>JTEE01000038.1:1072991-1103039 GCA_002896455.3 Chlorella sp. ArM0029B | reverse complement strand
AGGGCTCCACCCCCCGCACCCTCATGGTCCACCTGCGGGGCGGCCTGACCCGCTCCCTGAAGGCCGGCGACTCAGTCACCCTCTCCGGCATCTTCCTGCCCGAGCCGTATGTGGGCCAGCGCGCCCTCATGAAGGCCAGCCTGCTGACGGCCACATACCTGGAGGTGCAGACCATCAAGCAGAACAAGCAGAGCTACCAGGAGATGGCGCTGAGCGAGGGGCAGCGGGCGGCAATCGAGGCGATGACGGAAGAGGGGGACATCTACACACGCCTGGCGTCCTCCATTGCCCCGGGTGAGGAGGGCGGGTGTGGGTTGCGAGTTGGGCAGGCAGGGGGGCAGGGGAAGGGTTTGTGACTCAGGAACGAAAGAGGAGGGGGACATCTACACGCGCCTGGCGTCGTCCATCGCCCCGGTGAGGAGGGCAATTGCACATGCTGGCAGGGCGATGCTTGGACCCGTTTGCATTCATGGGAGCAACGGCGGTGGCAGGGGTGTGCGAGGTTGGCGCAGGCAGCTGGTGGGGCAGCAGCATTGGGCCGCTGTGCCAATTACAGCTGCTGCTTCCCAGCACTCTCCTCTCCATTGACTCACCGACTTTGTTGAGCAGCAGTGTGCGGGCACAAGGGCATGAACAAGGTGCTGCTGTTGCTGCCCAAACACACAGAGCTTGTTCCGCCAACAGAAAAGTCATCTCTTCCCCCTTACTTCGTCCCCCGTATCCCTCTTCCCTCTGGCATGCATCTACGAGGACTTGAACATGCGCTGCTGCTGCCATACTGCCCAGCTGCTCCTGCAACCCTCCCTTGCACATTCCTTCATCCCGCAAAGATCTACGGGCACGAGGACGTTAAGAAGGTGCTGCTGCTGCCCAAACCGCCCAGCCCTTTGTGCCGACATCCCTTGCACTCTTCCCTCCTAAACCGTCCCTCCCACCTCTTCTCCCTCACCCGCCAGAGATCTACGGGCACGAGGACGTTAAGAAGGTGCTGCTGCTGCCCAAACCGCCCAGCCCTTTGTGCCGACATCCCTTGCACTCTTCCCTCCTAAACCGTCCCTCCCACCTCTTCTCCCTCACCCGCCAGAGATCTACGGGCACGAGGACGTGAAGAAGGCGCTGCTGCTGTGCATGGTGGGCGGCGTGTCCAAGGTGCTGCCCGACGGCATGAAGCTGAGGGGAGACATCCACGCCTGCCTCATGGGAGACCCCGGGGTGGCCAAGTCACAGCTGCTCAAATATGTGGCACACATCTCGCCGCGCGCCGTGTACACCACCGGCAAGGGCTCCTCCGGTGCGTGCGGAACCAGAGGGTTGGGGCTCCTTAGCTGGCGGGAGTGGAGTCTTGCTGGGAGAGGGTGGGTGGGTGGTCTACACCACCGGCAAGTGCTCCTCCGGTGCGTGTGGAACCAAAGGGTTTGGGCGAGTGGGAGTGGGAGGCGGGTGGGCAGGAGGGTTGTACCACCGCCAAGAGGGCTGGCTGTTCTGATGGGTTGGTTAGGGGCTGGCAAGTGCAGAGGTTGAAGTGAAGCCAGGGACAGTGCTGGCAGCTTTGTGTCGCCGGCAGGGGCGCGCTTCTCTGCTGCATGTGCGAAGGGCTGCTGGCTCTGGCCGTGCCTGCGGGCAGTCGCGTAGCACTGGCAGTGCCGGCGCCGCCACCGGCCCCTCCTGGTTGCTGGTAGCCTGCGTTCTTCCCTTCTGGCCCGTGTGGCCCTCTCCCCTGGTCCATGGAGGCATCATCATGCCCCCCCTTGTCTGCCAGGTGCCTCACCTGACCCGCGCCTGGGCACGCTCTGCCACGCTCTGCCACACTCTGCCAGACCTGCCTGCCTCACGCCTGCCCGCCCCTCTCTCTTCCCCTGCCCCGCCCCCTCCCTGCAGGCGTGGGCCTGACGGCTGCCGTGATGAAGGACCCCACCACAAATGAGATGGTGCTGGAAGGGGGCGCGCTGGTGATGGCAGACAAGGTGCGCGGGACGGGGGAGCACCGGAGGGCACGGGCCTTGGGTGTGGTGCGGGGCAGGGGAGTGCGCTGCTGGCAGGGCTGGGCCCTCTGGGTTGTTGGAGCGAGGCGCGCTGGTGATGGCAGGCAAAGTGGGCGGGTTGGGAGCACCGGAGGCACGGGCCTTGGGTGTGGGGCAGTGTGGGGCGGGGCAGGGCTGTGCTGGGCATGCCCTGCAGAGGTGCTGGGTTGGAGGGATGCGGGGCTTCGGTCGGCCCAGGGCGGGCTGCTCCCCCTGGCCTCTGCTGGGTGGCCTGGCGGGCGGTCTGCGCTGGCACACCCTGTCTGTCTATCGCACATCTATCATCTCGCACGTTACACGCCGCCTGCACGATTCCCCGGCCTGCCTGCAGGGCATCTGCTGCATTGACGAGTTTGACAAGATGGAGGAGGGGGACCGCACAGCCATCCACGAGGTCATGGAGCAGCAGACGGTGGGTGGGAGGCACTTACTTGTCATAGCATTAGTGGTGCATGCAGTGGGGGTGCGGGGCGGGTGGGGCAGGCAGAAGCGGATTGGAGGCCATTCAACGAGGTCATGGAGCAGCAGACGGTGGGTGGGAGGGACACCTCATCACCAACTAAGGAAACACCCACACGTTTCCACCCCTCCCTCCTCCTCCCGCCCCTCCCCACCTCCACAGGTGTCCATCGCCAAGGCAGGCATCACCACCACCCTCAACACGCGCACCACCGTGCTTGCGGCGGCCAACCCCGCCTTTGGCCGCTACGACATCCGCCGCTCCCCCGCCGAAAACATCAACCTGCCCGCCGCCCTGCTGTCGCGCTTTGACATCCTCTGGCTCATGCTGGACCGCCCCTCCATGGAAATGGTGGGTGGGTGGGTGTGTGGGCAGCAGTGCCTGCATGTTCGGGGTGTGTCGAGGGGCTGAGGGTGTGGTGCATGCATGTTGGGGGCGCATGTTGGGGTGATGCGAGGGGCTGTGGGTGTGTGGTGCATGTTGGGGGCGCATGCTCAGGATGTTCCAAGGTACTGGGGCCAGTGAGTGCCGAGGGGTAGAGGGCAGGATGAGAAGAGGCTGGTACTATTGTACAAAATTATAGGATTGTGTAAACAGGAGTGGCCCCGCACAGGCCTTGGCAGGGAGGGGGAGGAGCAGTGTGTGACCTTCTCCCTCCCCGCCCCTCGCTGCGCCCCTGCTCGCGCATCTACCGCCCTCCCACCTGACCTCAACTTCCCGTCCCTCCCACCCGCCAACTCCCCGCCGGCGCCAGAGCACAAGGCAGCAAGCTGCAGAGGGGCGATGCCAAGCCCAGCGGTGTTTGTGGCGCGCCCCTCGACACCCCAGCTACGCCACCGCCGCTGCCAAGCCCTGCAGCTCACCTCGCACCTCTTCACCATCCCTGCCGCTGCTGTCCCCCTGCAGGACCTGAGCCTTGCGCAGCACGTTCTGTCTGTTCACCGCGATGGGCGGGCGCCGCCGCCCGTGGGCGCCGCCCCGCTGCCGGCTGAGATGCTGCGCGCCTACATTGCCGCGGCCAAGCAGCATGAGCCGTACGTGCCCGAAGGCCTCACCGACTACCTGGCTGCTGTGTATGCTGAGCTGCGGGCGGAGGAGGCGGCGTCGGATGTGCCCCACTCCTACACCACAGCACGCACGCTGCTCTCCATCCTGCGGCTAAGCCAGGCGCTGGCACGCCTGCGATTCGCAGACTCGGGGGGGGGGCATTTGCCGTTGGGTGACGTGATAGTTTGTATACTAGGTACTAAATGCTAGTAATTGGAATGACGTAGTGTGTGGCTGCGGTTTGCAGACTCAGCGGAGCAGGTGGGTGGTGGTGGGTGGGTGAGCGGTGACCCGTGCGGGTGACGTAAGAGTGTGTTTACAATGTAAATTCAAGTAGGTTGAGTGGTGTGAGGCAAGAGTGTGTGGCCGCGGTTTGCAGGCTCGGTGGAGCAGGTGTGTGGTGGTGGGGGGGGGCAGTGACCCGAGCGGGTCACATAAGAGTTAGTACAATGGGCACACTTTAGTAGCTGGCGCGGCTGCGCTTTGCAGATTCGGTGGAGCAGGTGGGTGGGGGCGGGGGCAGTGAGTAACGCAGTCAAAGAGGGGACGTGAGAGCGTGTTTGTTTGTGATGATGAGGTGTTGATTGATGTGATGCAAGAGTGTGCAAGAAGGTGTGCATCGACCGCTTTGGGGGACGTAAGGGGTGTGTCATCATGACATGTCGAGGGATGTGATGCAAGAGGGTGTGAGGGTTCCATGGGAGGTCGCGATTGGGCACTTGCGCAAGGCAGCCTCATCCCGCCGCCCCATGCACCTACCTGACTTGCCAAGAACGGCAGGGGCTGAGGCACATGGCAGCATGGTGCCTCCCCGCCATCCCGCAGTCACCTCACCTTTCTGATCACGGCAGTCCCGCCCGATTTCCGCCCCCGCCCCCTGCTTGGAGTGCCTTGTTCTCAACTGTTATATGTAACATTTGGGCGCTAAACAACAACACAAGTTGTATTCCCCCCTGCAGTCTGACGTGGACGAGTCGCTGCGCCTGATCAAGATGAGCAAGTCGAGCCTGTTTGACGACGCGGGCGCTGAGCGCGCTGTGGACCCCATCTCGCAAATCTTCTCCCGCATCCGGCAGCACGCGGAGCGCACCAAGCGCAACTCATACTCCTGGCCAGACCTGCTCGACTTCCTGGGCACCTCCTTTAAGGTGAATGCATGACTTTAGAGCGGGCAGGTGTGGGCTTGAGGGTGTGGGTGGGTCTGGGAGAAAGGGCAGGACCCGCTCGACTTCCTGGGCACCTCGTTCAAGGTAATTCAATGCATGCCTTTAGAGTGCGCAAGCGTGGGCTTGAGGGTGTGGTGGGGCCTGGGAGAAAGCTCGAGGGCAGGACCTGCTCGACTTCCTGGGCACCTCCTTCAAGCTGCATGCCTTTGCAGCGGGCAAGCGTGGGCTTGAGGGTGTTGATGGGCCTGGGAAAATAGCTCAAGGGCAGGACCTGCTCGACTTCCTGGGCACCTCGTTCAAGGCGAGCCACCCGTCACTGCAGCAGGCAGGTATGGGCTTGAGGGTGTGGATGGGCCTGGGTACATAGGCTCAAGGGCAGGACCTGCTCGACTTCCTGGGCACTTCATTCAGTGTGAGCGCCTGGTTGGTGTTGGGACCCCTGGGTGGGACCCTGGGTGAAATGGGGTGTGTGGGATGGGGATGGACAGCTGTGCTCTGATCTGCATCGTCTCTAAAGGGTCCAAGCTCCTCGTTCTGCCGCCCACCAGCACCTGAACCAATCGCCCTCTCCGGTTGCCCTTCCTCAGCCTCCGCCCTCCTGCCCTTCCGCTGTCTGTTCTGCCGCCCATCAGCACCTGAACAGTCCTGCCCCTCTCACCTCCCCCCACCGCCCCGCCCTGCCCTTCCATTCCGAGTGCCTGCAGCCCGAGCAGATCAAGCAGTGCCTGGTGGACTACGCCTCCATCAACGTGTGGCAGCTGGCGGGGGCAGACAGCGAGGCGCCAAGCATCGTGCTGGCGGCTGCCTGAGCTGCCTGAGCGGGGGCAGGAGCTCGCGTGCGTCGGGGGCTGAAACATGCCCCGCCACGCGTGTGGGCGCCCTGCAGGCTGACCTGGCGGGCTGTGGCAAGCGGGCAGGGCCGGCCTCAGGGCACGCCCCTCCCAGCATTGTGTTGCACGCAGCCTCCCTGCCCGTCCGCCTGTGCCCCAGCACATCGTGCTCGCTCATGTTTGAGTACCCTTCTGTGCCCAAGTGCTCTCCTTTCTGTTTTGACGGCAGGCGGTGACTGGCCTTGTTATCGCCCTCCTTGCCTCCCGTTTGCTGCTCTGACCCCACAATGACTGCCCCAGACTCTGACCAACACAGACCCGGCAACACCTGCAACACCAATGCACCACCCGCTTTCTTAGCGATGCATGGATCCTGATGAGCACTATGGAGCGGCTCCCGACAGCTTGCGGGCAGGCACCCCTTTGGATGTTGAGCTAGGTGCCTCCACTGGCAAGCTTGAGACGTCAACCTCCATTGGGCCTCGGGGGGTGACTGGATCTTCTGTAGTGAACCCACCGTCGGGGAGGCCACGACGGGGGCGCTGTGCCGTGCGCGCCGCGCCCGCAAGACTGATAGACGCCGATGCTGTTAGCGCCGCTCCCCCTTACCGCGTTCTCCAAGGTCACCACTCTTCTTGCTCTTCTCAACGGCGCTTGCTGTGATCCGGAGCGCTGTTATTTCATGCAGACCCGGCAGCGCCAGGCCTCCAAGCCAACCGCTGCCGAAATGACCGAGAAGTTCTCAAAGGCCGTTGTCAAGGCGACCGCAGCCAAGCTGGGCGGCTCCGACAGGCCAGTGGCGGCGGCCACGGAGTTTATCGCGGCCATCTACGCCGCGCCCGGTTCAGGCAAGTCGGCAGCTGGGTCCCCTTATCTCTCTGGCCCGTGGAAGCCGCCAGTGGAAGGCCGCTGTGGCCTGCCGCCGCCGCCGCCTGCCAACCCCTCGGCGCCTGCAGGACGGTTCTTCTGACGATGGAACGGCTTCTCCTTGTTCTGCAGGCAACTTTGAGGACCGCATGCAGGCTGTGGAAAACAAACTCGACCTGCTGCTGGACATGCAAGTGTCGAACCACAACGTGGTGGCCCGCGTGCACAACAAAACCGGCGCGTCCCTCAGCTACCGGCTGGAGCCGCTGCGCAGCGTGAAGGCCGGCGAGCACTACGGGCAGCTGCCGCCAGCCACCTTCCCCGGCACGCGAGACGACCTGAACAAGGTAAGCATAGAAAGGAGGGCCCGCGGAGTTTGATTATCCGCGAGGCGTCCTTGAGTGAGGTGGTGTTGAGGGACACCAGCTGTAATTGGGGGTGGGTGGAGGAACAGGTAAGCATGTGCGCTGTCTTCTCTGCCAGCTGTCTCTGCCTTGTGCGGGCAGCCTTGCAGTGCACACCTGCAACGCGGTCGCCGCATCGCTGCCATGCCCTTGGGGCCCGCCCTCTATGCGGCAATGCAAGCTGGTCTGCTTGCTTTTGCCTTCCCAGCAGATGCCGGCCGACAGCCTGACGGAGCTGGAGGCCTTCTACGGCGTGCTGTTTGGGGCCCAGAACGTGCCAGGTAAGCGCGGCGTGGCGGGCTCCCGTGCGGCTAGGTGGTGCACCCTGGCCTTGCATGCTGGTCGCGGGGGCAGCATGGCCAGCGGGCTTCCGGCGGCAGCAGCAAGTCGAGGCTTCAAGGCTCCCCCGCTTTCTTCCCCGCCACCTGCAGTGGCCGACCGCTGCAAGGAGTTTGAGAAGTTCATCACTGGCGCGTGAGCGGTGGGGTTCAGGTTGCGTGCGAGCACTGCCCGCCGCTGGCGCCCGCCGCTGGCGCAGTGAGTCGGGGCGGCTCAGAGCGCGCGGCGCCTCCCCGCCGCATGCCCCCGGCGTCCACTAAACCCCCCTTGTGCAGTACTGTATAGTACCCTCCCTTTCATGTCTGCCTCCCTCTCCGATTCCTTGCCTGCCTGCACTTGCCAACTCTGCACCCAGATTTCTCCACCTGTGCCCTACCGCTGTGCCCTACTCGTCTCCAGCTCCCCTGCTCCGGTCCCTGCCAATGGACCGTTTTTGTAAGCGGCGGGGGAACAGTCCGTTCAGCGAGTAGAGCCTTCTGACAGGGTCGGTTGGCGGACAGGGCACCCAGCCACCTGCCCGGAGGCACAGCGCTCCCAACGTGTACCCGAGTTTGACTCTGGAAATTGCATCCTCCTTCTGTGACCCTACATAGTTCTGTCACATTCTCAGCCCTGGCGGGGCGGGGCGGCTGTGCTGCGCTGCGCTGCGCTGCGCTGGGCTGGGCTGGGCTGCTCTGCGTTGGGCTGTGCTGGGCTGCGCTGGCTGTGCTGTGCTGCAGCTGTGCTGTGTTTGTCGTGATGTGCTGGGCACATTCGTCCTGTGCTGTGCTGGTACTACGCCCGCTTGCTCTTCTCACTGCTGTCATGGCCCATCCACCCACCCACCCACAAACACGCAAACAAACAAACACACACTTACACAAGGGCCTCGCGAACACATGTTGGCCCCGCCCTGCCCTGCCCTGCCCCACCCCACCCCGCCGCCTGCAGGTACGGCTTCAACTCGGGCTCCACCCTTGTGGTCATCAACGGTGGGCACAGCACACGCAGCAAGCAGCTGCATGCTTGCATGCAACCGACCAGCTCACTCAACTCGTGGGGTGGTCTGGGGCTGAGCGGGGGCATGGTCCCCGGGAGGTTGGGGGCCCAGGTGACATCTCTGGGGCTTCTCAGCATGGCCCCGCTGCTGCGCAAGTTGCTCTGCTGCTGGTCGCACACTTGCGTGCTTCAGTGCTCACAGCCTTTTGCTCCTCATTCGGTGCAGTCACTTGTGGGCCGCTGCTGCATCGCGCATCACCCTGGGAGGCGCCTCTGCAGGCCTGGCCAAACTGCTTGCGCATGTGGCATGGTGGGCGAGGGGTGTGGGGTGTGGAAGGGCGGGAAGGGTCCTGCCTGGCCGCCTGACTGACTCGCTGCCCACCCGCCCTGCTTGCCTGCCCTGCCTGCCTCCCGCACCCACCTGTCTGCTCCGCTTGCCTGCCCACCTGCCCACGATGCGAAGCGGTTTGAATGCGCACACCCCGTCACACACCTCGGCCCTGTGATTCGGACGGACCCCTTCACCCTCATCTCCCCGGGCCTTCCCCTCTACACCCGTGGGACGTGATGGTTACAGCAAATGGCGCACCCCCTAGCCCACCGCTCCGGCCCCCCACTGCCTGCTCCCCATTTCTGCAGCTCATCGAGTACAAGGGCAGCGGCTTGGTGGTGTGGGACGTGATGGTGCGCACTGGGGAGGCTATATCGCCGCCCCTGCAGCCTTCCCCTCCCCCTGGGGCCAGGGATTTTGGTGGGGAAGTCGAGCAGGCACACCCGCCGCCAGTGCGACTCTGGGCTTGGCTGCTCCCCATCCCCACCCTCATGCCCTTCTGGCGCATTTCACCCCTGCCAGTTGCACCCACCCGTTTGCCGCCCCAGCCCCATCACGTGCCTTCACGCCCCTTGAAACCCTGCCAGTTGCATCCACCGTTTGCCCACCCCACTTCCCCACCTTCCACCCGCTCCCCTCTGCCTCCCACCCAGCCCACCTGCTCCCCTCTGCCCCCCACCCAACCAACCTGCTCCCCTTTCCCTTCCACCATCCCCTCTGCCTCCCATCCCTCTGCCTCCCCCTCCCCCCCCAGGCCTGGTGTCCATTACCGCCGGGTGTGCCATGGTGGAGCCCTGGGCAGCCACCATCATCGGAGGCATCAGAGGCTGCGTCCACCTGGGGGGCAGGTGGGCCTGCCTCTCTGCCTGCCTGCCAGCCAGCCAGTCAGCCTGGGCGTAGTGCACCGTCGGCCGTCCCCTGCCGAAGGCACCTTCCCGAGGTTCACCTGCTGCCCCTGCGATTGTGCCGGCACTCGGGCCTGCATGCACTTGGCCGTAAGACACGAGCGTGTGGGCGCAGGTGGGGTTCAGGGTTTTGGGTTTAGGGTTTAACGAAACCGTCTGCAAGGCGGCAGATGATAGCGTGGGCATGCCGTTCTGGGGGCTGGGTTCATCTGGGCTGGGTTCTTCAAGCCTGGCAGCAGCAGGCCCATACTTTTTATGAGCTCTGACCAGCGTGCGTGCATACAACGGGCATATTGTGCATAGCGGGCATAGCAGGCATGCCGCTGTGGCGGCTCTCAGCCCTGGCGGGGCGTGCCTGGAGCGGGGCACACACCTAACACTGAACACTTACACTGCGGGATGCAGCTGCTGCCAATCTGCATTTACACGCGTTACAATCGCCCTGCCCTCTGTCGCCAACCCTCTGGCCGCCTTCTTCCCTGCCTCCTCCTCCTCGTGTGGTGCAGCTGACAGGAGAGATGGGCGACACGTTTGAGCCCCCAAAATAAGCTTCCTCCCTCTGTCGCCCACACTCAAACTGTCCCCTTCCCTGCCGCCTCCTGTGCCTCTGCCCCGCAGCTGCCAGGAGAGATGGGCGGTGCGCTTTAAGGCGCGGCGAGGGCGTCCCTCTCCCACCAACCCTCTGACCGCCCCCTTCCCTGCCCCCTCCTGCCTGCGTCCTTGCCCCGCAGCTACCAGGCAATGGGTGCAGCGTTTGAGGAGGTGGCGTGGGCGGAGATGCTGTGGGTGGACCGACTGGGCATCTACTTTAGAGGGCGGCACGCCAGGACGGAAGCGCGGCCAAGGTGCGGTGCCAGGAAGGGTGCTTGTCACGCGGCTTGGGTCATGTCTGTCGGTGTCTGTCTGAGACTGCGACAGACTTGAGCTAAGGGGGAGTACAGAGATAGGGGGGGTCTCCAGCTTCCCGGCGGCTGCCGAAAGCTCTCCTGCCCTCTGTTCTGTTCTTCCTGTTTTGCCTCCGCCTCTGTGTCACGATCTCCTCGCGTGCTGCCGTCACGCGCGGAGCGACTGTGGTCTGGCAGCTGGCCAGGGAGATAGAGCTTTCAGGTTCATGGGCATAGTGACGTCCCGATAGGAGCCGGGGCAAGTTTCTTGTTGCGGGGGCCTCGCTCGGCGCTGCGGCCTCTGCTTGTTCGCATGCGTTCCCTGTCACGACGGAGCGAGTGTCGGAGCCGGCGCCGAAACCGGTGCGCGAAACGCGCAGCTTTCTAGTGCTTCGAAAGCTTGTTGCCGGGCGCCGAGGCGGCCTCCGCCCTCGCTGTCCTCTCCTTTGGCGTTAAGATTGTGGCAGCTATTACGTGAGTGTGCGCGCGAGGGCGGAGGTTGCCGCCCCAGAAAACACAGTGTGCCACGTGGCAGTTCTGGCTGCTGTGGGAAACTTCTAGAGGTTTCGTGGCAGAGAATTCCGCGCCCGGAGTTTTTCTAGGCGGCACATCGTGGGTTTCCTCTGTGATAGTATCCTGTGCTACTCCCTTGGGAGGAGGTCCCGCCTGGTTGGCGCCCGCCGGCGCCGAGGCAGCGGCGAGCGCCGAGGCGGCACCGCCCTGCAAATGCATGCCCCACACCAAGCCAGCCCTCCTCACCTAAGCAGTATGCAGTTGTTGTGCCCCGAGGAGGTAGGCAGTAAGTAGGTGCGAGTGCCGCTGGCGGCACCAGGCCCGCGCTTCCTGCCCTCACCCCCGCCCTTCTCTTCCGGGCACAACAACTACACACACTGCTCCAGTGAGGAGGTGGTGTGGGCATGTATGTGCAGGGTGGTGCGGCAGCTTCCCATCCGTCAGCTTGTCTTTCCTATCTTTTGCATACAGCTGCCCTGGAAAYCAGGCAGGCTAAGTTCGCCGGCGGCACAAAGAGACTGGTGGGTCGATGGGGGGCAGCGCGCTGTATGCAAAGGTCAGGAAGCAGAAGTTCCACTTTTGCCTATGTCTTCTGGACCTCGTGAGTCTGTCTGGGCCAGTCAATCCCAAGCCGCGTCGATCTGTGCGTTGGCACAGAGCCCCTCCTATTTTTTTCCAGGAATGGTTGTTGTCACCAGGCGTTACTGCGCGGCCGTGACGCAGCTATAGCAGCATCATGGCGGCACCGTCTGCCCCAGCAAGGCTGGCGGCGGCTGTGTTCACCAGGCGTGACTGACGGAGCTCTCACTCCTGTTACATCTGTTTTGATTCCCTGAATGGGGGGGGGCTTGCTTTGCTGTTGCGTGCTTTACATATTTTTATCCGCAACGAAACGTGCGACAAAGATGCCAGGTTTCTGAAAATCTAGAAAGGGGCTCTTGATACCACCTCATACTTCAGCCCCGCGACCCAAATCCCATCCCAGCTGGCTATCGTCCATGAAGTGCGCTGCCCCTGGCAGGCGAGGCTCCTCCTCGCCTGAGGAGGGGGAGGAGCTGCCTGGCCTCTCCTCCTCACCTGCACTGCTGAGCGCACTGGCCACGCTTCTGCGTCTCAGCTTCGTAGCGGCGGGAGAGGTGGCTGACCGCGTGCGCCGCCTGCCTGGCCCCCTCCCCTGCACAGGAGATCCGGGTGCCGTTTGTGCGGCCTGTGGAGGAGGAGCGGGAGGCTCGCTCCGCGCTGACCATGATGGCGCAGGTTGCATGGGAGGCACAGCGGTGAGGGGGGCGCGCCGCTGTGCTGAAGTGTTGCAAGGGCGGAGGTGGCCGAGGGGTGGTGGTGTGTGTGGGGGAGGGGACGGCCGCTGGTGCGTGCATGCTGCTGGTGTTGTGCTTGCTGCTGCTGTTGCGTGGTTGAGTTGGATGGCAGGGGTGCAGGGTGCCTGGGCGGGGTGGAGTCGAGCGGGCCGAGGACGGCAGGGCGGCGTGTGCCTGCGTGTGCCTGCGTGTGCATGGTGGGGTGGCTGTTGAGCAGAGCAGGTGACGTGGCAGAATAGAGCCACCCCTACAAAGGCTCCACAAAATGGCAGCAGGGGCCGCCGTGTGCAAGCAGCAGGGGCCGCCGTATGCAAGCAACAGGGGCCCTGAAGTCACCCCTTGCTTTTCCCACCGCCCCCGCAGGCCCTACCAACCCCAGGCCGTGCCCGCGCCCGTCCCACAGGACGCAGCAAACAACTGATGGCCAGAACAATCCCACACTTTTGAGCCCCGCCCCCTTGGCTTAGCAGAAAGCCCCTACACCACGCCGGCAGGCCAGCCTTAGCCAGCCTGCCAGCCTTAGCCAGCCTGCCCCGATGCACGCAGCCCTGGCATCCAAGCTGTTGTGTGCCTGCCACCTGTTTTGCGCCGTGCCGTTGCACGCCCTTGCCCACCCTCCCCCCGCTTTCATTCGCTTGCCTCGTTCCCCTCTCCTTGGCACCCTGCCCTCGTCCTCCCACCTCATCTCATTTGCTCTACACTTTGTAGGACCTCACCATTCAATGCAGCAGACCCTTTGTGACGCACTGGTGCACAGACTGCCGGGCAAGAGCACGAGTAGTCACGTCGTCGGCAGCAGCGGCAGCAGTCAAAAGTGTGTGCGCCTGCCCTGGGCGCCCAGGGCTCTGCAGGTGCTTGGCTGGCCTCGTTTCAGCGGCACACCTGCACCAGAGGCACAGCAGTGCAGCGCAGCAGAGCCTGCTAAATTGGGCGGGGGGTGGGGGGGAGGGGAGCGGGGCACTGTCGCACAGGGCCTGGGCGGGAGTGCACTGTGCCCCATGTGGCGGGCACGGGAGCACCCAGTCAAGCACCAAGATCTTCCAAACGAAAACAGCCCGAGCGGACTGCCCATTTCAAAAGCATGCTCTGCCTGCGCCTCCACTGCTTGATGAGCATGCCCGCTGGGGTATGGCGTGCCACCTGCTTCTAAGGTGAGTAGACACTGCAAGGCGGCAGAAGTCTTGAAACACATTGCACACTGTCCTTTTCTTTGCTACAGACTTCAATCCGATACACTATCCCCCCACCCTGTCCCATGGGACCGTTGCTGGCTGCCCGTAGACTTGAAATGTAAATGATTGATTGCAGGAAACCTGTGGTGCCAGGGACAGGCAGGGTTGATCAGGGCTGGCAGCAGCAGGCCCATGCCTTGCCTTGCCAGGGAGCTCCTGTCAGCTTGCTGGGCTCTGACCACCCTGCCTGCCACGCAGCGTGCATAGCAGGCATGCTGTAGCTGTTTAGGACTTGGAGGGGCTTGCCTGGACTGAGACACACTCCTGTTACTGAATGCCTAGAAGTGCGGAGTGCAGGCTGCTGCCAGTCTCTGCAACCCAGCCAGTCGGCCCGCCACTGCCGGGCGGCAGCCAAGTGTGGTCGGTGGGTGCGGATACCCTGCCCCCATGCCAGCTGTTGGGCCCCTCCGCCTTCATGCAAAACTTATCTGGGATGCCCAGTCCGTGACATGTGCAGATTTAAGTGTGCCATGGTTGTATGAGCGAACGCAAGGCCAGAATTGCACAGCTGGAGCCAAGGAGCACGTGGCCGGCCGCGCCAGCTGGGCGGCGGGGTGCCCATCTGCCACCTTGCCAATCTCCCAGGATGGGCAAGATAGATCAACATAAAGATTGGCTGACATACTTGGTGGCGCAAGATTGGCAGGTGTTCTACTACCCTGTGATTGTTTCGCACTCGGGCCTGGTGGCAGGAGCGGCGTGGGCAGCACTGCGGCGGTGTGGGGTGCCTGAACCAAGCGCGACGGCGGCAGTGCGCAAAGTGGCGAATCATGCAATCAGGTACACGGCAAAGCTCAGGAACGCACGCAAGAAGCTATATAAACTGCAGGGGGCTAACCCTCCGGACCCAGGGTAGGGCGGTTGTGGCCTGGAGGGGAGCTTTGTGGTCGGTTGTGGCCGGGAGGGATCGGCGGCGGGCTTTCCTGCCGCCGGCGCATCTCCCCCAAAGTCACCCGCTGTGTCATCTTCTTCTTCTTCTTCTAGCCGCTTTCACGCCATGACCATCGCTTGCTGATCGCACCATGCCCATCAAGCCAGAAGCCAAGCGCGCCCGACAAGATGTGAAAGCTGCCATCGGCTCGCAGTTTTGGGACCTGCCAGTTCACTCTGCAAAGTCGCTAGACGGGCAGCTGTGGTCGCTCCCCGCTGAGCCCCCGCCGCTGGGCCTCACGGGCGCTTCCGGGCTCTCTCGGACGCAGCAGCTGATCGCGGCGCAGGCAGTGCGCCTGCCCTTCGTGCCGTCCTACGACGGGAGCGCCGATGGCGTGGTGCGTGGGACGGCAGACGTGCAGTGGGCGAAAGGGCGAAAGGGGATGCTGGCGGCAGGGGGTGGCGGCAGCTGCGGTTCTTGCCAGCCCGGTACACCAGCTGCTGCCCATCTCCTGCCGCGCCTTCCCAAGCCAGCTGTATGCACACTTGCTCTTTCATCTGTTCCCAACAGTGCAATGTATCCCCTCTGGTCTTGCTTGCAGGTTCTGGATCGGGTGCTGGCCAAGACGGGGGGACGGCGCTGGTGGACGGCGCTGAGCGGCAGGGTCAGGGCGCAACGGATGTACAATCGAGCCACTGCCGCAGACAGCAGCAAGGTGGGCCGGCCCCCGCTGCTGCTGCTGTTCGTGCTGCTGTCAGCACGCCCCCAGGCAGGGCCAGGCTGGGCAGCAGGCAGGGCGTGCAGGCAGCGCTGCTCTCAAACCACCGCCCTCAACAGCCGGGGGCACCCATGCTCTTTCGCGGCTCATCCCCACTTGGGTGCTTCCCCCTGACTTTGTTCGTGCCTTCTGGATGCTGGGTGCTGCCCCCTGACTCGTTCGTGCCTTCTGGGTGCTGGGTGCTGCCCTGCAGCTGGATGCTGTGAGGGACCTGGGCAACTACTCGTTGTGTGCCCGCGGCCGCTTCCAAGTAGGCCGCCGGCTGACCCTCAATGGCGTGGTGGAGGCTCCGGACGCAGACCTCCTGCAGCGCCGCCTGGCACACCTGCTGAGAGAGTATGGCAAGCGGGCGGCAGGCACCGATGCAAGCGCAGGCATTGGGGGAGCAGGCAGCACGTCAGCCACTGACGGCAGCGCGGCGTCGGCAGGGGGCGACGGCGGGGATGCGGTTGGCGTCGTCGTCGGCGGCGGCGGCGTGGACGCGCTGTTGCCACACGCAGGCTTGGCGCCGCTGGTGCCGCCGCACCTGGCTCCTCCAGAGCTGGAGCCCTGCACCGCGCATGCCACGCTGCGCTGCGCGCTGCCGGGGCACGACCTGAGCGCCACCGCTGGCTACAACCTGCACTACCTGGATTCTACCGGGGATGCCGCCCACGTGCCTCTGGCTGTGTGCCTGGACCTAACCTCCCACGACCGCCAGGATGGCCTGCAGTACCGAGTGGGCTTGCACCAGGTACTGCCAAGGAAGTCGAGGAGGCTCATGTGGCCTTGCTTGGTGCAATGGCTGCGGGAGATGAGGCGGGGGAGGGTGGCAGTGCAGACAAAATATTGGGGCGGAGGACAGGAAGGCGGCGAGGCAGAGGCTGCACGGCCGTGGGGTGTGGGCAGCAGAGCGGGCGGCGGTGCCGGCGGGGCAAGAGGCTGCTGGTGCTGCATGCAAGTTGCTGTGAGTTGCATGGCTCACACCTGAACCCACCCCTGCGCCTCCTATGCCTCCTCTGGCTGCGCACACTGCAGGTGACCGCCCCTCCGACAGAGATGCCGCAGCGTCCCGGCGCGCTGCAACGCTGGCGGACCAGCCTGCATGCCCAGGGGGCGGTGGCGGTGGAAGGGGAGGCTTACATTTGGAGGGGAGGCAGCAAGGAGAGCAAAGAAAGCAAGGAGAGCAAGGAGGCCAGCAGCAGCAGCGGCACCAGTGCCACCAAAGACGGGCCCAACGGCACCAGCGGCAGCACAGCAGGCGCAGCAGGCACGGCAGGCGCAGCAGGCGCGGCCCAGCCAGCGGCAGACGTGCCGGCCGCGGGCGCCGCCGCCGCAGCCAAGCAGCAGCAGAAGGGGAGCGGGGGCGGCGGCGGGAGTGAGGAGGGCGGCGGCGGCACGGGCGCTGTCGGGGGCAGCAGTGGTGGGACAGAAGAGGTACGGCGCACCAAGCTGGCGGGCGCCTTGGCCAGCGCTGCAGCTGCAGAAGACGAATCGGTGCTGCCTCTCAAGCAGGGCGGCAGGAGCAAGCGAGGGATGGGCACAGTCGAGGCACCAACGGTCAGCAAGGACGCACAGCTGCCCTCCAACGGCCAGGCAGGCAGTGCGGGAGCAGCAGGCGGGCAGGCGCCGGCGGCAGGAGCAGCGGCAGCGGGTGCTGGTGTTGCCGCAGCGGGCATGCCCACGGGCGCTGCAGCAGGCGAGGACGACGCTCCCGCCGCTGCCGCCAGCAGGAAGCCGGGCCCTGCTTCTCTTCAGCAGTTCATCCGGCCGCTGGAGCAGCTGGGAGAGCATGTGAGCGTGATGCCCCACCAGGGCGCACACTTGGGAGGGCAGCAGCCGGCAGACGGCAGCAGCAGCAGCAGCAGCGGCGGCGGCGGCAACGGCGGCGGCAACGGAAGCGAGCAAGCCGGCTCAGCACCCACGCCGCCGCAGCAGCAGGCGCAGGCCGGCGGCAGCGGTACCCCGGGGCCCCGCAGCGGCGGATCCCATCTGCTGGGCCTGTCCTCTCGTTCCATCACAGCCACCATCCAAGACAGTGTGGTGCTGCTGCAGCAGGTGAAGAAGAACGTGGAGAAGCTGACCAGCAATGTGCAGGACGGCTCGCTGCAGCGCCTGAGCCAGCAGCTTGCAGACAGCCGGGCGGCGCCCACGCGGCGGCGGCCGTACAGCATGCTGCTGGCCCAGGTGAGAGCCGCTCAACAGGCTGTGGTTTCAAGTTAGGGTTGTCGAGAGCTTGGGTGCTTTGTGGTGCAGGGGTGTGCGAGGGAGCGCACTGCAGCATGCTGCTGGCCCAGATGAGCAACTCAACAGGCCAGGTGGTTTTAAGTAAGGGCTTGGGTGTCGCTAGTGAGCGACTGATCATCCGTTGTCTGCGCCTGTGAGCTTGTTGTCATCAATGCACGCGTCCCCTCCTGGTGTTGCTGTGCAATCGTCCCGGGCCCCATGTGTTGCCTCCCTCGCTCCCTACCGCCACTCCGCATCACACTGCAGCACAAAGCGCAGCCCCTTCCTCACGCTGCCTGCGTGTGTGCACGTGCCTCCTGCCGCATGAGTGCCCTGCTCACCCCTCCCCTCCATGCCCCGCCCGCCCCCCTGAGCGCAGCCCCACCTGAAACTGAACGCCGCGCTGGGCTGCCTGGCGCGCATGCCGCTGCCCGCGCTGCGCTCCTTCTCCTTCCCCCACGCCTCGCTGGAGCCTTTGGAGCACTACCACCCCCACCCCCCAGGCCTTTCTGCCACAGCTGGCGGCGCCTCGGCCCGCCACGCCTCCACCTCCAGCCTGGTCTCACGGGGCAGCCACTCCTCACACCTGGCAGAGGCCTGGCAGCCCTATCTCAAGTGAGCGCGGCATCGGGTGGGGTCGTGGGTGGTCAGGCATTGTGGGCGGAGAAGCGTTTTGGTTGGTGAGGCATCGTGGTTGCTCAAGCATTTGTGATTGTGAAGCATTGACGTGGAAGGGCAATGTTGGGGGGCATGGTTGCGAGGGCATGCTTGTGGAGCGTTGTTGTGGGGCAATGTTGTGGAAGGACAATGTGGGGTCCAGGCATTGTGTGTAGCACCGTCGTGCACTTGGTTGTGGACAGGGCGGGGTGGAGGTGGGACGTGCGGCCGGCAGTCCTGCCTGCCGCCGGCTGCGACATGCTAGACAGCCAGCGGACGCTCTGCCCACTGCACCCACTGCCTGCCCTCCAGCCCTCTGGCCCATCCAACCCTGGCCGCCTGTCTACTAGCCTGCCCAACCATCCCCCTCTCCCCTCCTCCCCTCCCCCTCCCCCAGGGGCACCGCGCTGCGCGTCTTTGCCTCTGCCGGCGTGTCTGGCCAGCTGGGTCGCTTTGCCCGCCCCTTCCTGGACTACACCGCCGCATCTGCCCGAGTGGATGTAGGCCTCACCTCTCCTCACGTGGTGGGCGTGGTGCCAGACGCGTCCGCCCTGGCGGCGGCGGCTGCCGACGGCGGCCACCGCCCCGACAAGCACCGCGCCTTTGCTCTGGAGGGGCGCGGCTCCTGGCACGCCCTCAGCGTGTCCCTGGCGCAGCAGGTGGTGGGACCGGTGAGTGATGAGCGGTGTGCCGTGATGCAAAGTTGCCAGAACGTTGTAAATCCGCGGGGAGAAAGCAAGGGTTTTATTGGACAAGGTGAGGGAAGAGTGTTTCGCATGCAATCCCGGGGAGGGCCGGGGGCAGGGGCGGGGGCGGCGAGGGCCGGGTAGGTGGCAGGCAGCGCTGGCAGGCGGCCAGTGTACGGTGCACGGCCCGGGCAGGCGAGCAGGCACAGCGGAAGCTGCCTTGTCAGCGAGCAGGCATCCAAGCTGGCAGGCAGGCAGGATTGCATCTGCTGCACCCCGGCGCACCTCCGGCCGCCGCCGGCTGGCCCAACAGCCCCCGCCCTCGCTGTTCCCCTGCCTCTTTCCCCACGCTGCCCCTTCCCCTCCCTCCCCGCAACCAACCCCTCGCCCCTCGCCTCACCCCACCGTCCGCCCTGGCCTCAGATCCGTGCCCGTGTGGACGCCCGGTTTGCGTTGGACCCCACCTCTGTGCCGGCAAGCGAGGGGGAGCGGTCCACCTTGAAGGGCGTGCTGCAAACCGCGCTCAGCGTGCGACCCAGCCTGCTGGAGGCGGCCTACGGCTTTGACTGCGTGCTGCCGGGCACAGAGGGCGCGGCCCGCCTGGCGGTCTGGGTGTCCCCCAAGCGGCGCGAGTGCATGGCGGAGCTGCGCCTGTTCTGAGCACGCTGGGCACGCTGAGCTGTGCTGTGCTGTGCGGCGCCTGTTCTGAGCACGCTGGGTATGCTGTGCTGTGCTGCGATGCGCCTGGGCCGAGGCCCAACAGGCGTGGCTCAGGAGAGGGCAGGGTGGCAGGCCCCGACGCCAGGTGGCTTGCCCGGGCTGCCCCACACATGTGTTCTCTGATGCATTTTGTTCCACGATTCGCACCATCCGCCCCCATGTGCATCCACCTGGCCTCACATCCACCATTGCCTAGTCTGGGATTGTTTTGCTGCCTTGTCAAAATGCAGCTTTTGTCAAGACAATGTAATTCTTTGCAGCATTTAATGCGTGCTTCCCAGGAGGCAGAGCCGTGCTCCCTCTTGGCCTGACCAGTGAGACGGCGCAAGCGGCAAAAAAACGGCACCAGTGCTGCTGCCCGGCCTGCAGGGTGCTACGTCGGGTGCTGGGTTCACGGATGGCCTATATGCAAGAGGACATATTGGGCCTGAGTCGACGAGCCTGGGTAGCCCGTAGCTTGCCAGGCGTGGTTCGGGGAAGGCGGTGCCTGCTGCTGAGCGCGGGGAAGGCGGCGCCAGCTCGCCGCTTCATGTCACTTCTTCACCCTCCCCTGCCCCCTCCGCCGACTCACAGACTCAGACCCCACTTTCGGACGCATGCAGTTTCCTGATTGGACGAAATGAAGCCAGAAGTGAAGGGAGGCAGGGGGCGGCCACCCCCCGCCAGGGGCGGCAAGCCCGGCAAGGACGGCAAGCCTGCCAAGGCGGGCAAGCAGGCCAGCCTGAAGAACCAAGTGCGCAGCATGGAGCGGCTGCTCAAGAAGGTGCGACCAGCGGTGCATGCGGGGCCGCCTGCCGCCTCCCCGAGCCCCTGAGCTGCACATCGACACTCCAGGGCGACAGACGAAATCATCCCCGCGCGCGGCACACTGTTTGCAGCCGACCCGCTGGGTGCCGCCGCCAACGCTGCCGGCGCTACGCCCGCCGTCCCCTTTGCCCCTACCTTGCCCCTCCTGTGTGTGCAGCCCGACCTGGACCCCAAGATGCGGGCCCGCCAGGAGGCCAAGCTGGCGGATCTGCGTGCCTCGCAGGCGGATCATGGGCGGCAGGAGCTGGAGCGGAAGTATGCCGTTCGCTACCACAAGGCAAGCACATGGCATTCCAGCAGGACGTGGCTGGGGTTGGCTGGGACTGAGATTGAGATCGAGATTGAGGGCTTGGGATAGGAGGCAGGGAAGCAGCTGTCAGGCTGCGCCTGCATGCAGAGGCAGCCTGCGAACTGTATCAGAGCTGTCAGCGGCGGTCGGCGGGCACATAACAGCCGCTTTTGTCTGCTCTGCTGATCACTCCTGCCCGCGCCCATGCTCATGTCTGCTGCTCCTTGCTCCTTCTTCTCCTGCTGCCCATCCTTGCCACCCCAGCTGGCGCGCATGTTGAAACGTCGCCTGACCCCTGCAGAAACAGCTATTGC
Source organism: Chlorella sp. ArM0029B (assembly GCA_002896455.3). Lineage (NCBI taxonomy): Eukaryota > Viridiplantae > Chlorophyta > Trebouxiophyceae > Chlorellales > Chlorellaceae > Chlorella > Chlorella sp. ArM0029B. Next base: position 1,082,419 of record JTEE01000038.1, on the reverse strand, counting down.
ACTGCATGTGCTGCGTGCATGAGCTCATGCCTGCCCCCGTGCTTCACTCATGCTTCTTCCGACATGCTTGTGAAGTGCATACATCCCTGCTTACACTCTCCACCTTTGCAGGTGCGCTTCTTTGAGCGCGTGAAGCTGGAGCGCCGCCTGAAGCGACTGCAGGCGCAGCTGGCAGCACCCCCGGCCCCCGCCGCCGCCGCCGCTGCTGACGTGGCAGGCGACGCTGCTGACGCGGCAGGCGCTGATGCTGCTGTTGCGGCCGTCGGCGGCGCTGCTGACGTGGCGGGTGCCGGCGCTGCTGACGTGGCGCAGCTGCATGCCCAGGTGGCGTCTGTGCAGCAGGACCTGGAGTATGTGCTGCACTTCCCCAAGGGCGAGAAGTATGTGTCCCTGCTGAAGAATTCGGAGGACCCGGCGGCGCAGGTGGGCTGGGGGGCGACGTTGTATATATATGTTTGTGTATTTTGTTTAGTTGCTGGGCGAAATTGGTTGATGGGTAACGCTTGGGCATCTTGGTATGTTTTGTTTGTAGTAGAGACGCCTTGCTTGCGTTGAATATGGAGGACACAGCGGCGTAGGGTGGGCTGAGATTTGAGGGCAGAGGGAGCAGAGGGAGGGCGGCGGTGTTTGGGCTGGGTTGCAGCATCAGCAGGCATGGCTGGGACCCGCTGTGTGGCCGTGCCACTGCCCATGTTCAGCCGGGGGCACCCCTGCCATGCCGCCGCATGCGCTGCCGATATGTCGAATAGTTCAACAGCACTGCAGAATGTGCAGGGCACGGCCAGCCCACGATTCTTTCTTGCGTGCTGGCCCCTGCCGGCATCTCTCACTCAGCCAGCATCTCGTCCCCTCGCACTCTGGTACCGCCCACCTGTGCCCCTGCTGCATCGCCTGCTGCTTCCCTCCCTTGGTCCACCCCTTTTGTGCAGGCACCTCTGCAGTCCACAGCAAGCAGCACTGCACTGCCTCTTGGCCCTGCATTCCTGCTGCTGCTTCTTGACTTGCGGTTAAGCACCCCGCCCTGCCTGCGCAGGCTGTGCTGGAGTCGGAGCGTGTGCGGCTGCGGGCGCTGGTCAAACGCCAGCTGGCGGAAGCCGCCCTGCTGGCAGAGGCAGACGAGGGGGCAGGGCTGGCTGCTGGCGGCGCCGGCGCGGCGGCGGCGGCGGCACGCGCCGCCGCGGCGCGGCAGCCCGACGGGGAGGAGGCGGAGGAGGAGGGGGAGCAGGAGGCAGACGATTTCTTCTTGGGCAGCGATGATGATGTGGAGGGGGAACAGGAGGGAGGCAGCGGTGCAGGAGCCGCGGCGGCAAAGGCGTCGCAGGCGGCGGCAAAGGCGGCGAAAGCGGCGGCACCAGCACAGGCGGCCAAGGCTGCACGGCTGGGTGGTGGCAAGCGCAAGGCAGAGGCAGCAGCAGAGGAGCCGGGCAGCAGCAGCGGGGGTGATGAGGATGAGGAGGAGGAGAGCAGCGAGGGGCAGCAGGAAGGGGGTAGCAGTGATGAGGAGGAAGAGGTGCAGGCGCAGCAGCAGCAGCAGGGCCGGAAGGGCGGCGGCGGTCCCAGGCAGCAGGTGCAGCCGCGGGGAGGAGGGCAGGAGGGGCAGCAGCGCCCGCGCACGCAGCCCTGGCAGCAGCAGAAAGGTGGGCCGCAGCAGAGAGGCGGGCAGCAGCAGCAGCGGGGCGGCGCCCAGGCCTGGCAAACGAAACCGGGCGGGCAGCGGCCAGGCAGCGGTGGCGGCAAGCCGTGGCAGGGCGGCCAGAATGGGCCGCCGCAGCAGCAGCGGCAGGGGCCCGGCGGCGGCGGCGGCAAGCCGTGGCAGGGCGGCCAGAATGGGCCGCCGCAGCAGCAGCGGCAGGGGCCCGGCGGCGGCGGCGGCAAGCCGTGGCAGGGGCAGCAGAGCGGCGGCAAGCCTGGGCAGCGCCCAGGGGGCAGCCCCCAGAAGCAGCAGCAGCAGCGGCCACCGCCTGCCGCCAGCAGCAAGGAGGCAGTCAAGCCACCGGGTGAGCCGGTGCGTAAGCGCGCCGAGGGCGGGCGCAAGCGCCGCAAGTAGTGGGCTGCAAGTAGCCACTTGGGTCATGCCCAGCGCTCTGCCGATGCCACGCCCACCCAGCCGCAGAGTGAGGGAGCGAGCTGGCACGTGTTTCTGAAGAGGACACCTCCTCCGTTTCAATGTCAAATCAACAAGAGGCTTGTAAGCAACACATACACATGCAAGACACGCAGCACTGTGGCAGGCGGCCCTCAAGGCACAAGTGGTGGTGTGAGGGGCAGTGCCGCAGTGAGGCAGAGGTGTGAGGCAGTTGGTGTGAGGCTGTGCTGCACTGCCACCTGTCGTGCGCTCTACCCTGCCTCCCCCCCTTAGTACCAGCCGCTGTGCATGCCTGTGCCTCTTGAGCTCCCTGATCAAAGCAGTTGGGTTGACGCTTACAGCGGCAGGAAGAGCAGGGCAGAACAAGTGATCTGCCCCCCGCTACGGGGGGCCTCTACGGGGGCTAGAAAGACTCGTGGCTGGGACTAGGGACGTGTCACGGGGGCTGTGATGTGTCAGGTGTGTGAGGGGCGGGCAGGGGCGCGCAAGGGACGGAGGTGGGCATGCTGTATGGGTGCTGAGTCATTCGGGCTGCCTGAGGGGGAGCAGAAACTAGGAGGGCTGTTTCGGACGACGCTAACAAAACAGAGAGCGGGCAGTCATTGGGAGCAGGGAGAAAGGGGACGAATGAAACAGTTGAAAACGAGTGTTGGCTTGGTAGTGTTGCTGCTGGGTTGCGAGGCAAAGTGGCAGCTCGCAGCGTAAAGAAAGGACGTCAGTGTTAAGTCATGTCTGTGTGTCAAGCAAGTTAGTTGGGTGGCTGTGGGTGTTCTCGTGCATAGGAGAGGGGGGGGTGCGTGGGCGGCCGAGCGTGGTGCGGCCCGAAAAGCAGCGCGGAATGGGTAGGGTGGCGCTAGGGGGCGGGGCCCGGTCGGCACGCAGGCCAGCAGCACATGAGGAGAGCGGGGGCAGCAAGCGAGGGAAGCGGTTGCGTGAACTACAAACGATGGTGTAGGTGTGGGTAGGTGTAGGTGGAATGTCAAGTCAAGGGGTCAGGTCAGGAGCACGGGGGCGGCGACACACGGGGCCCGGCTTACAGGAACGGCAGCCAGCGGAGAGGGGAGGGCACAGGGGTCAGAAAAGCGGGCGGCACGTCGAACAAACAGCGGTCAAATCAAGGTCTGGGGGTGGAAAAGGTGGGATGCTTAGGCGGGCGGGGTGCGTGGTGTGCGACGCTGTGCCGCACGACGCTACGCCGGGCGTGTGTGTGTGTGTGCGTGTGCAGATCTACAGGGGTGCGGCCGCGCTCGCTGGGGACGCCCCCTGCTGGGCTGCTGCGGCAGCTGCGCCTGTTTGCAGCGACCGGCAGCCTCTCGCCAGGGCTGGCTGGCTGGCATGTATCATTCAGTCCACCAGCATGGCTGCGGAGTCCTGAGGCTGCGGCGGCGCCGGCGAGTTAGAGAGCGCTGGCGACCCCGCCCGCGCGGGGGGGCCGCTGGCGCCGTCGCCGCTGCTGCCGCCTGCTGCTGCCGGTGGCGGGGGTGCCATGTGGGCGCGCGAGGCGCACGAAAATATGAGCACCGCGCGCTTCCAGTGGGCGTCGTATTCAGGGTACGAGTGCTGCTCGTGCATGCCCCGCCAGATGGGCCGCAGCTGCTCTGCCGCCTGCAGGGGTGCGGTGCAAGGAGGTGCCAGGCGGTGAGCAGCAGCGGCTGCGTGCGCGGCAGCAGCCGGCTAGGGCGCCATGCCAGCAACTCTTCTGCACCTGAGCCGGAGAAACTCCTCCAGCCACCACGCAACGCGGGCCGAGCCCGCACGCATTCTTGGGCACCTGATGCTCCCGCGGTTCCCCATGCACGCCACGCTGCCGTCACCCCACTGTCATCCCGCCAGCACCTTGCGGACCCTCCCAGCCCGCCCACACACCTGCGAGGCTTGCAGCTCCGACAGCTTCCGCCGCACCGGCTCCAGATCGGAGGGCAGGTAGGAGCCAAACTGCTGCAGAGCCAGGGGCCAGGCGGGCTTGGCATACGCTTCCAAAGAGAGCGAGAGCGCGGCGGCGGCCAGCAGGGAGGGCGCCCAGCCTGAGCACTCCAGGTCCAGCAGGGCCAGCTGCAGCAGGAAGCTGCAGGGCGGGGGCGGGGCGGGGCGGGAGTGCAGCAGGCGCAGGGGTGTGAGCACATGGACAGTACTGCGCGTTGGGCCCGCTGCCGCTCGCGGTACGCGCCTCCGGAGAAGCTTGTGGAAGCCACCCTGTGCAGCAGCTGCACAACATCTCGTCTGCCACAGCGCCCGACTCGTGGGCGCCCTGCTTGCAACGCTGTGCAACGGTTTGCCTCCGCCTGCCCTGCGTGTGTGCCCCTGCCCCACCTGGACAGCGTGTAGATGTGCATCTCGTCGGCATGCACCACCTCTTTGAGGGTGGCACGGTACCAGAAGGATCGGAGGAACATCTTGGGGTTGGGGCTGCGCTTGAGGTGCTCAGGCACAAGGCCATCAATCATCTGGGGGAGAAGACGGGCGGGAGATGAAGGGGCGGGGGGGCGGGTGAGGCAGAGGCGGCGGCAGCGGCGAGGCTGGAAGAGGGCGCGGCGGATGCAGCGGATTGCAGTATCTGCTGCGTGATGCACCTCATGTGCACTCAGGCACCTTTGCTAGAGCCGCAGGCTCTGTTGCACGCACAAGGGAGAGGGTTCCCGCCTTCCCGCCCGAGAGCGCCGCCGGCGCACCTGCGTCTGCGCCTCAACCTCCTCTTTCGTGTACGTGTCGTCGCTGATGTAGGCAAAATTGGCTGGGTCCAGCTTCTTGTCGAGCTCAGCCAGCGAAGCGGGCTTGCGGGCGTCGCCCATCGCAGCCCGCAGGCAGGCCAGCCCCAGCAGCTGGAACCTGCAAGCGGAGCGTCCGGCGCGGGCGGGGATTGGTTGAGGGGAATGCATTGGTTGAAGAGGGGAGGACGGCGCAGCGGACCAGCAACTTTAAAAGTTTGAGGGTTCCGGCCGCCGCACCTGGAGAGCTGCTCCACTGCGTGCTGGCCCAGGTAGTGGTCCAGGTATGCTACAGCTTTGAAAACAATGGTGGAATCAAGCTCCCAGTCGAAGGAGACCTGCGGGGGAGCACGAGAGACGTTGGAGGCAGGATCATGGGGGACACCATGCAGCACCTCCTCTGCAGCCCCGATGGCCCCCTCACCTCGCACAGCCACTCCGTAAGGATGCTGCGGTGCCGCTCCGTGACGTTCTGCTGAGCCTTGCGCACCGCTGCCGGGCAGGCCAGGCAAGTCGCCTCGGCCTCCCGCAATGACAGCAGCTCATACTGCCGCCGCCACTGCGCCCCGGGCTCCGCTGCAATGGCTGCCCATTCAGGCCACCGCTGCTGGCAAGCCTCCTGCCAGCAAGCGGCCTGCAGGGCGTGCAGGCCGCGACAGGAGGACACCGCGCTTGCGATGTCCTTGGCGGGCAGTAGCCCCAAGATTTGGATGCATAGCTCTTCAGGAAGAGAGAGGAACATAGTGGAACGCATGGAGACCCCAAAACCCCGGCCCCAAGCGAAAACAAAAGGAGGCCGGGGCAGGCCAGTGCCGGACTGATGGGGGCGCTTCAGCCCCATGCAATCAACATTCACTTCCTCAATTCGCCTCCCCTCCGCCTCCCCGCGCGGCAAATGTTACTCTGCGATACACTGATGCCAATGCGGCTCGGGGAACGCCGGAAAGCGCCCACGTTTCCCACCGCTGCCGTTGTGTACCGCCAACCGTGCGCCGTTTCCCGCCGCTCCGCAGACCGTTGCACCAGCAGGCACAGAGCCATCCTGGGCCTGCATTCGCCCTGCCGTCTTCCAACACGCTACCTCCCGCCTTCCCGCACATCAATTGCCGCCGGACAGCGTGCCTTGCCCTCCCGCCCCGCGGCGGTGACCGCCAACCGCCACTGAACCGAATGCCAACCCGGTACGCCACCCGCCCGCTGGGCAGGCGATTGAAAACCACCCTGCTACCGGTGCTTTGACAGCAGGATGCCCACACACTGAACTGCATCCTGGCGCTGGCCTCCACCTGGCAGGCAATCTGTACGGTTATTGCGTGAGGCAGGCACCGGCAGCCGGCGACGCCACCCTGTTTCGCCTGGCACAAAGGTGTTGTGCCTGCCCAGGCGCGGCTGGCTGGCAGTTGGCAAGCATTGCGAGCAGCCAGACCTCTTTTCTTATGTCTGTGCTTGCAATCTGCCTGGTGTGAAGGGCGGGGGCACCTTGGGCGCCGGACCGCTGGCCTCGCTGAGCCAGCCAAACAACTGTTGGTGACGTGATGTCAACACCACTGACTGGTGGGCCTCCCACGGCTGTTACGTACGGCCGTCAGTTTGCACAGCTATCAGCGATCTCTCTGTGGGACGGAAATTGTAGAGGGCGGGTTGCCTGCAGCGCGAGTGCCGTCGGCGGCTGTTGCTCTGCCTGAGTGCAGGTGGAGAAAAGGAGGGGCCCGGGCACAGCACCTGCCTGCCAGGCATGGATGGCTATCAAGCATGCAAACGTGGGCAGTAGTCAGGGAGGCTGCCATGCACGCTGCCCTCTCTACTGCACTCTTTCAAGAAACGACGCATGCTGCGTGTCTCCACACGGCACATGCAGCTGGTGAGCATGCAAGGCAGAAACTGCTGGCCCTGACGTTTGCAAACACAGCAGTTTGCACGCTTGCTCTCTGTCCCACGTACAGTGCTTGTACAACACTTTTGCCGCCCGCCGGCACCGCTGGCGCCAGCCGGCGTCCCACCATTCATCGCATCGCCGGCCCCTACCACTCAGCAATTGCCCGGAGCATCTGCGCAGCTTTAACCACCCCGCTAAACGCCCCGAAAGCCCTTGTCACCGCCCTATTTTTTGAGTGGATCGATCGCCTGCAGCTAGAGCGAGCGGGGGACAGCAGCAGTCATGCTATATGTAGACAAGGTGCGCGCTCGACTCCGTAGCGCATGCCGGGCGGCGGGCGGGGCGGGGCAGGCAGGGGAGCTAGGCGGGGGCGGGGCCGCCGCCACTGCGCCGCCCGCTGACCAGCTCGCTGCCCGACCTTTTGACACATGCTGCCCTGCCCCTGCCCGCAGTACCGGCCCAAGTCGCTGGACCAGTTTCAGCTGCACAGCGATGTGGCACAGAACTTGAAGAAGCTGGTGAGGGCGGGCACCCTGCGGAAGGGGCGGCAGAATGCAGGGCAGGCACCGTGCTCGGCAGGCGGCAGCGCGCACGACAGGCGGCACCATGCTTGGAATGCCTGCTCAGGCGCCGCTTCCGGTGTGCTGCCGCCCAAAGGCGTGCCCTTGGCATCACCCCTCCCCTCTCTTCTGCCGCCTCTGGCAATGAGAACGCTCCAGCCTCGAGGTTGCACTGCTGCCCACTGCTGCACAGCTGCCCCGTCCTCCTCGCGACCTGGCCGCCGCGCCGCGCCACGCTGTTGCCCGCCGCTGCTTCCCACCGCCGCCGCTCCTCCCCGCCTGCACCACAGGTGGTGAACGGCGACTGCCCGCACACGCTGTTCTACGGACCCCCCGGGGCGGGCAAGAAGACGCTCATCCTGGCGCTGCTGCGGGAGATGTATGGGCCAGGAGTGGAGAAGGTGGGCAGCCACGCGCCTGGGAATGCCACTGGCTGTGACAGTGGTAGTGCCAGCGGCTGCACAGAGTGCCGCACCCTCGCTGTGAGAGGCGTAGTGCGTGCTTGTTGGTGTGAATGTGAAGAGTTGGGCACCTGCCCGCCGTTGGCAGGCAATAGTCAGTTGAATGCCTTCCCTGGAGTCCCAGCCCCCCTCCCCCTCTTGCACCGGTTGCCGCCTAGTCCCCGCTGGGCCCTGCCCTTCCCTCCTATAGCCACCCACTTTAGGTGTGTGTGAGCCGTGGAGGACTCTCAAAGAAACCTGCATCTCCCTCTTGCGCCTTGCCAACTAGCGCTCCCTTGTTTGTGTCCTGCCCCTTCCCCGGGTCGCCGCCCTCCTTGTGCCTGTACGTTTCTGCCTGCAGCTCAAGTTTGAGTGCAAGATTCCTCAAGAGCCCCTCCCCTCCCTCTTGCACCCCGCCTCGCTAACCAGCCTTCCCTCGGTTGCCGCCCTCCTTGTGCCTGCGTCCTTCCTTCCGTGCGTGCCTGCAGCTCAAGGTTGAGTGCAAGCCGTGGAAGATCCAGCTGCCCAGCCGCAACCTGGAGCTTGAGTTCACCACAGTGAGCAGCTCTTACCATGTGGAGATGAACCCATCGGATGTGGGAAACAACGACAGGTGGGGCCCTGCCTCAGGACAAGGCAAGGAGAGGGGAGCGGGCAGGGCAGAGAGCAGCTGGCGTGCCTGCGATGTGGGCGACAACGAGAAGATAGGGGAGCGGGGAGGGCAGAGAGCATTCAGTTAACTTACAGTAGAAAAGTGTGCCGCAGATGCATCGCCCCAGCATTCTGGGAAAGCAAAATGTTGGGGTTTTATAACCAGAAGGGAGAGCGGCACAGAGGGAATGGAAATGAAGCGGGGAGGGCGCAGAGCAGGTTGCGTGCTTGCAAAGAAGCAGAGCAGGCAGTGGTCAGTTGAGATGAGCCCTTGAAGTGTGCCGGCAACTGCGGCAGGTGGGGGCAGACAGACACACACACACACACACGTAGAAGACGAGAGGGTGGGCGCTGGCAGCTGAGGAAGTCTCGGGCGCAATTCGTGTGAAAAGCTTCGATGGTTCACGGAATTCTGCAGTGCTCCTCACGCGCGTGCGGGCGGCACACAGCGACCCGCACCTGCCCTGCGCCTGTGCATGCCTTTGCAGGTGACCTAGAATACCAATCGACACCAGCAGAGCGCCGGTCGGTGCAGCTGATCTCTGCACTTCTCAACTTATCACTCCTATGTGCACTTGCCCTGTGCTTCCCAAACATTGCAGGTGTGTTGTCCAGGGTATGCAGCTGATCTGCCACCTGTGCAGTTGTCCTGTGCTTTCCATCCTCAACCTGCTACATCTGCACTTGCCCTGTGCTTCCCAAGCCCTTGCTTTGTGCAGGTATGTTGTCCAGGAGATCATCAAGGAAATGGCCAGGAGCCGGCCCATTGGGGCAGACGGGCAGCAAGGGTTCAAGGTGGGCTGGGCGCATTCTGGCTCTCTTTGCTGGGGTTTGTGTTGTGCCTTTTCAAGATTGTGGCCCACCGGTTTTGTAGTTTTGTTTGTTGCCAATTGTAACGGAGCTCCTTGAGGGTTCAGCCTCCTTCAAGGTAGTATGGGACAAGAGGCAGGGTTGATTGGTGTCAGCAGGTGGCAGCGCGCAGGCATTGCAAAGCAGCGTGATGTGCCGGAGCAGTGCATGGTGCCTGTGCTGCCGGCCCCCTCCCCACCACTTCCTCTGCCCTTGCCTGCTGCAGATCCCGCCCCTCCCCAGCCCTCCCAGGCCCCCACC
>JTEE01000038.1:1059721-1070834 GCA_002896455.3 Chlorella sp. ArM0029B | reverse complement strand
GGGTGGGGCGGTACCAGTGCGCGGCACACGGTGGAAGAGGGGCTGGCACGTGATGGGGGCCAGCCCCGCACTGCTGTGCTCAAGTCGCCCGCATGCTGTGCTGTGTGCTGCGCTGTGCTATGCTGTGCAGGAGATTGCGGCGGACGTGCTGGGCGAGCAGTCCCCCAAGCGCCTCTACCAAGTGCGGCTGAAGCTGTATGAGCTGCTGGTCAACTGCATACCGCCAGAGGTGAGTTGAAACAGGGAGTGTTTGCGTGCATGGCGGTCACAACAACCAGAACAGGGTGGGGAGTTGCTGTTCAACTGCACACAGCCAGAGGTCAGTTTAAACAAGGGAGTCTTTACGTGCAGGCATTCATAGCAATCAGAACAGGGTGGGGAGTTGCTGTTCAACTGCACACAGCCAGAGGTCAGTTTAAACAAGGGAGTCTTTACGGGCAGGCATTCATAGCAACCAGAACAGGGTGGGGAACTTGCTGTTCAACAGCATGCCTCCTGATGTGAGAGCGGGGATATTACGTGCATGGCACTTATAGCGATCAGAACAGGGCGGGAAGCTGCCAAACAAGTGCACGCCGCCAGAGGCTACTCAGAAAGGTGTTTGTGAGGTTCAGAGGCAGACCGTTAGAGGCTTCCCTGCATCCTCCTGCCTCGCCCTCACGCTGCCGCGCACATGGCACACCAACACACGCTCTGCCCTGCCCTGTCCTGCCCTGCCCTGCCCTGCGCTTGCCTCACGGCGACGCCTGCCCCACCCTGCCCGCAACCTGCACAAGCGCTGTCTTCAAAGGAACTGTCAGAGAACTCAAAGCACCAAATCTTTCAAACACACCAACTGCGCTGCTGTTGCTGCCATGCCTGCCCCGCCCGCCCCCCAGGTTGTGCTGCGCAAGCTGGCGCTGGCGCTGCTGCCCAAGCTGGATGACGAGCTGAAGCACAGCACGGCAGAGGATGCGGCGCTGTACGAGCACCGGCTGCAGGTGAGGAGGGAAGTAGGTAGTGGGCACAGCATGGCACAGCATGGCGTGGCACTGCGCAGCACAGCACAGCGCAGCACAGCATGCGGCGATGTACGAGCACCGGCTGCAGGTGAGGCGGCGGGGGGGAGAACTTGCACAGGGGAGTGGTGGGGCACTGTGCATGTCTGCACAGGCGGGAGAGGCGCACGGTGGTTGGCACAGCATGGCACAGCACGGCGTGGCACACTACAGCGTAGCACAGCACAGCGTAGGGTGCAGTGCTGCACAAGCTCCGGCTGCAGATGAGGAGGGGGAACGATTGATGAGGGGCGGTGCGGGTGACGCGGCGCTGTGCCGACCTCCCGGCAGCGGGGCACAAGCTGTTGGGCACGGCACAGCACAGCGCAGCATGGCAGGCATAGGACAGCGCAGCGGAGCATGCGATTAAAGCTGCACTGGGGCCGTGCGGGGGCGTGCAGCCAGGGGGGGCGGTGGCGGTGGTGACGTCAGCATCTGCGGGCACCCACCCACCCAACCAGCCAACCCTCCCCGCCCTCTCCCCCCCCACCTGTGTACTGCTCCCCCACCTGTGTACTGCCCCCCCGCCTGTGTACTGCCCTGCCCTGCCCAGGAGGGGTCCAAGGCCATCTTCCACTTGGAAGCCTTCCTGGCCCGCTTCATGAGCAATTACAAGCAGGTGAAACACGTTTTTTTCTTTTGAGGCGGGCTGGGTGGGCCTGGGCTGCTGCTGCTGCTGCGCAACATTGGGGCTGCTGTGTGCATGCGTGGGGAGTGCCCCGCGGGGGCAAGGCTGGGATGGGTGGGGTGGGTGGGCGTCTGTCCCGCAGGTCTCTGCCCGCCCACATGCCGCCAGTGGGGAGGGATTTGCAGCGCCAGGTACCCCGTCCGCTGAGTGCATGTGGATGAATGCATCCTGCCTGCCTGGCCGTACGCCTGCCTGCCTGCCTGCAGTACCTCATCGGCATGGGCATGTGAGGCGCGGCCCGCCGGCAGCCAGGAAGGAGGAGAAGAAGAAGAAGAGCACAGGCCGAGGGCGTGGTGTTGAGGAAACCGTCGGCAGCTAGGAGTGGTGGCGTGCCGCAGTGGAGAGGACGGGCTGGCCACAGCAAGCCATAGCTGAGACAGCTGGGCTCCCGAGGTGTCGCATCCCGAGAACAAAGTCGAAGTGGGCTGGGCGGCTTCCTTTTAAAATGATGTTGGTGATCAGTTGGTGATCAATTGGTGATCAGCACGGAGGCACCCTCGTGCCCACCTCTTCTGCCACTGGCAGCAGCGAGCGGGGCCGGGGCAGCGGCTGCACGAATGCAGCCTACCTGGGGGCTTGCTTGCTGGGAACTGGCGACTGGCAGCGACACGTTTCCATTGGTACAATGGATCTGGTAGCTTGTAAAGCCTGTTGAGGACAGCTGAGGAAGCGGCAGACAAGGGGCGGAGGTAGGGCACCTTCCGGGGCCCCAGGGGCATGCCTCTGCGAGTGTGCGTGCATGCCGCTCTGTCAGCACGACTGGAGGTGACCTCGCCCTCTATCCTGTTTGTCACTGTACAAGGAAGGAAATTATACTGTAACTTGAAGTGGTGGCACCCTGCCGCGCCCCTGCCGCTGCGCGGGCAATGCAGGAGCACCGGTGCACGCTGTCATGCTTTGTTTATTGACACCTGCAGCAAAAGCAACTGTGCTTCATGTTGTTCACATCAAGTACCGGAAAGCATGCATTCTGTGTGCGGGTGTTCTGCACATAGATTGAGGCAATCATGGCTGAATCCATGCTGCGCATGCTGCATTCCACGTCAGCAGCTACAATAAGCATGTCGTGCTTGCGCCATATCCCCATCTCAGAATCCAGAACGTATGGCCTAACAGTGTCCCTATGGAGGCACATCCACTGTGGCGCTCCAACCTGTGCTCAGGCTGACCACGCACCCCAGCGCATTGCTGTCTGCAAGGAACGCTACGGGGGTGTCCGTGGCCTCCACACCCGCTAGCGCTGGGCTGGGCGCCCGCCGCTTCTGCACCGGCTGCCAGTGGAGGCTGGCGTCCAGCTGGCGCAGGATGGCAGGATGGCCTCGCATGCATGGCCCAGGCAAGGTGTGTGCGCGCCGGGGGTGCTCCATGCGGATGATGCAGTCTCCCCTGTGTGCAACTTGCTTTGCCACAGGCAACCCGCATTGAATGCAACTCTCTGCTGGTAGTTGTTCTGGTAGCTGCTGGGCCACATCCCCAGCTTCCCTGGCACTTCCTGGCATGACACACCTATCATGCACCGTCAAATGAGATCGTAACAGTCCCGATGATGGCCCGCCGCTCGAAAAAATGTGCTAGGACGACAGCGATTCCACTGCGTAGCACACGCAGGCAAGAGGTGCCGGTGGGCACTTGCGCACCGCTATGCCGTGCGGCCGCTGCAGATGGTTCTCGTTGTGGCCATCTCCATCGCGTGTATGTGTGCCCAGATTAGGTGTTCTGAAAGTGCAAGACTTGCCCGAGAAGAAATCTCCAGCATTGCGGTCTGGCAACCCTGAAATAGTGCTCGTTCAGCCCTCATTTGCAGCCCAGAGACAAGCATCGGACGCTAGGTTCTTCTCCGCGGGCCCCGCCAGGTAGAGCGGGTCCACTACACACGGTGCGCAACTGTCCTGCTCGCACAACTGTCCGGACGCCCACACCGCTGCCATGGCGACATGCATGGCACGGGGAGGATTTGGTAGGCCCACTCGGCCGGCCAGAACCGCCGGAGTTTTCGCGCGCTCAACTCCGCCCCTTGAACTCTGCCGAACGCAGGCCGCCCCTGCTGTGTGCACGTTAAGCCGGATCTCTGGGCGATTCATGCCGGCGTTCTTGAGCGCTGAAGGGGCAACCGCGTTAGGGGCAGCCCTTCAAGGCAAGTTGCGGCGGGCGCCCTGGACCGGCAGTCCCAACAGTGTCTAGCTCAGTGTCTGTCCCGGCTCGTGTTACCAGGCAGCCCATGGTTCCTGATGCCCAGCACCAAGGCATTCGGGACGGCCTGGAGGAACAGGGGCAGCAGCAGCAGGCAACGCTGCCGCAGCAGCGGGCGCAAACAGCAAGTCCGCTTTTGCGTGACAGCGCTGCTGACGTGACGGCAGACGCGGGCGCCGGCGAAAGCTCGGGTGGCACGGCAGGCGATCCGCCAGCCAGCAAGCGCAGGAGGCCAGACAACAACGTGCCACGCCCGCAGCAGCCCCAGCAGCCCGCCCACATGACGGCCCTCCCAGCGGGTGGCGGCGCGTTGGCGGTAGACCCATCGCTAGTGGGCAGCGCTATCACGGGCACCGTGGAGGCCGTCTCGGACTCGGCCTATTTCGTGTCCCTCTTCCTCGGGGATCACGAGTTTAAAGGCGAGTGTGCAGGAAGAGGCCGAGCGCCCGAAATTTCGAGGTTGAATGTACGGTTCGAGGGGATGGAGCGTCTGCGTCTGCCCCCTTCTGGGCGTGCTTCTGGAACCAACCTGCCCTTGCCAGTGGGGGCCCGGAAGCTGGCCTTGGAAACCTTCGTTTTGCTTCGTTTCATTTGATATTGTTTCTACCTCTGGGTTATACAGTCCTTGGAGTGTCTAGGCTGCAGCACCTTTAGAGCATCTAGGTTGCGTTTTCTGGACGCCCCACCTGCACGTACCCCACCTGGCTAGCCACCTGCCGTCCCTCCCTACACCTTCCTGTCTCAAGTTCTGGTTTTTTCGGGGCAAAACGTCCAGACGTCCACCGCCCACAGGCGGACCTGGATACTCCAAGCCTGTGCGGCTTTGGCGGTGCTGAAAGAGGCAGGCGCGTGTGAGATCCTCTCACAGGTTCCCGGAGTAGCCTTGGACGCACCCTCCCCCCACCGCCACTGTTCCCACACCCAGTGCCTGCTGTGCCGCATGTGCCACACACTGCGCCTCCTTCCTCGCTCCCCTCCCCTGCCCTGCAGGCACCCTGGTTTGCCCGCCGCCTGGCTTCCTGAGCCTGCCCGGTGGCAGCGTGGCGGCGGCAGCCGGGCCACCGCCCCCCGCGCCTGTCAAGCGCCCGCGCACCGCCTACAACTTCTTCTCCGATGCCGTGCGCCCAGGGGCAAAGGCGCGCCACCCCAACGCGGACCAAAAGGTGGGGGACGCAGCCGGCAAGGGGGCATGCAGGCTGCAGGGGTGCTGTGCCAGGCGCCGGGGCCGCTGAAGAGCCGGCATATCCCCAAGGAGGGCCGCCCCCTGCAGTTGCCGCTGTGCCAGACTTGGTGCGCCAGGCCCTACCGGTGCCCCACAACAAGGCCGGCCTGCACCCCTCCCCGGTCCACTTCACTTTGGCACTGCCCAGCTGGCCTACTAACCCGGGTCTCCCCCTGCCCTGCAGGGCATCAGCAAGGTGGTGGGTGACATGTGGAACCAGCTGGCGGCAGACGAGCGGGCGCCGTACCTCGAGGAGGCGAGGCGGGACAGGGAGCGGTACGACCGAGAGCTGAAGGAGTTCCAGGCACGCCACCCGCAGGTGGGCTTGGGCGGCGTTTGAGGGGTGGCACCAGCAAAAGGGGATTTGTATGGATGTTGGCCACAGGGCATGGGGGATGGGGCCCACAGGCAGGGATGTCGGTGATGTGGGGCAGGGATGGCGGGGATGGGGGATGGCTTTGCTAACAAGGACGAAGGCTTTGCAAACAGGGGATGCTACAGCAGACGCTCGGAGTGGCCCGGCGGGAGATCGTCCGGTGCGGCGCCTCGCGGCGGCGTGGCAGCGGCGCGGCGCGTGATGTGGGGGCAGCGTGGCTCGGGCAGGGCGCCTGCCTGCTGATTTCGTGGTGCAAGCTCTCTACCTGCCTGCCTGCGCGCCTGGCCGCTTGCCCCTGCTCACCTGCCTGCCCACCCTCCTGGCTATGCGCTGCACGCCTGCACGCACACGCACGTGCCTGCCTGCACGCACACCTCCGCGCGCGCCTGCCTGCCTGCCTGCATGCATGCATCCTCACACTTTTACGTGCGTCTGTTTGCCTGCCTGGGGGCGTGCAGGGCTCCCGGCCCGATCTGCAGCGCAAGCAGCGGGCATCCGTGGCACAGCAGGCGGAGCAGCAGCCGGGGCCGGCTTGGCAACACGCCCCCCGGCAGGAGGGCAGCTTCCTGGCAGCAGCGCCTGCCGGTCCTGCAGCAGGCGAGCAGCCACCCAAGAGCAGCAGCGGCCCTGGCAGGGCCGGGCTGGTGCAGGGCAGCAGGTGGGAAGCTTACAGCATGCTGGCCGCCGCCACTGGCCCAGCGCCAGCACTGCCCGCCCCGTGGCCACCATTGCAGCAGCAGCCACCGCAACCACAGCAGCAGCAGCAGCAGCAGCAGCAGCAGGCACGCAGCTTTGCGCCCTTCAGGCCTGGCCTGCAAAGCCGGGCGTCACAGCCGGACCCATCCAGCTCTGGTGAAGCCGGCACAGCAAGCCTGCAGGCGCTGCTGCTGCACTATGCCCAGAAGCGGCAGTCAGAGCAGCAGCAGCAGCAGCCTGCCCCGCAGCAGCCGGCGCAGCAGCCGCAGCCAGCCCCGCAGTGGCCGGCGCAGCAGCAGGAGCAGGAGCAGTGGTTGCAGCTCCTGCAGCTGCAGCAGGCGCAGCAGGCACAGCAGCAGCGCGCCACGTCAGCAGCCACAGCGGAGCCTGACAGCAGCAACCTCGTGCACCACCTGCTGACGGCTTTGCTGGCACAGGGGAACCAGGGAGCCCCTGCTGCGCTGCGCACGGCTGTGGCCAGTGAGATGCCCAGACAGGCAGCAGCGCCACACCATGGCGCACCCCCGCAGCCCGTGCCGCTGCAGGAGCAGCAGTGGCAGCAGCAGCAGCAGCAGTGGGCGCAGTTGTGGAGCGCCAACCGATCGCCTGGGCCGTCGCAGCCCGGGCCCTGACGTGCCTGGCATGCCCATCGGGTTCCTCTTCTTCTTCGGCTTCATACGCAAAGCGTGCTCTGCCTGCACGCAGCGGCAAGCAGAGCCTGCGCTGTGGGCCCCACCTGTAGGCTCGCCAGCACCACCAACAAGTGACCAACACTAATCCGGTCTCTGAGCTCCAAGGGGTGCTCTGTCGGGGATCTCTGACGGGATCTCTGAGAGGGTCTCCAAGGTGACACTACACCCCGTGCCGTCCCAACGTCCTCGTTCTCAACTGCACTGTTTTCCCCTCTGAATTACGCACATCCCAGCAACGACATGAGCGCCAAGCTTCCATACACAGATATGCCCCTGGATTCCCTTCTGCCCACAGTCTCGTGCATCGTTCAACGTTGGCACAGAAAGACTTTTGTTTGTTCTTCTTCTCTTTTGGTGCTGCATTTAGCCAAGGTTTCCCCCCCCCTGGTTGCACACCTTTTGAAACGTTTAGTTCGCCAAATTCATCTGGCCTGGCCGCATGCCAACGAGTGCCCACCTCTTCTTCTGGCACCTCCGCTTCTCAAACACATGTGTGTGATGCTGTAGCACTTGGTGCGCCATAACAGCAGCTCAGAGCGTTCACCCCACTGGACCGGCCCTGGCAGCCCGGTGCATGCCTGCCCTCAACCTGCCGTGTTCACTGCGCCCCTCCTGTCTTGCGTTCTCCCACCCACCCACCGCACCCGCCCCCTCCTGACCCACCAAACTACTGCACCTGCTCCTGCTCTGTGCGCTCCCGCCCACTGCACCTGCTCCTGCCTCCCATCCGAGTGCTCTCCACCTCAGCCCATGTGCGCCCAGTTGTGGGCAAGTGCGGCCGTCTGTGTAAGCAGCGTGGCGCAACACAGGACACACTGCTGTGCAGCGGACCGATGCTTGCATGTGTACGATGGCGAAGGTATACAGTGACCTGTAGACTGCAAGCTAGGAGATGCAGGAGAGTAGCAGGGCCGCAAGGCCCCTTGCAATTGCCCTCTGCACTGGGTGCACGGTGGGGCTCGACCCAGGCAGCACCCAACCTCGACCCCTTCGGGCGCAAACCTAACTGAGGCCTTGATATAGTTAGCAACCCAGCAGGGAAGCAACCCAGCAGTTTGTGGTGGTCCCCTGACCCCCGGAAAACTGACGGGCATGGGTACTGTGGCATGGGTACATGTAAACAAGGTGCATAGCAGATGCTGCCATCTGACCCTGCGCCCTTGGGGTTGCCTCAGCTGCAGGCAGCACCAGCAGCTGGCAGTCGCTGCCTCGGCAGCACCCAGCCTGCACCCAGTTTGCGCCCCAACGACGGCGACGGCGCCGCCAGCTGGAGACCCAACTGGCCTTCCCCTTGAGCGCTGCGGTGACTACAAGCACCTCTCATTTGAAAGAAGATCCGCCATCGCGCCAAGGTGAAGGCTTCACCGAGAAGCTCTCGGAAGGCACCTGCGGCTACGGCGTGGCACGCCCAGCACCCCTCTTTGAGCCCTCTTTGAGCCCCTGGCAACTTGCAAGCCCACTTTTTGTGTCCCACATTTCGTGTGTCCCATCGTTCTCGCACACGAGCCCTATGCTCACAACAGCCGCCACCCTCGGCGGCAACTCTACCGTCCCTGTAGCCCGACGGGGCGCAGGCCTCGGTGCTTCCCAGCGCCATGGAGCGGCAACGCTCAAAGGCCGCGCACAGCCGCGCCCTCACCGCCGCAACCCCCGCTGCCCCTCGCCCTGCGCACTGAGCAGCCCTTCCCCCGCTGGGGCAGCTCTGGAGGCGTCATCCGAGCTTGCAGCCGATTACACTTTGGGCCCACAGGTGGGTAGGGGAGGTGGAGACCGGAGGGTCCTCCTTGACGCTTCAAACCCACGCCTTTGTGCTTCCATCGGCGCGTAGGATGTTCCGGGGCGCGAAGGACAGGTGCCGCCTGCCTGCAAGCCTCCGGCTTGTACTCCCGCCCGCCCCTTGCGGGCACCGTTCCGCTTCTTGGTTGCCGAGCGCCGTCGCTGCCCTTCCACTGCCTCCCCGCAGGTGGGCCGCGGCAGCTTTGCGGTGGTGTACGAGGTCACCGACACGCGCTCCGGCGTGCGCCTGGCAGCCAAGAAGCTTCCCAAATACGTGCACGGCCGGGTGGCGAGCCAGCAGGCGGCGGTCGTGGGTGCCGAGGCGGCCACGCAGCGCGCGCTGGCCGCCGCCAGCCCTTCGGTGCTGCGCCTGGTCGACCTGCGCCAGTGCACCGACTTCTGGTACCTGGTGTCGGAGCTGTGCCTCACAGACCTGGGCAGCTACCTGAAGCAGCGCGGCGGCGCGCCGCTGCCGGAGCGGGAGGCGGCGCACATCCTGCGCCAGCTGCTTGCGGCACTGGCAGCCTGCCACCATGCGGGCATTGCCTTCCGCGACGTCAAGCCCGCCAACCTGCTTGTGCGGTGCATTGACGCCGATGGGATGCCCGACATTGCGCTGGCAGACTTTGGGTGCTGCCGATCCACCGCCGGCTCGCAGTCTGGCGACCGCAGCTCGCCCGGCACGCCGCTGTACAGGTGCGCCGCTGGCAGGGCCTCTGCAGTGTTTGGGGGACACCTTAGTGGGTGCTTCACTGTGGCGCTGGTGGGTGCCGGGCAGCCATGCTTGCGCAGGGCTTCAGGCACTGTCTCGAATGTCCTGCAGCCGAGCACCGCCGCCGGTGCAGTTCCGCTGCAGTACTTGCTTGGGTGCTGCACCGCTGTGCCCCGCTCCAGCACCCAGTGCCTGCCTTCTGCCCATCCTTCGCTTCATTTTTCGCCTGATCCACCCGCCCTCCCCGCCCCTCGCACCCCCCTTGCAGCGCTCCCGAGTGCGTGCACAACAATGGCGGCGTGGAGAGCGACATCTGGGCAGCGGGCATCATGCTCTACTACCTCCTCTCCGGCAACTACCCCTTCTGCGACCCACGCCACAAGATCAGCCAGGGCGAGTACTGGCGCCGCGTGCGTGAGGCGCCCATCCACACCGCGGGGCCTGCCTGGCACGCTGCCTCGCCAGGCGCCGTGGCGCTGGTGCGCCGCATGCTGGACCGCGACCGCAGCAGGTGATTACTTGAGAGGGACCACCCGGGGTGGGGGAGGGGCCGTGGCGGTGATCTGGATGGGCTGGCAGGCTGTCCCGCCAACGGCCAGGACGTGCATGCCAGGCGAACAGCCACTGCGCACGCTTGTGGGTCCGCCTCGCAAGCGCCTCCTGTGTTTTGCCTGTGCGCGCTACCTCGCCACCCCCCTGCCCCGCTGCACCTCATTCCTGCCCACCCCCTGCCTCGTCCCACCTCCCTGCCGGCAGCCGCATCACCGCTGAGCAGGCGCTGCACGACCCCTGGCTGCTGGACATGACCTCCAGCCGTGCCTCCATCTGGCAGCGCGGCGGCAGCAACCACCAGTCGCCGTGCGAGGAGGAGGAGCAGTGGCAGGAGCCGCGCATGGCCAGCAACGTCGTCCTGGGCCTTGGCCTGCCGGTGGGCGCCCCGCTGCACGCCGCCGCTGCCTGAGCAGAGCCACGCGCTGGCCCCGGGCGACCCGCCCCATGCCCGTCCCCCCTCCATTCGTGGCGCTGCCCTGCCGGCATTGCAGGCAGCGCGTCTCTCCGCATTGTGGGAGTGTATCACCACCGTACCCCTGTCTGTGTGAACAAACTTCCAGCACCCCGCCTCGCCCTCCGCCCGCGCCTGTGCAGCGCCCCAACCCTGTCGTCTAGTGATTCAAACTTTTGGACTGAGCCCAGTGCCACCCGTCCGCTGTGTCCCAAACCCCTCTTTCACCTCTTTTGTTTCTGCCGCACCATTCAATCCGAGTCCCCTGTGCAGCGCTTAGCCTGGATTGACGTGCTTCAATTTATTTGCTACCAACGATACTGCCCGCGTGCTCCCCTTCGTCCCTCATACTCCTCGCGTGTCAGTGCGTGCCACAGGGCCCACACCCAGCGCGGTACCTTACCCTCTGTGAGAATTGGCTGTGAACGCCATTCCCCTTTTGCCTTTGTGTTTAGTTTGTTCCATTTTGTTCGAGCCCACCCCTCCTCTTCACCCTTTTGCCACATGCGATACTGCGACTCATGCGACTGAAAACTGTTTATTTTCTATTTTTTCTTTTTTTAAAATAAAAAAAATAAAACAGAAAATGAATCCGAAAACATGTAAAAAGGTTAAGAAAAAAGCGCCGTCCGCAAATTTTCAAAGTTATCAAAAAAACTCACAACCAACGTATTTTTTTTGATTTAAGGGATTAGAAATGTTGTAAGAATTATAAAAAAAA
>JTEE01000038.1:1012100-1043184 GCA_002896455.3 Chlorella sp. ArM0029B | reverse complement strand
AATGGCTCACCCCGGCACCCCCACGCAGGCGTCTGTGGCCTCTGCTGTCTGCGCCCTGCTGCCCTTTGTGCCCACCTACGCGGCGGCGCTGCCCGGCTGCGTGGTGCTGCTGGCGCAGGTGCGTGGGTGGGTGGGTGGGTGTCGCTGGTGTTTGTGGAGAGATTTTGTCTTCAAGAAGTCTTGAGGCAGGGGAGATATGGCTGGCGCATGTGAGGGTGGGTGGGTGGCGCAGGCAGGATTGCTGTGCAGCCGGGGGCCATGCCACCAACTACAGACCCCAGATTGCCTGCATGTCCACACACACACGCCAAGCTGGGTGCCTTTTAAGCCTGCCCTGCGTTTTTTGGGTCGTGCCATCGCCCGTCCGTGGGTGCCTCCATCGCCACTACGCGCCCCCTCCGCCCCACACCCTGCGCATCTCCCCACCCTGCCTGCTGCTGCGCCCGCTGTGCCGCCGCCCCTGCAGGGCCGCCTGCTGGCCGCCCTCCTCTTCTTTGCCCTCCACTTCATGGGCTACTACATTGCCGACACAGCCATTCTGGAGGTGGGTAGGAGGGCAGCATGGGAGGGCAGGTGATGGGTGTGTGGGGGCGGGAGCGTAAAAAAGTGACATCTCTGGGTGGGCAGAGCTGTCCTGGTACGGGTGGGAGGGCAGGTGGTGGGCACATGGGGGGGGGGAGCATAAAGTAGCGACACCTTGGGTGGGCAAAGCGGTCCTGTGATGGGTGGGAGGGCAAGTGGTGGGCACGTGGGGGCGGGAGCAGGAACTAGCAGCTTGGGTGGGCAAAGCAGTCCTAGGTTGGGATGGAGGGGAGATGGTGGGCATGTGGGGAGGGAGCAGGGGCCAGTGACAGCCTTGGGCACGACATGTTTGTAGGGCAACCTGCTTTGGGGTGTGGAGTGGGGAGGTGGGAGTGTGACAGCATGCCATGGGCGACCCAAGCTGGGCTGAGGCCACCCCCGTGTCATCATCGTGCCCTGACCCCGCCTTGCGCCTCCGCCTTCCGTCGCTCTGCTGCAGGACATCCCGGGTGGCCACCCCTACATGCTGTCCCTGGGCATTCTGGGCGGCATCTACGCGTTTGAAAACCCGCTGCAGGGCTGCTTGCTGGTGAGCACGCCCTGCCCTGCCCTGCCCTGCCCTGCCCTGCCGCTTGCCTGGTTGGCCCTCGGGCAGCAGCCACAGCAGCAGCCACAGCAACAGCCCAAGCAGCGGCAGCACCATCAGCAGCAGCAGCCACAGCAGCATAACGGGAGGAGCATGGGAGCGGTGCACAGCACAACACACCGGGCTGGTGGGGTCTCCCGGAGCCTCCCTCCCCGCTTGCTCCTTCCCTGCTTGCTGCCTCAGGCCACCACGCCCCTGCTCCCGCCCCTCACCCCTCACCCACTTCCACCTCCTGCCCCCCATGCTCCTTGTGTAATGAGCAGGGTCCCATCCTGCTGTCCCTCCTCTCCGTCTTCTACAATCTCCACTCTGAGTTTATGGGCAGCTCCGGAGGTGGCGGCGGCGGTGGCAACACCCCCGTGGGCGGCCCGCTGCACCGCCTGTGGAGCGTGACGCCTGGCGGGCCCGCCAACGGCACCACCCACAAGCAGCAGGCGGCTGCGGCAGGGCGGCCGCTGCACGTGCGGATGGCAGCGGGGAGCCCCCTTCTGTATGGGGGTGGCGGCGGCACCAGCCCAGGAGAGACACCCCCCATGCGGCTGCGAGTGAGCATACCCAGCCGGGACGGCACTCTGGCGGAAGAGGGCGGGGATGGCTACTCCCCTGACCAAGCGGTGACGGCAGATGGGCTGTCTGCTGCCGCCGCCTCGCTGGCACAGCAGGAGCAGCAGGGCCAGGGCCAGCAGGAGCAGCAGCAGCAGCAGCAGCAGCAGTCGGTGAGCCTGAGCCTGGGCCGCAGCGGGCACAGCGGCGCCGGGCAGCATCCTCCGCTGGCCCTGGTGGCGACAGCGGGGTCTCTGGGGGATGGGCAACAGTCTGCCTCTTCTGGTTTGGATTTGGATGGGGACGGGGGAAGCCTGGGTGGTGGTGGGGCAGAAGAGATGGAGGGGGACAGCCCGACGCTGAGCGCCTCTGTGGGCGCCTCTGCCTCCATCGGCGACTCCTTCTCCTTTGCAGCGCTGCGCAGCTACAGCAAGCTGCACGACGACTAGCGCATGCACTTGCTCCAGCCCTGAGCAGGCAGGCAGGAGGCAGGCCCCGCCATTGTGCTGGGAGGCACTCTGTCGCGCCCGGCTGATGCCTGTCGCCGGCTGCTGCATGCTGTGAGAACTGTACCGTGACTGGGTTATTGATATGATAAGAGAGTGTAAGACTTCATCTGAAACGTTTGCAGGCTGAGGAGCAGGAGGCTCGACGCGCCTGCCTGCCGCCGCTGCTCCCGCCGTGCTGCGCTGTGGCCAGCTGCCAGGTTGAGTGCGCGGCACTGCTGAGCTCTTGCTCACAGCATCACATTCTCGCAATCTCAACTGTGCTGCTCTACAAGCACTTCCCACCCTAGCCACTGCTGCCGCTCTCTTTGATTGGCGAGAGAGCTGGGACCGCAGCCATCGTGCGTGACGCGCAGCTGATTAATTCCAGTGCATACGAGGTGTTGCGGTAGCACGCCAGGTGCGCTTCGAAGCAGCAGGCGATGCGCTGCCCAAGTCCCGAGGCTGGGGCTTGCGGCGCAGCACCGCCTGGATAGTCTGGGCTGCTCCGGACGGCGTGCCGAGGCGCTAATCGGAGAGCCGCCGCCCGGTACAGCTGCCACACGCCGCCTGCCTGCCTGCCTGTCGGCCCGCCGCCCACTGCCGTTGCCGCTGCACGCGCTGCCCGCCTGCAGGATGGCGGCGTTTGGCACCGCCTTTGGCGCCTCCAACGCCAACCCCAACAAAGACCTGGAGATCCCCAGCCCGCCGTCGGATGGCATCAGCAGCCTGAGGTTCAGCCCTGCCAGCAGCCTCATGGTGGCGACCTCCTGGAGCGGCCAGGTGCTGTGCTGGGATGTGCAGGCCAACGGGCAGGCCATCCCCAAGGCAGCCATCACGTCTGACAAGCCGGTGCTGTGCAGCGCATGGAGCGTGGACGGCAGCACCGTGTTTGCAGGTGGGTGCTGGCTCGGCCCGGGCGGCAGCGCGGTGTGCAGACCGACTTGCGTTCCCACGGCGCGGTGGGCGGACTTGGGGTCCCGCCTGCGTGCAGGGAGCACGGCAGGCAGAGCGGTGGGGGCAGAGGGTGTGTGCCGCATAGCACTGTGCATGCCTGGGCGAGAGCACAGCCAGGCAGCCTCCCTGGCTCCCTTCTTGCTCAAGTCAGCCTGCAGGCGGCGGCGTCAAGGCGGCGCCAAAATGTGGGACCCTGTCAAACCAGCCAATCAGCAGCACTGTTACGACTCCTTCTCCCTTCCCTTGCTTGTTGCCTGGTGCGTGTCGCGTAGGCAACCGCGCCGTTGGCGCCAAGATGTGGAGCCTGGCAGCCGATCAGACATGTTGTTCTGACCCCTCCCTCCCTCTCAGCCTGTTGGTTGTGTTTGCCGTGTTGTGCAGGCAGGTGCGACAGCGGTGTCAAGCTGTGGGTACCCGACAACCCACCAGCAACATTGTCAACCCCTCCCTCCCTCCCTGCCTTGTTGCTTGTGTGTTCGTGCCGTGCAGGCGGTTGTGACAACGGTGTCAAGATGTGGAACCTTGCCACCAACCAGACGCAGCAGGTGGCGGCGCACGCGGCGCCCGTGCGCCACGTCTTCTACATCCGCCAAATGAACATGCTGGTGACTGGGAGCTGGGACAAGACGGTCAAATACTGGGACCTGCGCAGCCCCAACGCGGTGCACACGCAGCCGATGACGGAGCGCGTGTTTGCTATGGACGTGCAAGATGAGCTGATGGTGGTGGGCACAGCAGACAGGCGGATACAGGTGGGCGGGCCCGCGCATGGTGGCGGTGCTGTGGGTGCAACGGTGGGCAGCGGGGCCCCGCGGGGCTGCTTGGTGGGTGACGCCAGGGGGGTGGCGGCTGGGATGAAGCGCGTTTGGGGGGAGATGGGCGCGTGGGGGCGGTCCCACGGCTGGGTGGGAGGCGCTGGGTGCACTCCACCCCACCCCACCTCACCTCACCCGCCTCACATGCTCAACCCCTCGTGCACCGGGGCGAGCCGGGAATGGCGGTACAGAGCCCTGCGTGCCACCCTGGCAACCGCTTGCTTGCCACCTGTGCTCGCTCCGCCTGCCCCCGCCCTCACTGTGCCATGTCCTCCGGCCCGCCACCTCCCTCACACCACCCCGCTGCCTGCTGTGCCGTGCTGTGCTGTGCTGCGCTGCCAGGTGTTCAACCTGGGCAACCCGGGTGTTGTGTACAAGAACATTGAGTCGCCGCTCAAGTTCCAGACGCGCTGTATCTCCTGCTTCCCCGACAAGAGCGGGTACCTGCTGGGGTCGATTGAGGGGCGGGTGGCGGTGCACCACGTGGAGGACAACATGCAGGCCAAAAACTTCACATTCAAGTGCCACAGGTGGGCGGGGCAGGGCAGCGCTGCTCTGTGCTGGTAGGGAGGACAACATGCAGGCCAAAAACTTCACCTTCAAGTGCCACAGGTGGGCGGGGGAGGGCAGCGCTGCNGCCCTTTGTGCCCACCTACGCGGCGGCGCTGCCCGCTTGGGTGGCTTCATATCAGGCCGAGGCGCTGCAGCTGGTGCAGCAGGCGCTGCCGGCGGTGGCCACCTGGGGGGAGGCCCAGTTCTACGGCTTTGTAGAGAAACAAAACCTAACGGCTGCGCTGAGGTGGGCGGGGCGGGTTGGTGGCGATGGGGGCGGGGCAGAGGCGCGGTGTTGGTGCAGCAGCTGGCGGTGGTGCCTGTTGCTTGCAAAGTGGTGCTGGCTGCTGGTAGCGTGGTGCTGGCAGTTTTGCTGCGGGCAGCCTGCTGCGGGCAGCCTGCTGCTCTGTTTAGAGCGTTCACGAGAGGGAGACCAGAGGGCATTCGACCGCTGCCAGCTTGTTGTGTCGGTTTGAAGGTGTGCTGGCACTCTTTGTACATATCGGTCCCTGCCACGCCATGCCACCTTCCGCCCCGCCTCTGCTGCCCACCTCTCCCTCCCTGCCCCCTCCTCCCGCTCTCTGCCCCCTCCCTGCCCACCACCCTGCCGCAGCGACATCCGGCTGCTGTACGAAACGCTGCAGGGCCCGCGGCAGTGCAGCGAGCGGGAGCGGCAGAAGCTGGCAGTGGCTGCAGCCAAGGCGGAGGTGGCGCTGGCGGCGGCGCGGGCAGCAAAAGCACAGGCGGACCAGCGGGTGGGTGCAGGGCGTTGGTTGGAAACAGGAGGTCAGGCAGGGCGGGGTGGGAGGGCTGGACTGGTGAGCTTGTGCGCAGAACGAACCTTGCATGAAGTTGGGCGGGAGAAGCTGGGCAAGCGAAGTGAGCTGGGTATGGAGGATGCCTGCCGGCCGGTCGGCCGGCTGCGACCTGCCGCCGTGCCTGCAGCTGTCTGATGCGGCCCGCCCTCGCTGCTATGTTTGCCATTGGTTTGCAGTTGGGCCGTGGGCGCAGCAAGCTGCACGCGGCAGTCGTGCGACTTGAGACCACACGGAGCAGCAGCAGCACTGGCGGCAGCAGCAGCAGCAGCAGCAGTGCTGCCGGCCTGGGCGGCATGTCGGGCGGGCCTCTGCCTCCCACCATGCCAGCAGTGCCGGGGAGCGGCCGCGATGGGGTGAGCAGCACAAGCGGCGAGGGTGCGCCGCATTCGGAGGGAGAGGGAGAGCAGGAGGCACCTGCCCAGCCCTCCCAGCCGGCTGGCGGCGAGAGGGAGGGTGCGCTGGCACTGGAGCGGCTGGTTGTGGCTGCCGACGCCGCGCTGTGCGCCGCCAAGGCGCAGCACCATGCGGCGGCCCTGGCCCTGGACGTCGCAGAGCGCGAGCAGCGTGCAGCGCAAAGCCGGCTGCGCCTGTGCAGCGCGGAGCGGCAGGGCGGGCAGCAGAGCAGCCTGCTGCCTGGGCTGGCGGGAGAGGTGGCCGCCTCCCTGCAGCGCGCGTACGCCAAGCTGTGGCGGCGCCAATTCCGGGAGGGCGGCGGGGAGATGCGGCGCGCGGCGGCGCACTGCATTACCGCCCTGCGGGGCCTGGCCCAGCGCGGCTCTGGCGCCGTGGCGGACCTCAGCAGCCTTCAGCGCCTGGCGCAGGCGGCGGCGGACCCTCTGATTGCAGTGGGGCGCGTGGCGGGCCGCCTGTTTGCCGGCTCTGTGGGCAGCACCACAGCGGCGGCGCTCATGGGGGGCCTGGGCGTGCTGCGCCTGGGCATGGGGGTGGTCAAGTGGGGCATGCAGCTCATGCTGTTCCTGGCGCTGCTCTACTACCTGCTGGCGGCGCCGGCAGACCCGCTGCTGGCGGCGGCGGGGGTGCTGCCGCTGTCGGAGCAGGGGCGGCAGCGCACGGCGGTGGCGCTGAACCGGGCACTGGGAGGTGAGGGGCGGGGCGGGGAGGGGCTGCGGCGGGTGGGTTGTGAGAGGCTGTGGTGGGCAAGATGGGGTGGGGGCCGGTGCTGTTTGGGGGACGGGAGAAGGGGGAAGGGGGGTGCCCTGCCTGCTGGGCGTCGCACTGCGCCTGACGCACCGTTCTTGCCTGCCCTGCCTTCCACAGCCGCATGAGCTCGCCTGCCGCCTACCTTCCTCTACTCTTCCGGCCGCCTGCCTGCCACCTCTGCCTGCCTGCCTCCTGCCCCCGNAGGGCAGCGCTGCTCTGTGCTGGTAGGGAGGACAACATGCAGGCCAAAAACTTCACCTTCAAGTGCCACAGGTGGGCGGGGGAGGGCAGCGCTGCTCTGTGCTGGTAGGGAGGACAACATGCAGGCCAAAAACTTCACCTTCAAGTGCCACAGGTGGGCGGGGGAGGGCAGCACAAGTGCTGGGCTGCTCTGGGCTGGTCGGGTGGATAACATGAGGCCAAAAACTTCACCTTCAAGTGCCACAGGCGGGCCACAGGGGGCGGCACGCAGCGCACGTGTGCTTTCAGCTAGTGTTGACCTGCTCTGGAGCTGGTAGGGTGGGCAGCACTGCAGGGCAAGAAGCCGGGGGGCTCGTGCGGGTGGGTGGGTTGGATGCAATTGCCTGGGTTGCTGGGGCTGGCAGGTGGACTGTGGGGTGGGCAGCACTGCTGGAATGTCTGCGGGTACTTCCATGGGCAAAAGGAGGCAGCCAGGCAGATGTTTGTGAGGAAGCGAGGCATCTGGGCGGGAGCATCAACCCAGCGCAGCCCTTCGGCCTCCCCACCGCTTTGTCGCTCGCCCTTCCCCCGACCCTCCCCTCCCCTCCCAACCGCCCACCCGCACCCCGTCTTCCCAACCCCTCCTTCCCCTCTCCTCCCCACCGCTCACCCATCCACTCCCGCGTCCCCCCACCCTTCTCCCTCCCCGTCCCCTCCTCCTCCCCACCCAGGGACGGTAACGACGTGTATGCCGTCAACTCCATGTCCTTCCACCCCCAGTTTGGCACCTTTGTCACCGCCGGCTCCGACGGCGCCTACAACTTCTGGGACAAGGACTCAAAGCAGCGCCTCAAGGCCATGGCCAAGTGCGGCGCGCCCATTCCTTGCGGAGACTTCAACAGGTGACAAACAAAGTGGGGTGCGGGGGTGGGGCGGGAGGCATGGGGGCGGCTCGTGGGTGGCCTGGCTTTGTGCTGGGCCTTGGCTGCCGAAGAGGGCGTGACCGCCAAAGAATGCGCAGGCTCCCCGGTCGCCAACTCCGCTCCTCCGCAAAAGCACCTTCCTGGCACCCTCCTCTGGCAGTCCATGGGCCCCTCTCTGCCGCCCGGCCTGCGTTCAACCCAGCCCGGCTGCATGCCCACATCCTGTATTCACGGGCGCTGCCCACGTGCCCTCCTCTGTGCTGCCGCTCTCAAGTCGGCTGTATGCATGCAGACGCCATCTGCCCCGACTTGACCTCAGCCAGCCTACCTCTCCGCCTGTTCACGCCTGCCTCCCATTGCCCCTCTAATTGCCCCTCCCCCCCATGCAGGGACGGCTCCATCTACGCGTATGCTGTGTCCTACGACTGGTCCCGAGGGTACAGCGAGTACAACCCGACCACCGCCAAAAACTACATCTACCTGCACTCGCCACAGGAGGCAGAGGTGAAGAGCCGAACCAGGCCCGTGGGCACGCGGCGCTGATGGAAATTGATACCCCTGACCCGCGTTGCAGACGGCTGGCTGTGCCCAGGCGTCGCTCCGTTTGCCGCCGCCGCTGTCGTCAACGGGACCCCGCCTCAACTCCCCTTTTCCTTTTGTGTTTCCTCCCGTTATTTCCGCCTCTGCTCCCGTTGTTGTTTCCCCCTTGCGTCTCTTCTTCTGCCCCCCAGCCGGGTGCGCCTCTGCCGCCCCGACGCCTCGACTCCCTGGCCCCACCGGTGGTGACCCGGGCTTGACCCCTCGCACGTAATGCACCACTTGATTTGCAACACACACACCTTGTGCCACAGATAACAAACAACAGACACACACCGCACACCATGAGCCAGATGTCACAACAAGGATTTGCGGGACACAAAGGAGGGTGTTTGGTCAGATATAAAAATGAAAAAAGGTCCGCTTGGAAGCTGATCTGGCTGATGAGGCGTGGATGAGGTGGGGGCGCTGTGCAAAGGCTGCCTGGCCGGCAAGCCTGGTGCGATGCCAGCTACACGAGGCAAAGGCCAGCATGGGCCTTGCTGGGGCTCAGCTCGCCCGCAGACGCGTCAGGTGCACAGGGTTGATGCATTGCAGCGCCGGTCCTGCTGCGCTGGGCATGCTGTGGTACTAGGCGCGGCCAGGAAAGCGCGTGCGGGGGTGAAGAGCCCAGCTCCTACCAACGCCAGCCACTCACACGCTCTGTCAATTCATTCCATACACATTGCTCACTCACACACACCAATAGGGCCGCCGCCAGCATGAGGACCCGTTTCCGCGACCTGATGCCGCTTGGCCGTGGGACAACTGCCTCTGTGTGAGCCCGGTGCATGCAGCGTGCTGTCAGCGTGCATTCGGCGTTGTTTTGGCGCCGTGGGCCAGGATGTCGGCAACATCCCCCGAGTTTTCCGCGATGCCGTGCAGATACCTGGCCACCAGGCGCGAGGACAACAGGCCGTATGCACTAAAGGCGAGTTGCATTCAGGCGCACTGGGCGGCGCAGCCAGGACGCAGGTTGTGGGCGCTGCCAGCAGGCAGCTGGCTGCCGGCGCCGGCGCCGCCCGGGGACGCTTACGTCTGCACCGGCCATCACCAGCAAGGGGTGCCTGCGCAGCAACGACACATTGTTCCCAGTCAAAAGTGAATTCAAGCCACCGACCAGCTCTGCCTGCCCTCCACACACTCCCCGTCCCGCCCGCCGCAGGTCTTCCGCTGCGCCGCCACCAAGGACTCGCGCCTGCGCCTGCGCGCTGGCCTGGCCAAAGAGGCGCTGCTCCTCTCTTCGCTGGACCACCCGCACATTGTCGGCTTCCGGGACGCGTTCATGTCGAGCTGCGGCGCCGGCTGCCTGGTGATGGACCCCCTGCAAGGCGGCACCCTGGAGCAGTTTATCAAGTGGGTGCCCTCTCATCTCAAATTGGAGGGGCGGGGGCAGGAAGGGTGTGGAGGCAGGGATAAGCATGTCACCGCCATCAGTACCGTGTTCTGTATCCGTAAACCCACGCTCTTGCCTCCTGCAAAGACAGGGCAACTTGCATGCTCTCATTCATGCCCCTCACGCTCCCCTCTCACCCCCTGTGCCCACACCCTTTCCATGCCACCCTGCAGGGAGCGCCGGGCCACGGGACTCTACCTGCCCGAGGCTGCCGTCTGGCGCCTCTTCCTTCAAATCGCAGCCCCGGTGCACCACATGCACGCCCGACGCATCTGCCACCGCGACATCAAGCCCTCAAAGTGGGTGGGGCTGGGGGATGGGCGGGGCGAAGGGCAGGGCGGGGGGGGCGGGGGTGGCAATGGCGGTGGGCGAGAGGTGCGGGCCTGCACCCCCGGCAATATGCGCATGCAAGGTGGGGAGATGTATGCCCTGTAGCGTGCAATTGATGGTTGTCCTCCCGGCCTGAACACGCCTCCCCTTCCACGCCTCCCGTTCTGCACTGCAGCCTGGTCTTTCAAGGCAGCAGCCCCACCTCCCGCCTGACGCTGTGCGACATGGGGCTTGCAGCATTTGTGCCTGACGACCTCTTGCACACCATGGTGGGTGGGCGGCGGGCTGCCTTTGCACCGCCTGCCATTCTCCAGAGTGGCAGGAGGTGGGAGGGTGCTTGCGTAAAGCTGTAAAGACTAGACTAGACTAGACTAGGAGGTGGGAGGGGAAGTGGTGGGGACAGGGGAGGGGAGCAGCAGCCCTGTGGGGGCGTGATGCTCTTCCGGCACCCCCCATTTACTACCCCGCCATCCCCCAAACATGCTGCAACCCTAGCTAGTCCCCAAGGGTCCCAACTTGTTGAGCTGCCCACCACCGCCCCTGTGCTCTGCAGGCTGGCACCCCCATGTACACCGCCCCCGAGGTGATGCGCTACGGCCCCTATGGCACCAGCTGCGACGTGTGGAGCGCCGGCTGCGTGCTGCTGGAGCTGGCAGCCCTGAAGCCCGCCTTTGACGCCCCCACAACCCGAGACCTGCGCTGCATGGTGAGCCAGGCAGCCTGCCCTGCCCTGCTGGCACCTTCCATGGCCGGGGGGCACCCGGCACGGACCATTGTTCCGCTCAGCTGCGGCACAGAGCAGGTTGGAGGGACGGGCAAGGCGGCGAAGTGTGGGGCAGCGTCATTCTGCCCTGCATCCCTTTTCACCCCCCCACCTCTCACCCCAATCCCCTGCTCCTACACCCCTCCACCCGCAGGTGATGAATGGCACGCCTACCGCCCGGCTGCCGCCTCAGTTCAGCCGGGAGATGGGGCTGACCATCACCCTCATGATGCAGATAGACCCCTCCAACCGCATCTCGATGGAGGCTCTGCTCCAGCTGCCGTACATTGTGGCCCTGCTGGCCAAGCTGCAGCTGGGTCACCTGGTGGAGGCGGGGGGGCAGGATGCGGCACGCTGCCAGCGCCTGGCACGGGGGCTTGAGCTGATCGAGGTGAGGGCAGGGCAGGAGGTGAGGGAGGGGGATGGGAGGGGAGGGGAGGGGAGGGGATGCCGAAAAAATGTCCAGGAGGGAGGTTCGAGGGAGGGAGGGGAGGGGAGGCAAGGTGGCAGCGGTGTGGAGAAGGGCTGACAAGAGATGGGGTCTTGTGCCCGAGTGCTGCAGAGGGGGCTGGGAGATGGGCGGGCACCCCCGCCACAGCCTACTCTGGCAGAGCCTCACAGCCCGCTGCTGCTCACAGCCCATTGCCTGCCCCCATCTTGCACACGTAGAGGGCTAGGCAGGAGTCAGATCTGGGCACTGGGTGCCAGGCGGATGAGGCGCTGGCTGAGCTGCTGCCGGCGGCGAGGTACAGCAAGGAGCGTACCGCTGAGCAGCCGTCCGTGGCGCCCCCCGCGGTACCGCTCGCCATGCAAGTCGCCCTCTCCTCCTCTTTCTACGCCCCCAGCACCCCGACAGCGGGTGCCTCTGCCAGTCATTTTGACAGCCCCTGCAAGCAGGCCACCGCCGGCAGCACCCCCCGCCTGGTCGTGCACGTGCACGCAACCGCAGCGGGCACAGCAGGCGCTGGGGCGTCACGGCCAGACAGCGGCAGCGCAAGTCCGGGCGCAGGCATGCCCCCCAAGTACCGTGCCCTGTGGGAAGCCGAGCAGGCACGGCGGGCCAGCTTGCCAGGCAGCAGCCCCGTCCGGGCGCCCCCCACCCCAGCGCCAGCAGACGCCGCCAGCAGGGGCGGTGATGGGGGCGCCAGCCGTGCCGCAGCGCAGCGCCAGCGCACCGTTGACAATGTGAGGGCGGTGGTGAGGGCGGCCCTTCAGGCTCAAGAGGAGGCAGAGATACAGCACATGCTGGCAAAGATTGGGCGGCTGACCACGCACACTGGCAGCCCCGTGCCCAGCCCCAGAATCGCGGCGGCACGGCACCTGGCGCAGATGGCCCCTGGCCGCACCTACTTTAACAACGCCGCTGCTGGTGCGCAGCGTTGCTGGCCGTGTGGGTGCATGGTGCATGGTGCACATCCCATTCCATTGCCCATACCCACCGCCTGCTCCTGGTTCCTCCTCTTCCTCTTGACCTCCCATTCACCCGCCTGTCTGCCCTCCTCCCATGCCTTCCCTGCAGGCGGCACTTACGAGAACGCAACAGAGGCGCAGCACGGCCACTTCAGATCCCCGCTCGCCCCCGCCCTCAAGGCTGACAGCAGCTTCCCATCCGACTTGAGCGCCCTCAACCGCATGCCCCAGCCTGCTGCCGCCCCTGCAAAGCACGCAGTGCTAGCAGCAGCGGGCGAGGCGGCAGTGTGCACCACGCAGGGTGCAGGCGAGGGCACGGGCGCCGCCCCTGCCCAGAAGCACAAGAAGGTGTGGCGCCTGCTGGGCCTCATCACCCGGCGCCGCACCTCCCCCACGAAGTGATGTGCAGCAGATTATTGCGTTCGAGGCTGCAAATTATTGCCTGCAAGCCCATCCCAGCGGAATGCGGCAATTGCTGGAAAGCACAGCCGCGGCCATGCCACGCGGAGCCCGATTGCAGGGACTCCCCTACCCACCCTTCCACCCTCCCCATTCTTTATAGTGCACAGTGAACAATGTTCCAGATTTGATTTTTGTTATTCTTGCCTATTCAGTGTTTGAGACGATCGACCTCACTTTGCACATCCGGGGCCGCAGCCCACTATCAGGGCTGCGCTTGCTTCCACATGTGCCTGCCTGCTGTGCTGTATCAACAACAAGTAGATTTGCTCCCTGATTGAGGGCAAATGTCGTTCCGGATTCATGATTCTTCAGATGCCCTGCCCATGCCTGCCCATGGCTGCCCACGCCTGCAGCGCCGTCATGCGCACCATGTTCCATGTATATACGTTCAAAACCTGTTCATTTAAGGCAGCTGTTCTAGCAGCGAAAGCATGCTATAGCCCTTGTTCTCAAGTGCCCTCTTGCGCCCTATTAGTAGGTTAGTTGCATGTTTGATGTTCAGGGCGAGCCAAGTGACGGTGCCAAGAGAAACTGTAAAGTGTACGTCACCACCACACACAGACAAGAGGCACACAACGCACACCGGCCTACAGCGCAGTTCGCAAATCCCTGCACAGGCGGACCAGCGCCTCCACATGCGGCCTGTGCCCGCCGCTGCAACCGCTGCCGCTGCCGCTGCCCCCACCGTTGTTCCCAGCTGGGGCCTCGTGGCCGCCACCAGCATGGCAGCCACCGCCGCTGCTGCTGCTGCTGCTGCTCACAGTGTTGCGCATGGCAGCATCCAGCTCCTTGCAGGCACCGGTGGCCTCCCAGTGGGTGCTGCCGTCCTGATCCACTTGGTTGATGCTCACGCGCAGCGTGCACGGCAGGCCGCCCACCAGCTGGGGCAGGTCAGGAGGAAAGGAGGCAGGGTCAGAGGCAGGGTCAGAGGCAGAAGCAGGGCAGGCAGGGGCAGGGGCAGGGGCAGGGGCAGAGCCAGGGGCATGCAAAGGAGTCAGAAGCGGGGCAGGGGGCCACAAGCGGTGCCGATGCTGATGTTGATGCTGGGAGGTCTGGGAGGATGCTGGCGGCAGCAACGGCAGGTGGCCGTTGCTCTCCAGCCAGTGCTGTGCCTGCTGCGACACCGTGTGGGCATGTGCCTAACCATCTCCAGCCAAGGTGCGGCCACTAGCCACCCCCTGCAACAGTTACTGCACTTGCTCACCTGCTCAGTGCGCTGGAACACGTGCTTGGCCTTGAAGCGCACTGTGTCGATTGCAAAGTGCTCGTCGTGCCTGCACATCCAAGACGCACGTACAACGCGGGTGCGGTGAGTGTTGAGCCTGCACAAGCAAGCAGCTAGTCGGAGTGGCACACGTGTGGCGCTGATAGCTGGCACGCCCATGCACTTGCCTGCTGTCCAATGTGAGCCGCATGGAGGGTGGTGTGCCTGCCCCAGCAGCCTGTGGCTCCACCGAGCAGCCGTGTGCCACCTCCCGCAGGTGGGCCGCCTCATCCTGTGGGCCAGCAGCACAGCCAGCGGGCGCCTGCATTGCAACGGGGGCGGGGGCAGCGTGACAAGCACGGTGGCAGCGGGAAGCGAGAGCTGCAGTCGTTTGGCAGTGCTGGGCACGGGAGCAGCTGGTGCCTTCCACAACAAAGGTTCCAGTCAAGCTTTCGCTTGCCGACAAGGCACCCACCACCTGTTCACCAAAGCGGACAAGGACTGACTCTTACTGACTGAGCATGGGTTTCACGTCATGCATGTTCAGCACAAACCTGTGCTGCTCAATGAATCATTCAAGCATGCAAGTGAATGACGGTTGGTGCTTGCCTGTGCTGCACCAAGCAGGAAGTGGCTCAGCAGCTTGAGGCGGAAGTCTGGATGGCCGTCGGCATGGAGGAAGGCCAAGAACAGCAGCTTGTCGCTGCCCGTCTTGAGCTTGCGCAGCGAAAGCGCCAGCTCGCCGCTGCATGGGGCACAGGGCGGGTGGCTGCTCCGCGTTCAAGCAACAGCATCCTGATAGACAACAGGCGCAACAAAGGGAGCAGCACACAGGGGCAGGGCTGTCCACCTGCTGTGCTCAGCTGCTGCTTCAAGAGGGCATGCAAGGCCAGCGCCTGTTCATCGCAGCCAGTGCCTCACCTGGGCGTAGGCACCACATTGAAGCTCAGAACTGCGTCCAAGAAGGCACAGCCGCCCTGCGCATGCGGGCGGCCGCGCACGTGCACCACAGCCCGCATTTTGGGGCTGCCACTGCTGCCGCTGGCGCCGCCGCTGCTGCTGCCTGCTGCCTGTTCTTCTGGTTGGAAGCCCAGCGAGGCCAGGCGGCTGTGCAGCGCGCTCAGCGCGCCAGCTGGCACAGAGTTGGAGAAGTGGGCGCGCAGGCGGCGAGGCACATTCAGGTCCTGCAGCACCCACAATTGGGATGTATCAGTGAGAGGCTGCATATGCGAGGAGTTTTGTGGGAGCCAGAATGATGCATGCTTGCCTGAGCTAGTGCAAGCCTGACGCTGCCAGACGCCCTCTTTCCTTGGTCACATTCATGTGAGGCAGGCCTCACATTGAGCCGCGGCAGCGACAGCGCCCCCAGCTCCGTCAGCGGAACCGCCGAGCACTTTGGTTGATGAGTGAACAGCTGCTTGCCTGCAGCCATATGGGGCAGGCATCAGGCGACAGCCTCAGCTGTTGAACGACTGTTTTCAAAAGGTAGTGCTCGTGCGCGGCCAAGCTGTATGGGTGATCAGGATGCCCTGCTGCCTCGCGTGCTTGCCGAGGTTGAAGCGCAGCTTGATCTCAGTCTGGCCCAGCCGCCGCTGCGAGGCCTGCACCAGGGCATCCTCCATGCCCTCAACCAGCCGGTCCAGCGCGGCTGCACCCCCCGAAGATGCTGGCAGGCTGAGGTTGCCCTGCACACAGCATTGTGCAAACACAGGTGGTCAGCTCAGCTCAGTGCTGTCATCAGCTTGGGGCGGGCCTGCAGATCTTTTGCAGCAGCCTTGGGGACTCAGTCCGAGTGCAATGCAAGCATGGCTCGGGCCTGAGCTGCAGCAGATGATGCGAGCTGCTGCGGGCCAGGCAGGAAGGCACTTTCCTCTTTGAGGGTGAGCATCCTGCCCAGCAGTGCTGCCAGCCCGCCGTCTGCGGTGACAGCCGGGTGTGGCGGCGCCGGCACCAGATGGTACTTGGGGCTCGGGGCTTGTGTGCGCCGCCGCGCATCCAAGTGGTGGGGCAGCTGCGCGCCCAGCGCCAGCGCGCCATCTGCAGCACGACATACAGGTCAGCATACACAGATGACAGGCACCGCAAGACCGAATTGCATTTCTAAAACCGGTAAAATCAAGACACGAGCAACAACCATTGTTCAGCTGCACCACCCCACAGTTCACTCCCCACCTGGATCTGGGATCTGTGCAAAGGCGCGCCCCTCTTCCAGCTCGCCATGCAGCAGCATGGCTGAGCACTGAGGCACCGTGATGGCCCGGGACTCTGCAGCAGCAGCGTTTGGGCGGGGGCGTTTGAGCTGGTCAGCATCACCGCCCACATGCGTTTCCCTGCCCACAGATGACAGAGGCTGGCAGACGCATGACGCCGCAAGAACTCTTGTGCACGCCTTGCAACTCCGCCAGGACGGATTCTCCCAGCAAC
This sequence comes from Chlorella sp. ArM0029B, assembly GCA_002896455.3. Classification (NCBI taxonomy): domain Eukaryota; kingdom Viridiplantae; phylum Chlorophyta; class Trebouxiophyceae; order Chlorellales; family Chlorellaceae; genus Chlorella; species Chlorella sp. ArM0029B. The sequence continues at coordinate 1,027,017 of JTEE01000038.1, read as the reverse complement.
TTCCCCATGCTACTCACTCTTCTCCAGCGGCGATCGAAGTGCCGGTCCAGCAGGCGCTGTGCCTCCCTGACTTCCTCCCCGTCCTCCCTGCCCGGCCCCCAGATGGACACCACACCAGCATCTCCGTACACCCTCAGCTGCGTGCCAGGGCAGCTGTCCTGGATGGCCCGGATGTGGCAGCCCCCTGCGCCAATCATGGCGCCAATGCCGTCGGGCAGGAGTGCCCGGGGGATGGCCACGGTCACGCTCACCCCGCCCGCGCGCCGCCGCTGCACGCACACAACTGGGAGACTGGGAGGAGCAGGTCTTGTCCTTGGCTGGCAAGCTGGCAGGGTTGCCACAACACAGTGGCGCGCTGCGGCAACGTACGGCAGCATGGACATGTATTTCTGCGTCCTGGTAAGCAGGCGTGAAAAGCGCACCTCTGCTGCGGGCAGGTCACCGTCCGACTCAGAGCCCCTGGCCCGCCGCCTCACAACGCTGCTCCCTGGCGCTGCTGCGGCTGGGGATGCAGCGCCTCCCTGCAGGCACGTGGGACCTCCATGGATGTCCATTTCAACTGTCACACAAACTGCTCGCTACAGCCTGTGTTCTTGCCTCGAGCAGCCCAATCTTAATTCTGTGTTCTCACCTGCAGCTGTTCCACAACTTGCTGCTGCTGCTGCTGCTGCTGCTGCTGCCGCTGCCCGCCACCCTGCACCTCGGAGCCTGCCGCACTGCCATCGGGGCCGCCAAACACAGACTGCAGCTGCCGTGCACTGCTCGCTGGCTGCAGGCAGCTTGAAAGACGAGGAGAGTTGGGGGGCAGCTGATTGAACTCAACTAATGGTGTATGGATGCCTGGGAATGCAAGTGAAGTTGCAGCAGTCCCTCCCTTTTTGCTGCCCGCCAAGCTTTGCAGCTGTGGAATGCTGGTCAGCATCAAGAGCAGCCTGCGCACCGATTGTATGGAATCTAACTCTCCAGGCCTAAACACCTCCTCATCCCCCGGCAGCTTGCCCAGCTGCAGCAGGTCTTGGTAATAATCCTGCAGGGCCAGCAATCCCAAACTCTAAGCTGCAGTCACGCACCAGTCATGCAAGAACAATTCCATGCCACGGTTACACCTGGGTGGACTCACCTCACCATCCAGCACCGGCAATTCGGGCAGCGGAGGCCCAGGTGCAGGGGCGGGCAGCGCCACCTGGCCCTGGGGCAGTGCAGGCAGCGCTTGCCCTCCGGCCGCAGGAAGCATGGGGGCCGGTGCTGCAAAGGGCACAAAGAACTGCCCTGGGAGCAGCTGATCTGGGGGAGGGGGCGTGCCCTGCATGGCTGCCTGGGCATCAAAGGGGCCTGCAGGCTGCCAGAACCCTGGGGCATGCCCCAGGACAGCCGCGGGCTGCACAGCAGGCACCCACGGTGCTGCTTGCTGTGCCTGCTGTGTCTGCTGCGGGAGCACAGGCAGATGCTGCATGCCCTGCACTTGCTGTGCATACTGCATATGATGTTCCTGCTGTGCCTGATGCTGGGGCATGATCGGCTGAGGCATGACCTGCATTTGCTGTGCCTGGTGTGCCTGCTGCGCCTGCTGTGCTTGGTGCTGGGGCACGAGCAGCAGCTGCATGGCCTGCGCCTGCTGTGGCTGCTGCTGCCCCTGCTGCGGGGGCATGGGTGGGCCCTGCTGCCCCTGCTGCCCCTGCTGTGCCTGCTGCATGCCCTGCGCTTGCTGCGCCTGCTGCCCCTGCTGCGGGGGCATGGGCTGCTGAGGCATGACCTGCACTTGCAGCCATGGCTGCCCCAGCTGCGCCTGCTGTGCCTGCTGCACCTGCTGCGGGGGCATGGGCTGCTGAGGCATGATCTGCACTTGCTGCCCCGGCTGCCCCGGCTGTGCCTGCTGTGCCTGCTGCCCCTGCTGTGCCTGCTGCATGCCCTGCGCTTGCTGTGCCTGCTGCACCTGCTGCGGGGGCATGGGCTGCTGAGGCATGATCTGCACTTGCTGCCCCTGCTGCCCCAGCTGTGCCTGCTGTGCCTGCTGCACCTGCTGTGCCTGCTGCCCCTGCAGGTCCTGCAGGCCGAACAGCTGAATGAGGTAGCGCGTGGGTCTGTTGGCTGAACGGTACTTGTGGGCTGTAACCTGGCAGCAAGCAGGGGTGCCACACGGCGCATGCTGATCAGGGGGCAGGGATATCTGGCAGGGCCACGGCATTCGAAGGGGCGTGCAGTCGCATCAAGAGCGTTGCCCGACACGATGGTTTGACTGTTGCGCACGGCGGGCGCGCGGCGCTGCGAGTGCAGGAAATGCTGTTGCATTTCCTCCTGAAATCGGGAATGCATGCTTACCGTGACGCGCCCGTCCTTTCTGCGAATCGTGGTTTGCTGCTTGATGAACCCATGGCTCTCTTGGTAGCCAACGGTTGGGTGGCCAGAAAAGGACGCTTTCCACCGCCCCCGCCTGGCGGTAGGCAGCTGCACTGCCGGCTGCACGTTGCCTTCGTTGCAGAAGGCATACACCGCCGACAGCCTGTCCTCGAGAGGTCTGTAGTCCTGTTGCAGGAACTTTTCTGCAAGGTCTCCCAGGGTGAGGCGCTTCCCAGTGCTGCTGCCCAGAAAGCGTGCCGGTGGCTGCACAGCCGTCAGGGGCACTTCTTGCGCTGGTGCGCCCAATGGGATGGGCGGCAAGAGGCGGGTTGCCACAGCAGCGTCAACTGCAGTCAGCAGGCGCTGAGCGACATCAGGGGGAAGCGCAGCGTTCCCCTGCGTGTGCGGATTTTGCGGCGGTCCTGCCGCTGGTGCCGCCGCCGCCATTTGGCACTGCTGCGGGACGCTCCTAGCGATGCTGTTCTCGCCGCTGTCTGCTGGATTTGAGCTTCCTGCGTGCAGAGCAGCAGCTGGACCGTAGGCAGAGAAACAGAGGCACGGAGGGCGGGTTAGTGGGTGGCCCGAGGCGCCCACGAGCGTAGGATCGGAAGGTGTGCGTGCTCACCAATGGATGCGATTAAGACAAAACAGAGACTCAGCAAGCAGCATCAGTCTGCCCTACCAGGCCAAGGTGCCCAATGCCTGCACAGCGGGCATAGCGCCACTGCTACCACTGCCGCAGCCAAACCTACCTTGTGGCTAACTATTCTGCATGTAGGTTAGAAATTTCCGGCTGTGTTTAGTGGTCTGTTATGTTTTAGGGTGCGCATGTGTCGATGTCGGCAGTGTGCGTCCGCCTGGTTTGATGGTGTGTGCCGGCTACCACGGGCGATGCCAACCAACCCATCCACCATCCGTGCAGACTCGCAACACTGCTTTAATAGAGTTATAAATCATGCTCTTGTAGTCCATGTATGGTGTGTCCCAATTTGTCATGGTGAGCACTGGCGCTCAAGCTTGCCGTCTTAGAGCATGTGTGCCACCTCGCCGGCATGCCGCCGATAGCGGCTGGCTGCCGCCGCCAGCCACAGCAAAACGGCGTGCGCTCTTTGCGTCCTGTCTCTCTATTACAGGACGCATATGCATCAATCCCGTAGCCAGTGCCGTTGCGTCTCGGGGATTTGCTCGCTCCGTGCGCTCCCCGCCGCCGCTTCCGAAGCCAGCACCAGCTACGCCGTGCAGCCTCCCTTCAGGTTCCCAGAACTAGAGGGCGCACCGCAGTCATGCTCGGTGTGCGCGCGCCAAGCGGGCACCGCCAAGCACCGCCGCCGCCTTCACCATCCGGCACGGAGGCCCCTGCCGAGCCCCCTCCCGCTGTGTTGCAGCTTCGGATATCCCCTGAAAGAGGATCACACCTAGAATAAGCTATTCCTGGGAGATTGGCGAGCCATGCACCACGCTACACCAGAGGGCGAACGAGGGCACTCGAGATTCAGCGCTGCAGCAGGCTTGCGCCGCTTGAACAGCACGGTGTCGTGCTGTTGCATAAATGTGCAGGTTGTACGTGTGTTTACAAGAAACATGGTGCGCACGAAGGCGCTGCAAGCATGGGCAGGGCATCTGAAGAATCATGAAATTGGAACGACATTTGCCCTCAATCAGGGAGCAAATCTACTTGTTGTTGATACAGCACAGGCAGGCCGGCTAGGTGGAGAATGGGCTGCGGCCCCGAATGTACGAGGTGAGGTCGATCGTCTCAAACACAGAATAGGCAAGGATGCAATAATCAAATTTGGAACGACCAAGGATGGATGAAACGCCCAAGGATGGATGAAATAATCAATTTTGAACGGTGTACACTGTGCACTTTAAAGAATGGGGAGGGTGGGAGGGTGGGTGGGTGAGTCCCTCCAATCGGGCACAGCTGGCCGTCATGGCACCTGCCGCAAGCCCGCTGGGATGGGCTTGCAGGCCATAATCTGCAGCCTCGAACTGCGCTGCACTGCACTTCACTTGGTGGGGGCGGTGCGGCGCCGGGTGATGAGGCCCAGCAGGCGCCACACATTCTTGTGCTTCTGGGCAGGGGCGGCGCCTGTGCCCTCGCCTGCACCCTTCGTGGTGCACACTGCCGCCTCGCCCGCTGCTGCCAGCACTGTGTGCTTTGCAGGGCCGGCAGCAGGCTCTGGCATGCGGTTGAGGACGCTCAAGGGAAGCCGCAGTCAGCCTTGAGGGCGGGAGCGAGCGGGGATCTGAAGTGGCCGTGCTGCGCCTCTGTTGCGTTCTCGTAGGTGCCGCCTGCACGGAGGCATGAGGAGGAGGGCAAACAGGCGGGTGAATGGGAGGTCGACAGGAAGAGGAGGAACCAGGAGCAGGCGGTTGGTGTGGGCATTGGAATGGGATGTGCACCATGCACCATGCACCCACACGGCCAGCAACGCTGCGCACCAGCATTAGTGAAGTTGTTGAAGTAGGTGCGGCCAGGGCCCAGCCGCGCCGGGTGCCGTGCCGCCGCAATTCTGGGGCTGGGCACGGGGCTGCCAGTGGGCGTGGTCAGCCGCCCAATCTTTGCCAGCATGTGCTGTATCCCTGCCTCCTCTTGTGCCTGCAGGGCCTCCCTCACCACCGCCTTAACGTTTTCAACGGTGCGCTGGCAGCTGCTATGACGACGCTGCGCTGCGGCACGGCTGGCGCCCCCATCACCGCCCCTGCTGCCGGCGTCTGCTGGCACTGGGGTGGGGGGCGCCCGGACGGGCCTGCTGCCTGGCAAGCTGGCCCGCCGTGCCTGCTCGGCTTCCCACAGGGCGAGGTACTTGGGGGGCATGCCCGCACCCGGACTTGCGCTGCTGGTGTGTGGCCGTGACGCCCCAGCGCCTGCTGTGCTCGCTGCGCTTGCGTGCACATGCACGACCAGGCGGGGGGCGCTGCCGGCGGTGGCCTGCTTGCAGGGGCTGTCAAACCGACTAACAGCAGCGGCGCCCGTTGTCGGGGCGCTGGGGGCATAGAAGGAGGAGGACAGGGCGACTTGCATGGCGTACGGTACCGCGGGGGGCGCCACGGACGGCTGCTCAGCGGTACGCTCCTTGCTGTACCTCGCCGCCGGCAGCAGCTCAGCCAGCGCCTCATCCTCCAGGCAGCCAGAGCCCAGATCTGACTCCTGCCTAGCCCTCTGCGTGTGAAAGGGAGGGCGGGCAATGGTTTGTGGGCAGCGGCGGGCTGTGTGGCTCTGCCAGAGTAGCCTGTGGTGGGGGTGCCCGCCCATCTCCCAGCCCCCACTGCAGCACTCTGGCACAAGGCACCATCTCTCCTGAGCCCCTTCCCACACCACTGCCACCTTGCTTCCCTCCCCTCCCTCCCTCCTCCCCTCCCCACCAGTAGCCTCCCCTTCCCTCCCTCCTCCCCTCCGGGACACCTCCCCTCTCCTCCCCTCCCCTCCCCTCCTGGACACCTCCCCTCCCTCCCCTCCTGCCCTGCCCTGCCCTCACCTCGATCAGGTCAAGCCCCCACGCCAGGCGCTGGCAGCCTGCCGCATCCTGCCCCCCCGCCTCCACCAGGTGACCCAGCTGCAGCTTGGCCAGCAGGGCCACAATGTACGGCAGCTGGAGCAGGGCCTCCATCGAGATGCGGTTTGAGGGGTCTGTCTGCATCATGAGGGTGATGGTCAGCCCCATCTCCCGGCTGAACTGAGCCGGCAGCTGAGCGGTGGGCGTGCCATTCATCACCTGCGGGCGGAGGGGGTAGGAGCAGGGGATTGGGGTGCGAGGTGGGGCGTTGAAAAGGGTTGCAGAGCAGAATGACGCTGCCCCACACCTCGCCGCCTCACCCAACCACACTCGACAGCGCAGCGCGTCCCTCTGCCCAGCTCTGTGCACCGGCTGTGTGATGCAAAGTGCACAAACATGCGCTGGCTGCAACGACCATGGCAGTGTTACTGCAGGGCAGGGCAGGCTGCCTGGCTCACCATGCAGCGCAGGTCTCGGGTTGTGAGGGCGTCAAAGGCGGGCTTCAGGGCGGCCAGCTCCAGCAGCACGCAGCCGGCGCTCCACACGTCGCAGCTGGTGCCATAGGGGCCGTAGCGGAACACCTCGGGTGCGGTGTACATCGGGCTGTCAGCCTGCAGAGCACAGGGGCGGTGGTGGGCAGCTGGCGTCAGGCTAGGGACCAAGGGTGTGAGGTGCAGCGTGTTGGGGGGATGCCAGTATCAAACATGAGGGTGGGGTGCCAGAAGAGCATCACGCCCCCACAGGGCACGCTCCCCTCCCCTGCCCAATGCCGCTGCTCCGCCCACCTCCTGCCACACTGGCGAATGGCAGGCGGTGCAAAGGCAGCCCCCCCGCCCACCCACCATGGTGTGCAAGAGGTCGTCGGGCACAAAGGCTGCAAGCCCCATGTCGCACAGCATCAGGCGGGAGGTGGGGCTGCTGCCTTGAAAGACCAGGCTGCAGTGCAGGAGGGGAGATGTGGAAGGGGAGGCGTGTTCAGGCCGGGAGGACAAACATCAGTTGCACGCTGCAGAAGACACATCCACCCACCTTACATGCGCCCACCTTGCATGCCAGGGGGTGCTGCCTGGGTCTCGTCTCCTCCCATGCAGGGTGCAGCCCCGCACCTCTGGCCCACCATCACTGCCACCCCCCGCCCCGCCCTGCCCTTGGCCCCGCCCTCTACTCAGCCCCACCCACTTTGAGGGCTTGATGTCGCGGTGGCAGATGCGCAGGGCGTGCATGTGGTGCACCGAGGCGACGATTTGGAGGAAGAGGCGCCAGACGGCAGCCTCGGGCAGGTAGAGCCCCGTGGCCCGGCGTTGCCTGCAGGGTGGGAGGGACAGGGTGTGGGCGCACGAGGGGAGACGGGAGCGTGAGGGACATGAAAGATAACATGCCCCGCCTTTGCGCATCCCTCCACTTGGCATGGTATTGATGCAGATGTCTTGCCTGTCCTTGCCGCCACACCCTCCCTGCCCCCGCCCCTCGCCCCTCCAATTTGAGATGAGAGGGCACCCACTTGATGAACTGCTCCAGGGTGCCGCCTTGCAGGGGGTCCATGACCAGGCAGCCGGCGCCGCAGCTCGACATGAACGCGTTCCGGAAGCCGACAATGTGCGGGTGGTCCAGCGAAGAGAGCAGCAGCGCCTCTTTGACCAGGGCAGCGCGCAGGTGCAGGCGGGAGTCCCGGGTGGCGGCGGAGCGGAAGACCTGCGGCAGGCGGGACGGGGAGTGTGTGGAGGGCAGGCAGAGCTGGTCGGTGGCTTGAATTCACTTTTGACTGGGAACAATGTGTCGTTGCTGCGCAGGCACCCCTTGCTGGTGATGGCCGGTGCAGACGTAAGCGTCCCCGGGCGGCGCCGGCGCCGGCAGCCAGCTGCCTGCTGGCAGCGCCCACAACCTGCGTCCTGGCTGCGCCGCCCAGTGCGCCTGAATGCAACTCGCCTTTAGTGCATACGGCCTGTTGTCCTCGCGCCTGGTGGCCAGGTATCTGCACGGCATCGCGGGAAAACTCGGGGGATGTTGCCGACACCCTGCCTGCCTGGCCTAATGCCTCATGCACCGCTGAATGCACGCTGAAAGCACGCTGCATGCACCGGGCTCACACAGAGGCGGTTGTCCCACGGCCAAGCGGCATCAGGTCGCGGAAACTGAAACGGGTCCTCATGATGGCGGCGGTGTGTGTGTGTGAGAGCAATGAATTGACAGAGCGTGTGAGTGGCTGGCGTTGGTGGGAGCTGGGCTCTTCAACCCCGCACGCGCTTCCTGAGAAGTACCACAGCATGCCCAGCGCAGCAGGACCGGCCCTGCATCAAGCCAAATGCACCTGACGCGTCTGCGGGCGAGCTGAGCCCCAGCAAGGCCCATGAGGGCTTTTGCTGCTTGTATAGCTGGCATCGCAGCAGGCTTGCCGGCCAGGCAGCCTTTGCACAGCCCCCCCACCGCGCCCGGCGTCATCCAGGCGTAATCATGTGAACATCAGTCGGTGTGGGCGTGGTGCCCCCTTGTAGTTCGCGCAGGCGCAGATGCCGCCCCACCACTTGGTCTCCACTAGCAAGGCTGTTGCTGCATGGTGAGACGGCTGCACACTTTAATGAAAGCCTCGACTCCACCGGCGTGTGCACCAACCTTGGGCAACGCTTCCGACACATGCCCGTACAGCAGCCTGTGGGACTTTTGTTCTGCTCAAGCACCCTCCCTACAGCTTTTGCTTAACCACCCTCCCTTTTGTTCTTGTTGTGCGCAGAAACCTCAGTGCCGGCGCATTGCATGGGGACAAAGGATGCGATGCCAGCGTGCTCTGCCCGCCACCCGACACAGCAGCACCTTGGCCGCCGCTGCACACCCAACCCCACATATCATGATGCCCTCCCACTGGAACAACCTTGAGACTTCTGTGCCTGCGCTGCGCACCCCCCAAAAACAGTTACAGTGCCACAACAGGAGAGCAACTACAGGCTGATGCCTGAGGGAGGCGAGCACCAGCAAGATTCACCAGCAAGGTTCAGCGGCGGCCAGGGAGAGGAAGAGGGCGATGTAATGAGAGAGCAAGTGTGCGAGGTCCGTGGTCATTTGGGTGGAGTCAAGTGGGAGCGGTGCTGTGGCGGCCCCACATGCCCTTGAGGGCCCCTTTGGTCTGTCAGTTCAAGTCCAAAAATAGGATGAGCGGAATGTCACCCACTTACTATCGGGAAGGCTGGGCAGCCACAACCAGTAGTAATACAGAGGTGCCAGCCTCACCGCCGAGCCTTGCGCTTGGAGCCTCCCCCTGCCGCTTTCTTCTTGGTTGCCTTTCCCCGGGCAGGTGGCGCCTTGGCTGCTGCCCCCCGCCTGCTGGGTCCTGCTGCCTGCTGCTTGGCTGCTGCTGCCTGCCGCCGCCCGCCTGCACGGGGCTGCTGCTGCTGCTGTGGCTCCTCTTCCTCCTCCTCCTGCTGCTGCTCCTCTGCCCCACCATCTTCCCCATCATTCTGTCCCTGCTGCGCCTCCTCCTCCTCCTCCTCCTCCTCGGCTGCCTCACCCTCGCTGCCCGCCGCCGCCATGGCCTGCTCCAGGTCGTGGGGCGAGGGCGCGCGCTGCTTCTTGGTGGGCCGCCGCTTGATGTCGGTGACCGTCTGCCAGGGCGTGTTGGGCACCTTGTGCACCACATTGTTCACGGTGGGCATCGTCCTGCCGGGCAGGGGAATCCATGGCAGTTGCAGGCAGGCAAGTTGGCGAGGTGAGGGTGGGAAGGTGCGGGTGTGCTGGGGACTCAAGCTGAGGTGCACGTGTGTCAGACACGAGCACGGATAGGGCAGGGCGCGAGGCCAATGTTGTTGGGTTGGTGTGCAAGCACGCTGGCCGCGCTGTTGCTGCCTGGCATCTGTGCCAAGCACCAGCCCGCCAGAGGACTGCAGCCCGGCAGGCGCAACCATGCTGGGCAGGCAGGCAAGGCGCAGCAGGCACAGCGGCACAGCGCGGTGGCGGCTGCACACCTGTGTGACCGCCCAAACTCCAGCTTCTCGTTCAGCCACCACTTGAGCGGCTCCTGCTTGGCGCGGGAGCTGCGCCGCCCACCGGCCATGTCCTGCCGCCCAATGTGCGGGTCTGCACGGGGGCCAGGCAGGCAGCCGGGCAAGCACAGGGGATGAGTGCGCAGGCAACAGGCTGCACAAGGTGGTGTGGCGGCGGCACAAGCAGGCTTCCCTGCGCAACTGAAGTGAAGCGTCACTGCCAGACCACTCGACACAAGAGCGGGCAGGTGCCAGGCAGTGGAAGCAGCCGCGCAGCAGGGGCGCACCTCCTGCCAGGCTCTTGCGCTTGTGCTCGTTGCGCAGGCGGCAGCCCGGGTCCTTGGTCGGCCGCCGCTGCGCACGCTGCGCCGCTGCTGCAGAGCCCTCTGGCAGGCCTGCAGGCAGGCGCAGAGGCGGGGGCAGGGCAGACGGGGAGCAGGGCGTTTTGGGCACGCAGACTCTTGCTCCTTGCATGCGTGCAGGGGCACAACACACACACACTCTCTCTTTAAACAGTCCTCTCTAGCTGCTGCAACTTCATAGATATCCCGACCTTGACGTTCCCACAATCCCGGTAAATAATCAACTGGAGTACCCTGCAACTGCAGTGTCATGGGCTGCCCTGCCCTGCCAGCCCCACCAACCTGCATCCGCCTCCAGCTCCGCCTCCTCCCCGTGGCCGTTGCCCACGCCGTGCATGTCGCCTGTTGACACAGCCAGTGTTTGAAGAAGCAGAGTGTGTGGGGCCCCAGCAGTGCAGCGCGCCTCCTGTTGCCCAGCTGCCCAGCACCTCATGCTGCAATGCAGTGCCCACCTTCCCACCTCACCCAGCAGCAGCAGCAGCAGCAGCAGGCCATCTGCTGCAACAACTGCTAGCAGCACCAGCCACGCACACACCTGCATCGTCATAGCCGCCGTCAAAGCCATAGTCCTCCAACGGCGCCTCCTCAGCTGCTGCAGCTGCTGCAGCTGCCTCTCCTGCCAGGCTCGCGCCAGTCTGCACGCCTGCATCTGCCATGCACGGAGCGCCGGCACCCGCGCCCTCATCTGCAGAGGCGACCCAGCATGTCATTTCCATAACCTTAGTATCAGTAGAAGAGCCAGCACTGGCAGAAGGACCTGGGCCTGCCATGCAGCACAGTACATACAGGCAGCAGTGCGACCCTGCAACGCTGCAGACCACCACAGGACTATGCAGCCACTCATGCCGCAGGCCACGCACCATCACTGTGTGCAAGCATCAAGGCAGGCCACGCCCCCTCACCCTCATCCATGTAGCCGCCGTCATCATCAAACCCGCCACCCACGTCATCATTGTCATACTGATCCTCTCCACCAGCAGCAGCAGCAGCAGCAGGCTGCTCGGCAGCAGCAGCAGCCGCCCCGGCAGCGCCGTCTGCCGCCTCGACCGCGGCCAGCAGCCCAAAGCCGGCAAACCCGCCAGCGTCTGCGCCCGCCTGCCCCGCTGCATCCGCGGGCTGCATGGCGCCGTCGCCGCTGCCCCTGCTGCGTGTGGCGCCCTGCTGCACCAGCCCCTCCACGGGTGAGTCCACCGATGGCCGGCGCCCTGACAAGTTGCTGTTCATGCGCGTGGCGCCGGGGAGGGCCAGCGGGCGGGGCGCGCTCAGCGGCATCTGCATGCCGTGCAGGCGCTCGGGAATGCCCTCCAGCGGGGTGAAGCCCGCGGGCGTGACGGCGGGAGGGCGTGCCAACCGCGAGGCGTTGACTGTGCGCTGCCCGTCCTGGGCGCCGTCTGCTGCACCCTTGCCGCGAGTGGCCAGCAGCGCCAGGCGCTCCGGCACCCCCTCCATGGGTGTGTACCGCCCCAGCAGCGAGGTGCCCGGGGTGCGGCCCTGCCCACGCTGGCTGCTGCCGGGCTCATGCACATCCTGCCCCTGCCGCTGCTCTGCCGGTGTCGCGCCGCCGCCGCTGCCCCGCTCTGCCTCCTCCTGCTGCTGCGCCTGCTGCAACCGCATGAGCGCGCCTGGGGTGGCGTTGGCAGGTTGCAGCGCTGCCCGCACAGCCTGCTCCGCCAGGAACCCCTCCTCCGCCACCATTTCCTCCTCACGAGAAGCGGCTGCGCTCCGCAGCTGCTCCAGATCCATCTCTGCTGCCGCCGCTGCCGCTGCTGCCTCCTCTGCTGCCAGGGCTGCCGCCTCTTCCTCTGCTGCCAGTGCTGCTGCCGCCTCTTCAGCCGCCACCCTTGCTGCCTCCTCCTCCTCAGCTGCCAGCGCTGCCGCCTCCTCTTCAGCAGCTGCCAATACTGCCGCCTCTTCGGCAGCTGCAGCCGCCACCGCTGCCTCGTCCACCTCCGGCTGTGGCGGTGGGAAGGTGATGGTAAACTCGCGGTGGCGGGGCATGCGGCCGGTGCCTGGCCGCAGGCCCGCATTCACCAGTGCACGGCGCTGCGCCAGCGCCTGCTCCAGCAGCGCATCCTTCAGAGCCTCTGGATCCAGCGCCGCCGCCTCTGCTGCCTCTGCCTCCTCCCGTGCCTCTGCCTCCTCGTCATCTGGCCTGCAGTCAGGAAGCGGGTGTGCAGACGAGCCGAGTCGGCGCCAGCGGCGGTGTGGCAGGGGGAAGGGGTGCGGGCGCTGCGGATGCTGCCAAGCGGGGAGTGCAGGCTGCAAGGCAGCGATGCGGCACTGCAGATGCTGCTAAGCTGAACAGGGAGCAGGTGCAGCCATCTCAGGGGCAGGGCACGCACTTCCACTTGATGGTGAAGTAGCGTCGCTGCGGGCGGCGGCCGGTGCCGGCGCGGAGCGCCAGCCCGTCGGAGCGCGGCTTCTGCGGGACGGTGGAGGCGGCCTGAACATTGCCGGTCTTCTCGCCAAGCACCTGCGGGGCGGCGGAGGGCGAGGGAAGGGGCAGCTGCGCTCAGCTGCGGGTCGGCGTAACAAACGCAGGTTGTTGCGCAGGGGCCACAGCCGGGCACCCAGGCCGCCTTCGACTCACCTTCATGTACTGTCGCAGGGCCGCCGTGTTGCCGGGAGAGGCCGTCAGCCTCGCCTGCTGCTGCAGGTTGGGCATCAGCTGCGACATGTCGTCGCTCTCTGGTTGCTCCATCCTGGCTGCTAGTGCCCCGAAGACGCTGGTGGCGAAGTTCAAAGCCAACTGGCACCGCAGCACTGCATAGCACGCTGTTTTGGCTGCCAGGCTGCCTTGCCTCATTACTGCACTGCAGTTTGCGTACGCCACTTTTGTCGACACCCAGGGCAGCACAATGGCGGGCCCCACCGTTTGCACTGCCCCTTGCAGCGCCCTGCGCGCTGTCAGCCGCCCCAACAGCAGAGTGACATCGCGAGCAGCAGCACCACGCGCCAGTATTGTAACGCCGTGTCTGCAGCCGGCGCAGCAGCAGCGGCAGCGCGGCGCCGTAGCTGCGCGGGCGGGGCGGGGCGGCGGGGCGGAGAAGGACAGCGACAGCGAGAGCGAGGACTTTTTCGGTGAAGAGGGCAGTACTGATGAGTACTTTGAGGCCGAGGAAGTCTACGACGAGGAAGACTTTGACACCAGCATGCGCCTCTACCTAGACAGCGCAAACGTGCAGGTGAACAGGCCTGTTTGTTTATGATTGGCCCTTTTGATATGGCAAGCCATTGCTTCCGAATTGGATGGCCTGAGGTGTGGTGCGTGGGCGGTGAGAGGAGCTGCGTCATGCACTGTGCAAGCGAGCTGCTACGTGTGCCGTGGATGGGAAGCTGCACTCCAATTGCGCAGCGGGCGTGGGTGCAAGGCAGCGCTCTGGGGAGGTGCGGGGGCAGTGCAGGAGCTGCCCTGCCATGCAGGGCTCCAGCCCCACACCTCCCAGGGCCAGACCGGCGTGGCACGGCAGTGCACCGCACTGCATTATTGCTGAGCATGGGCCCGCACTTGCTGCAGGAGTGGGGCAAGTGGGCAGAGACCGGCCTGTTCTACGGTGGGTTGGCGCGGTGGTATGGTGGGTGCGGGGGTGTGGCGGCACGCGGACCCCAGGCGGGCAGTAGCCCTGCAGCCTCCTGATGCATTTGTGCAATTTGGGGGGCCTGTGTGCAGTGCTGGTCCTGGAACTGGGATGTGCCGCCCGTGGGATACCGCATGTGCACTCCACCCGTGTCCTTGGGCTGCCTGCCAGGCTCTTCTCCCCCCCCAAACCGCTGTGCACTGCCGCAGGCTTCACAACAAACCCCACCATCCTGAAGCGTGACGGAGTGGCCTGCAACATCGCCAGCATGCGGCAGCTGGTCCGCGAGGTGTGTGGGTACGCCTCAGGTTGCTCTGCTTTGTGCCGGCCCACAACGGCAGATGGGGCGCAGCCGTGGCGGCATGCTTGCAGCTACAGCAGCGGGCTGGCTGCGGGCCAGCTTTGGGGACTGCTTACCTCACCCTGCCTTCCACCAGCCCCACCCCCACCATGCCCGTCGCACATTTGCCCGGCTTTCCACCTGCCAACACAGGTGTTGGACCGGTGCTTCTCTCCTCTCCTCCTTCACAGCCACCCTTCCTGCCTCCCTCCTGCCCCATCCTCTCTCCCACCTGCTTACTCTTCGCCCCGCCCCGCCCCGCCCCGCCCTACTCTCTTTTCTCTTCCTTCTTCCTCCCTGGCCGTTCCTTCTTCCCCTCCGCCCAACCTGCCTCCCACCTGCTCTGCCCATACTTACCCAACACTCTTCAGGCCTTCACCTTGCATGTTGGCAAGCTGCAGCTGCTCTTGTACCTTTGATTCACGGTCCCTCTTCCCCTTCTCCTCTTTTTCCCAATCTGCCTCCAACATGCAAGCGCACCTGCCGCCCACCCGACCGCCCTCAGACGTTCGCCCTGGAGGTGGACGAACTGCAGCTGCTCTTCTTTCTTTCTTTCGTGACGACCATCCTCTCTCCCCTTCTGCCCAACCTGCCCAACCTCCCACCTGCGTACACTTCCCTGACCCTCTTCAGGCCTTCACTCTAGAGGTGGACGAGCTGCAGCTGCAGGCCTGGGGCAGCACAGCCGAAGAGATGTACGCCTGCGGCATGGGTGAGCACAGCATGGTGCAGCACAGCACAGCAGGCCTGGCTTGGGCCGGCTGGGGCGGTTGATGGGGGAACCTGCCACCCCTGCTGTCCCCACCCCCTGAGCCCTGCCGCCCCTCCC
>JTEE01000038.1:983916-1011460 GCA_002896455.3 Chlorella sp. ArM0029B | reverse complement strand
GTGGGGTTGGGGTGGGAGGAGCTAGGGGGCTGTTGCACAGCCCATGCCTGCCACCAGTCATGTGATGGGGCAGGGCAGGCGGTGTGGGTGGGGTGGGCTGTTGCGGCTGTGGGTGTGGATGGTGCATGAAGCAGGGAAGTGCAAGTGTTAGTTGGGCAGGTAAGGGGCTTGTTGGGCTCTCTGTATTGCCACTGGGCGGCTGCCAATGGGAGGGCAGGCAATGGGCCTGCTCCTGATCCAGCCGGGAAAGTGTAGCTGGCAGCCGCCATCCCAACTTGAGATTGCCAGCCTCAAAGCCATGGGCCGCTGGCTTGTGCTGCGTGCCCACTTGTACCGTTAAGACCCACCTTGCGGTGCCCCGCCGCTGCCCCTCTCCTGTCCTGTTCTACAAACTTCTTTCCGACTCACTCTCCCCGCACCCTGTCCCAAGGGACCGTTGCTGGCTCCCCATGGACTTGACAAGTGACTGACTGACTAGGTGATTGATTGCCCCGCCACCTGCAGGCGTGTATGCTGGCCACCAGGTGGTGTCCTCGCTTGCCATGGGTGCCGCCTACTGCGCACCTTACGTTGGGCGCATGACCGACGCCGGCAAGAACGTGAGTGCCGCACCGCGGGGCGGTCACTCCACCCAACAACGTTGCCCGCCTGCCCCCCTGTGCCACACACAGCGGCATGCACACACACACGACACCAACCCTGCGCCTGCACCCCGCGCCACACCTGGCTTGAGACCATTCAGTCCTCCCCACAACCTCTGCAATTTGCTGCTATGCTGCGTGTGCGCCTGCTGAGACACTCCCAGCCGGCGTTGCCATGCCTGCCTGCTTGCCGGCCTGCCGACCGGCCTTCCCGCCCGCCTGCCTGCCTGCCACATCAGCACGCACCTCCCCTGGCACACCCCCTGGCCGCCCCCACACTGTCACACCAACTCCCTGCTCGAGTGTTCCGCTTAGATTGCTTTCCCCCTTCGGCATCTCCCACCCTGGCTGCCATCCTCGCCACCCTGGCCCCCCTCATAAGTACCACCCACCAGTAACCATGCTGGCCAGCAGCCCGCGTGCTTCTCCTCCTGCTGCGGGGCCTGGAGGAGGCTGCCTGCATGCAGAAGACTGTGAGGCCGACATTTCGACGATTCAGCAGCCCATCTGACCTTCTACTGAGCCCCCTCTGGCCTGCCCCCCCCGCAGGGCCTGAAAGGCTGCCTGCATGCAGAAGATTGAAGACATTGAACTGAACAGCTCTACTGAGCCAACATTGTACTGAGCAGCAGCCCACTGGGATTTTCTTGCCCCTCCTGCAGGGCCTGGAGGAGGCTGCGCGCATGCAGAAGATTGTGGATTTGGGCATTGAGGACGGCTCCATGCGCCTGCTGGTGGCCTCCATCCGGTCTGCAGACGAGGTGGCCGCCCTGGCGGCAGAGGGGTGCAACACCTTCACCCTCTCCCCCGCCGTCGCCACCCAGATGTTTGACGTGCAGCTCACAAACGAGGCAGCGGCGGTGTTCCAGGAGCACGCCGATGAGATGGGCGCGATGCGGGGGCATTGAGGCGGCGCGCAGCCCCGCTGGCGGCGTGCGTGCTGCCCGCTGTGTGTGCTGTGTGCTGGCTCGTGCTTGCTTGAAACCTCAGCGTGCCGGTGCCCGGCCCGCGCTGCCACGTCTCGCGACCCCCTGCCCCCAGACCCCCTCTCAGACTCGCTCACTCTGACCCAGCGGGCCTGTTGATCTAGTGCTTTGGGGACACTCAGGCAGTCCCGCCACCAACCACCAACAGGGACTCCATTCTTGTGCATCCGACCCAAGCTTTTCTCTGCTCTCCTGTTCTGTTCGTGCTCTGCTCTTCGTGCTGAACTGACCCCTGCAATCTGAATTTCAAAAAGTACCTCCTCTCTTGACGTTTCCTTTCCTTTGCTGCCCTCTTTTTTGCTGGGCACTCCCTGCCCCTGAACCTGCCGGGGGCCCTCTCCAGAGCCGTGCAACATGCCTCCATGCCAGCAAACACAAATCAAGGGGTGGGACGGGATGCAAAGGCACGCAGCACCTTGCCACCTCTCACAACCCCAGCGCACTGCCCACAACCAGCCAGGGTGGAAGGGCGGCACCTGCCTTGAGGTATCAAGCTTCTCTGCTGTCACTCCTCATTTGCCTGTGCATGTGACGTGTGCTCGCTGAGTGTGTGTGTGTGTGTGTGTACCAGTGCTGAAAATTGGCGATGCTTACAGCAGCGAGTTAGCAAGTGGGGGGGTTGATCTTCTCAGGGGTGGGCGGGGTCATGCTGTGGCTGGTGGTGTGCGAGAAAGAGCAGTAGGGAGCAAGGGAAGGGGAGCTAGCATACATTGCAAGTGCAACACCGCCCACGGTGGCCCGCGAGCGGAGTCGGGCGGCCCCCATGGAAGGGGGGGACACCCTGGGCTGGGGCCGTGGCGCTTATGCCAGGGGCAGGGACACGCCCTGCAGGCAGAGGGCAGGGGCGGGAGACAGCAAGGGGCGGTTGATTAGTATGCGCTCGCTCGTCAAGTGTGGGCCAGCGCAGGCAGGCTGGTGAGATGTGGAGCAGCAGAGCGCAACCTGATTGACACGCAGCGAAGCAGAACGGGCAGCAGGTGCGGGCTGCGGCCAGCAGGCAGAGCAGGCTGTGCTCCTGGGCCATCCCCTCGTTGCTGCCCCCATTGCTGCTGCACCCGCCCCGCCTGCCTCAACTCACGTTTGTGGCGAAGTTGGCGACCAGGGGGTTGGCAATGTGCGCGCCCAGGGCGGCCAGGGGCGAGGCGCCGGTGGCGGCGTGCTGGGCGGCAAAGCCCAGGCAGGCAAGCATGGCGAGGCGCCCGTTCTTGATCTCCTTGACCTTCATCTCGTCAGAGTTGCCCTTGGACTGCAGGCAGGGCAGGAGGGGCAGGAAACAGGGAGGCCAAACGGGTCGTCAGGGGCTGGGGGAGTGCAGGAGGCGCATCACCTGGCACAGCGTTACACCTGCGTCCAGAAGCATGCACCTGCTCGCAGCCGGCGCAGCCGGCGTCCCCACGCTGCAGGCGGGCAGGCACAGCGGCAGGGCAGGCAGCAGGCCGTCCCTCCTCTTATTTGGCGGGGAATGAGACGGAACCGCAATCTCGACCCGGCCCCTCCTCACCATGCCCATGGGGTCGAAGGCGCCGCCGGGGTAGACGCGCTTCTCGGCCTCCGCCGCGCCGCGGAACGACTCTGCGCCCGCCATGAGCGCGAACTCAACGGCGGCAAGGGTGCCCAGGTCAAAAGGGATGGTGGCACCAAAGTAGGTGGCCGAGCCGCCCTCAACCAGAGGCAGGGGGGCGTCGTACCAGTTGCCGTAGCCTGCGCAAGGCGGGTCGAGGGGAGGAGGGAAGAGGAGGGCACGGCGGTGAGAGGGGGTGAATCAGGCGGGACAGTGGCAGGCAGACCAACAAGGCAGCGCGGCATGGCCTGCATGCTGCGGCATAGGCAGCCGTGCGGCCAGGATGAGGGTGAGATGAGAGCAAGCAGGGGTGTAGTAGGGCAGGCGGGGGCAACTGCCCGTGTCGTGTGCGTCGTGTATTGTTGGCTCACCCAGCACCTCCACACCCAGCACGCCGGCGGCGCCCAGCATGGCCCAGCGGCCGTGGATGACCTCAGACTCCTTGAAGCGCATCAGGCTGGAGGGCTCCTTGGCTGCAGGGGGGGAGAGGGGCACGGGAGGGGAGGGTAAGACAGAGCAGTTGAAGATGTGGCCGCCCGACGTGCGAGTTAGCCAGAGTGGGCCAGAGCGTGCGTTTGAATTGAGATTGAAAGGGCCTGGGCAGCTGCGCCCCACAACAGGTGGTGAGCAGACGTACCGAGGCCCAGGGGGTCGAAGCCGTAGCTGGCAGGCAGCGCCTCCAGGTAGGCGGGGGTGTCGCTGCCGGGCAGCCTGCAGGTTGATAAGTGGCGGGGCAGGGGCGGGAGAGGCGTCACGTTCCTGGCACTACCGCCCACGTTCCGGCTGCTCTGTTTGCTCCCCAGTCCAGCATGGTAACGCTGCCACTAGCACCCCCTCTGCTCTGCACAGCTGCTTACGCACCAGTTGCCACTCTTCATGGTCACAGTGCGGCGCGGGGCCTGCAGAACAAGGGGTGGGCGGGGTATCGGGCCGGGTGAGCGCCACCACCGCAGGCAACATGCCTAGCGACGCGAAAGCCACCTTGCTGGTGGCAGGCTGGCCCATTCCGCCCTGCTCGTCACGCTGGGGGTGGCGGGAGGCTTTTCCGCTGCCAGAAAGCGCCGTCCAGCGAAAGGTCGATGGGTGTGGGTGGGACCGGGCAGGGGTGGGCCCGCTGTGCAGAACCCCGGGCTTGCAGGCTGCGCGGCTGACTCTGCTATGCTCGATTGAGGCTTCCGGGGCTGCTACAGGGGGCTCAGCGCTCTGCTTACCCGGACACCGAAGGAAGCGCGCAGCTGCGCGGGAGCGGCAACGATGGCGGCCATGGCTGCAAGCTTCGTGACTCGGTGCAAGGGCAAAGACGATGCAAGGAGTGAGGAGCGAGAGCGACGCTGGGGCCTTGATGGGGCGACCCATGCAGGAGGATGAGGGGTGGATCGCGCTGGCGACCTTTCCCGGTTCCCGGCGACCCGCTCATCGAGCGCTGCAGCGCCTGCCTAGAGCGTCTTTGCTGCTGGCCTAACAGACCACCTGCTCAGACCGCCAGGACTTGCACAATGGCTTGCTCCATCGCCGCCTCCGCCTTCACAGGCGCGGCCCTGCAGCGCCGCGCCACCTCCGTGCGCAGCAAGGTGCGGAAACATCGAGATGGGAGCAGCTGCGTCTAGAGCAGCGGCCCAGCCCGAGGGTCGGGGCGCCAGGGCAGCCGGTGCCTCCCGCTTGCTCGGCCCGCCCCCTTTCGAGCAGCCCTTTGCCCTCCTGTCACTGCAGTCTGTCCGCCGGGTTACCGTGGCCGCCGCTGCCGACCGGGACCTGTGGTGAGTGACCGGGTTCGACGGGGGCTGTGGCGCTCTCTGCGGGCGGCGGCAGCAGCAGCGGACAGTGGCGTGAGCCTTTGGTATTAGGCCGCCCCAGCTCACCTCCATTGGCAAGAGCACGCAGGAGGGGGCACCTACTGCGGCCGCACATTGATCAGCAGCCGCGGCAGCTATTCCTCCCTCCCAAGCCGGGCAGGGTTTGTGGCCCGTGGGCGTTGGAGGCGTTGCTTACCGGCCCCCCCTCTGCCCGCCCGTGCAGGTTCCCCGGCAACACCGAGGTGGTGCCTGACTACCTGGATGGCAGCCTTGTTGGCGGTGCGTTCCTCCACACAAACACAGCCCGCCATCGGGAAGCAGCAAGGGCAGCAGGATGGGAGCTGGCGGCCGTCGCAGCGGGGGAAGCTGACGCGGCACGCGTGGGCGGCAGGTGCCCCATACCCGCCCCCTCCCTGACAACCCGCTCCTGCCTGCCTGCCTGCCTGCAGACAACGGGTTTGACCCCCTGAGCCTGGGCAGCTCCCCCGAGCAGCTGTCCTGGAACATCCACGCAGAGATCTTCCACGGCCGCCTTGCCATGACCGGCGTCGCCGGCATCCTGCTGACCTCGGTGAGCACGGCAGCCGCCCGGGGGGCAGTGGGCTGTAGGGGATGGCTCTGGGAGGAGGCAGACTCCCGCGGTGCAGAGGGCTGGGAAGGGACGCGGGCTGGGAAGGAGCTGCGAGCAGGCTAGGCTAGGCTGCAGGGAAGGCGGCTGCCTGGGAAAGGCACAGCAGGGAAGAGCTGGTGGCCTGCCGCTGCCGCGTGTTGTGCAGGCAGGCAGGCGGGCGGGTGGCAGCCAACCGTGCGGGGTGCAGCGGGGTGAGCTCTGCGGCCATGCCGGCACACTCGCATAGGCAACTGCGCTCAACGTTCACTGTGCCGCGTTTCCGGGATACAGTCCTGCGCTTGCTGTCCTGCGCTTGCGGGCCGTGTGCCCACCACACTTCATGCGCCCATCCTTAGACACCCGCACCGCCTTGTCATGCTGGAGCACTCCCACACCTTTGGGGCACTCCCACGCCTCTCAAACATAGCACTCCCACACCTTTTGAGCACTCTCACACCGCTCGCCCACATCCCCCGCGCCCCACCGCCCCGCCCCGCCTGCAGCTGCTGCACCGCGGCGACGCCAGCGTGCCCGAGTGGTTTGAGGCTGGCCGGGTGTACATGGACCGCAACCCCAACGTGTCCTTCGGCGCCCTGCTCTTCACCACCATCGTCCTCTCCGGCTTTGTGGAGTTCAAGCGCCTGAACGACATCCGCCGCCCCGGCAGCCAGGTGCGTGTGCTGATGCCATTGCCCACGGTGCCGGGGCCCGCGACACAGCTTGCATGCTTTGGCGGGGATTGGAGGGCAAAGCCCCAACAAAGCACAAGCTGCTCTGCGGCAGCTGCGTGCAACTGTGCTAATGTGGCGTAGCTCACATGCGCAATCCCGGGTGCTGCACGCCGCCTGCCTGTGCGCTGCAGCCAGCTAAGGGAGGGAGGCAGTGGGATGCAGGGGTGGCTGCCAGCGGTGCGCACGCAGCGCCCCCCTCCTTTGCATGTGTAGCGCGCTTGCCATCCTGCCCTCTTCCTCCCGCCCTCTTGTGCAGGGCTGTGGCAGCCTTCGCCCGGGCCCTTGACTGGTGCCTACACACCAATCAGCACGCGCGCGCTCACCCGCTGCCTCCCTGCCTCCCGTGCTCCCCTCCCTCCTCTTGCCGCTGCAGGGCTTTGGCATCCTGCCCGCTGACTTCAAGGGCGTGGGCGGCCCTATGGGCCGCTCCGAGGGCGGCCCCTACGTGGGCGGCCGCTTCTTTGACCCCATGGGCCTGTGCCGCGGCAGCGAGGCGCAGACGCTCAAGTACAAGTGGAACGAGATCCGCAACGGGCGCCTCGCCATGATGGCATTCCTGGGCTTTGCCGCCCAGTACGCCGCCACCGGCAAGGGCCCCGTCGACAACCTGGTCGACCACGTCAGCGACCCCTTCCACCAAAACTTCATCCACAACGGTGCGGCAATCAAGGGTGGGAGGCAGGGGGCGGTGGAGGCGGCGGGGAGGTGCTCTGCGGGTTCCGGGGATGCGGCTTGCCGGCGGCCTGTTTGGGAGCGGCAAATGGTTGGCTGCCTTTGAGTGCCAGCCTTGGTTGCTGATGCGTGTTTGGTGCCCCCTGCTGCCCTCCCCTGCCCGCAGGCGTGTCCGTGCCCTTTGTGTCGTTCTAAATGGCTGGACGCGGCGCCCCCGGCTGGCGGGCCTCCCTGACCTCCGCCACATCACCCTTGAGAAGAACTCCCCCCCTCCCTCCTGCTCATATGCTCCCCTTGCTACCAGTACTGCTGTAACCTGTGCAATAGCCCAATTTTAGCGGCAAAAGCAAGAGAGAGAAAAGGAGGCTGGCGGCTGGGGCAAGGGCCGTACTGGTGCGTACGATCCATTGAGCCAGGCCGGTACCGACTACTAGGCAGGCGGCAGGGGAGGATGACTGGGGTGCTCATGAATGGGGGCAGGCTTGTGCTGACTCTGCCAGCCAGCAGATGTGTGCCTCACCTCACCCCTCGACTGGCGTGCTTCATCTAAGAAGCCCAGGGAGCGGCCCCGGGGGTGTGCGATGCCGCTTGACGAGTTCGCTCCCCTACAGTGGTGTGTGGTCTTGCCTGGTCAGACCCGCTTCCCCCATTCTGCAGCGCTTGCTCTCCACTGGCTGATGTCTGCGCCGCCACCAGCCCTGCCTAACCATGCATTGCCTTGCCCCGCCACGTGTGCCCCTTGGTCGGGGAGCCAGTCCCGGGTGGCAGGTCGGTTTTGTGGGCTAGGCTTCTGGGAGCGCCTGGCCTTGTGCCATCGTCAAAATGATCTGGGGTCGCAGGCTTAGTGATAGGCAGCAATCCGCAATCTTGCCGGACTGGACCAGCAAGCCCCACAGGTGCACGGCAGCAACGCCAGGCAAGCTGGCGCTCACCGCGGCAGGACCAGTTGCAGCCCCTGGAAATCTGCAGGTGTCTTGATGCTGTGTTGCAGGCAAAGCACAAAGGCCGCTGTCAATCCAGGGGCCCAGATGATGCTTGACTGTACAGTGGCACGCCTCGAATATGTCATTGGCATTGTACAGCTGGCTGCTGGGGGTCCAGTAGGTGGTACTTGGCCCTACTACTACCAACATCTTACAATGCCAATTCGATAGAAACCTGGTCCTTGCGACGTGCTAATGAAGGGGGAAACATTGCAACATATCGTCTCCCACTCATGTTCCGGCGTTCCACAGGTGCTTGTGCTGCTGCGACCGGAGAACAGCAGCGCCGCTCGGGTCTGCCGTGTGAGATCTATTGGCCAGCTTGTGCAACACCTATGTCGTTGCGTCACAGCACTCAGTGCCGCCGCTGGCAGTCGGGCCGCGGCAAGCTTTGGGTGAGCTTGGGCTGCTTGCTTGCCATTCCTGCAGGCTGCATATGAGCACGGAGGAAGGACCTGGGACTGCCGGAGCAGCCGGCGGTGCCGCAAGGAGCATGCCTGCGGGTGCGGCGGTCCCGCAGGCGGAGGCGCACCCTCCGCTGCACCAGCTGGCGGCAGCCCTACGCACGCTCCTGCCGCCCGCCCACATCCTGCCGCTTGACCACGGCTACCTCGTGGTGCGGAAGCGCCAGCGCGGCAGCCCGCAGCAGCAGCACGAATGGCAGCAGCAGACGGAGCAACAGCAGCCGCAGCAGCACCGGCAGCACCAGCTGGAGCAAGCAAGGGCCCCTTATGTCACGCCCGGCTGGACGGCAGCCCAAGAGCAGCGCTACCAGCAGCAGCTGCAGCACGTCAGGGCACTGATGTGCATGCCAGCTGCAAAAGGGGCAGCAGCTGAGCACAGCTATATGGCAGCACTAGGACTGGCGCTGGCTGCGGCCGCCGCGGCACGGGTGGGGCGCGCGCGGCGCCCCGCCACCCAGCCGCCACTGCCGGCAGCGCTGGCCGCCTAGCCAGGGGCTGTGCACCCACCACCAACCTGGCAGGCCTTATCAGGTGAATGATGCCTTCAAGGCAGCTGGCAGCAGGTGGATGCGTGAAGCGGGTGCAGCGTTGGGCATGGCTGCCGGGCCCGCCCCGCAGCGCGCTTTGCCCGTGTGCTGCGGGCGGGCTGCCAACCTACTGCCCCTTGGGTTGCACAGCATAGCACGCACAGCGCCCTCCCTGACTGGGCCCACCCCCATGTCATGCAATTCCCCTGTGTGTGCAGGCACGCTTTCACGCGCCGCCCACCCACCCCAACCCAACTTGCTGGGCCCACTGGGACCTCTGGGGGGGCATTCTACCCGTTTAAAAGCGCCCGCCCGGCCGCCCATCGTGACCCCGCCCGCACATCATTCACAGCTGCCCACGCCCCCAGTCAGACACGCTGATCCAACAGCACGTGGCGGCTGAAGCCACCCATATTTGACATGAAGACCAGGCCCACCCAGTAAACCCTGCCATCCAGGGTGCACGTTGCCGACACTGATTGATGAGTGGCCTCCCCTTGCACTACCCGCATCACCCATCCTTCTGTGTGCAGTACATGCACCCCGGCAGCAGCGCCACGCCGCGCCCCCGTGCCCACACGAGGGTGCTTGGCTAGCGCGCTGCTGCCCAAGCACTGCGCCCTTCCCGCACCTGCCTTCCCCAAACTTCTCTTCCCGCGTCCCCTTTTTGCAACATCCCCCTGCCTGCCAAGTGCACCCTGCGTGCCCCCAACGTAATCTTTTCAACCATTTCTTGCCTCTGCAACACCCCTGGCCCGCCTCCCTTAGGGGCCCCAGTTCCTCCAGACTGAGCGCCCGCGCCTCAGCCCACCAAACCTGATGATGCCGGGGGACCCATTTTCTTGTTTTCAACTTCATTGATTGTCTCTCTCACAACCCATGGCCTGCCTCCCCTTATTCCTCCCTCCCCAACTGAGAGCCTCGCTTCAGCCCACGCCATGCCACCAAGCTTTTCCAACCAGCAACCCAATGGTGGGTTTTCCCACCATCCCATCCTTGCTCCCGCTCACCGCCATGTGCCTTAGACCCTGCTGCTGCCTCACACCTCTTGATGTGTGTCAGCACCACCTCCCCATGCGGAAGAGAGCAACCCTCTCCTGCATTCCAGAGAGCCTGCCGGCACTTGGAACTGCTGCATAGGTGGGCGGGGTTCCCCATGCCAAGTACCAAACGTGCATCTGCGGCACACATTTGTGTTGCTGCGGCGCTGTAAGTAAACGAGTGAACGAATGAATGAATGAACGAATGTACCAAACGTGCACCCAACGTAGCCAGCTAGGGGGGGCCGGAAGGAGGCGAGTACTTGCCTTGCTACAAGTGTGCGCGGCCATGTATGGGCAACCCCTCCCCCTGCACACACTCTGCCGGGGCAGGGGCAGGGCGAAGCTGTCGGGCAGATGGGGTGGGCTTGCAAGTGGAGTGGTGCTCTGCACAACGCTGGTTCAGGGTTTTGCGGTGCCGGGTCAGGGCAGGGACCGCTAGTGCACAAAAAGCGTGGGGGCTCGGCAAACCCAGGCCACGCCCACCCTCCGCTGCCTGCGCTATGCGCTATTTTCACAGGCAGTGCTGCTGTGAAGCTGCCTGTTATTGGGCTGTCCATTTGCAAGCTGCCTGCGGCCACCCAAGCCTGGCTCCCGAAGTTTTGTCTGCCTGTGTAGCACATTCCCGTGGCACTAGGAAAGAAAAGCCGGTTCAGGACAGTAGATTGCTTACTGATGCGAATTTCTGAGTGGTTGTAACCGGTCAGCTGAACTGGCGTTCCTGTTCTGTATGGTTGCAGGTGATTTCCACAGTTATTAAGTGTCTTGGAATCTCAACAACTGCACCAGCAACTGAATTAAGATGACATCGGTTTGCAAAAAGTGTATGGCGCCTATGTAAGTGATCAGAAGGCAGGAGTGACAGTGCTGCTTGAGAAGGCACTGCGTCCTGCGCCGCRTGCTGCGCATGCTTTGGCGGTAACAGCTGTCCATTTGTTCTGATCAGACGAGCGTTGAACTCGGAYTACGCCATGCTCCAATCCCTGCCGACCGCGGCCACGCAACACATCACAAACTCACGCCGTTTGGCTACCGCTCAGTCGGCCAGTCGGGTAGCATGAGCTCCCCGCCCGGCCTAGTGCAGTCGACGTYATTAGCTGTAATGCTGACAATGGTGCGAGGGCAGCGGGCAGTTGCGCGGAGCGGTCGGTGGCTGGCAACAGCTCGCGACTTGCGCCGTTGCTCAAGCGGGGAAACTCGGTACGATTGCACTGGGCGACGACGCAAAAGCTGCAGCTAGTTCGAGGGCATGGGTTTGTCAAGCTTGGCAAACGCACCCCGCCGCCGCCCGCTGCTGCCGCCGCCGCCTCCTGCAATGCTGCAGCTGGCTGTTCCCTGCCCTGTCCTTCTACACTGAGGGGTTTCCCTTGGTATAATTTTTGCCTCCGAACTGCTTGCAGGTAATACAGCTACATTATTGTGCTTCTGCAGGCCCCGTATGCAGGCCTGAGCCCGGGCCGGTGCTGCCGACAGATGCATGCGGCGGCGCACCCGCCCAGCTCCCCTCTCCAATGCCATATAAAGCTGCCACCACCTCTTGTCAGCAGTCTCCCACTGGCTGCAGCCGCCTCAGCCGCAAGACACTGMTGTTGCCAGCTGTTGCACTCGCTCAAGCAGCACCTGCAACCATCTCATCAGCCGTTGAGCCGTCGGAGGGTGCCGAGCGAGCCTTGGCGTGACGGGGACCTTGCATTCAAACAACTTCCCGACACAACTGCAAGCCAAACAAGCCAGWCACCAGCCATAAGCCGCAAACACGCACCCAATGAACCCTTCAACAGTGCTATTGAGCACTAGCAAGCACGGAAAGCACCCAATAGGGCGGGCACCATTTGAATCAGTGAACAACAGCGCGCCGTGGAGCAGTAGGCGCACCGGTTATGCCTACAGTTACAGCATGTGGTGTGAACTGGCAACCCGTTGTGGCCTGCAGTTGTCCTCCAGTTTTGCTCAGAACAGTTGCTAACTGTCCCGCTCCATGTTTTGGTGTTGTGATAACCGGAAAACAGTTGTTTACACTGGTTCAGTCAGAAACTGGTGCAGGCTGTTTCCCAGCCAAAAACAACTGTCCCAAAGGSCTCTTTCTTTACTAGTGTGGCTGCCCCCGCTGTCATCGCAATCCCCCCAGCCCCGCTCCACTCAGCTGGCACGCCAAGAGTCCCTGGGTGGAAGGCAGCAATAGGAGTGAGCTAGGGCTCCTGCGGTCCCGTGGAGGTCGGGTGGGTGGAAGGGAGCAAGGGGTGCGTGTTTGTGTTGTAGGGGGCGCTTACACCGCGACCAGCGGGCGATGGGTGGCGCTGTAGTCACAACCCTGGACATGGGGGGGTCCTTCCTTCCTTCCTGTTACACCGTGTGCGGGTGCCCACACGAAAGAGGGGCAAGAAGGGACCCCCGCCATGTGGCCTGCAAAACATTGGCAGTTGAGCCTGCTGCTTCGGTTGACAGGTGGAAGCACCATAAAAGCGACATCAGTGCCTGCGTTCTTAGAAGCTGCCTTGTGTGCAGAGCTGGTGCCAGCAGCGCCGCATACACTCTGCCTGGCCGCCTCGCGCGCCCCTGCCAGGGAGCCCTAACAGGGCACGGCGGGTGCCAGGCAGGCCCAACTTGCCACAAATGCTTGCAAGCCCTTTTGCCGGTGGAACCACGCTTTGCACATGCACAAGTGGGAGCCCCTCGCGAGGAGTGCGGGGTACTGCCTGCAAAACTGCCGTGTACACCCACAACTACCTCTGCCCTTCCTAGATTGCTGGCCGTCCACTCAACGCGTTTCCTCTCTCATGTATTTGGTTTCGTCCATTTGCTCCCGTTTTCTCACGCCGGCTTGCTTCTGCGCCCAGCCAGACTAGAGCTGCTGAAAGCGCTGCTCACTCTTCTGCCAACACCTGAGCAGGCCGTTTCACCTTCTTCGCCTCCCATTACCTATGGTTCAGCCCAGCGCCCCATCTCCACTGCCGCAGCGGGCCGGTCTTGCGGGCAGCGAGGAATTTGTGTTTGCCACCGCAGTACCTCCGGCGGCGCGCCCCTCGCACTGTTTCCCAGGTGACTCTACGAGACTGCAGCGATTTGGGGTGAAGGAAGGTGCCAGCGAGCATGATACCCATCTGGCCCCTGCCTGCCGCCCACCTTTACCGCCCCGCCCTCTCGCTCGCAGGCCCTTGCGACGCAAGTCCCATGGCACCCGAAGCTGGCGGCGGAGGCAGCAAACCCAGCAGCTCCCCCCCGCCGGCGCAGCCGCTGCCAGTACCACCGCTGCAGGACCACCACCGCCGCCTGGCCGCAGTGTTGCAGCACCTGGCAGCCTCCCTCCACAAGCATGCGCCTGCAGACATCCTGCAGCTCGACAGCGGCTACCTAGTGTGCCGCAGGCGTGGGTGCGGTGCACGGCCACAGCAGCAGCAGCGGGGCAGCCAGGTGCAGGGGGCCATACATCCCGTACAGCTGCCGTCCCCGCCTGACGTGTGCCCGCCTGCCTGGACGGAGGCCCAGGAGCAGCGCTACCACCGCCAGCTGCACCACCTGCGCCTGCTGGCCCACCTGCGCCTGGCGATGCCGCTGGGCAAGGCAGCCACGGAAGAGCGGTTTGTGGCTGCACTGGCAGCGGTGGTGGTGGCCGCCCATACCCGCCGCGAGCTGCGTGCCGCGGTCGTGACAACGGCACAGGCCTGAACTGTCACTGGTGAGTGTCAGCACGCATGCGGTGTGGGTATGTTCTGTAGCATGAGCATGAGGGGGATGGCGGGTGCAGTGTGGCCATCCCAGGACAGAAGGCCCGTTCGAGCCTGCCCTGTGGAAAGATCCTCCCATGGGTGAAGAAGCCCACGTCTGCCCCGCCTGCCTGTCTGACCACCGCCTGCTGTGCCCTGGCCCCTCCATGCAGGCTGCTGGCACACCATGGCCAAAGGTTCGCCTGTCTTCAAGAGTGCGCAGGCTACACAAGCACCCCTTGTCTGTAAGAAGCCCCCCGCGCACACTCCGCGGGCCCTCCACTCCACGCCACCCTCAACGGGCCCCAACGCGCTCTGTGCCCTGCACTGCCCAGCGCACCGGCCCATCCAAGCCTTGACCCAGCCCGCAGTTCCGGCCCGCTTCTAGGTGCTCCTGTTTGCCTGCTTGCCTGCCTATCTATCATCCTCTTTCCAATCGCCTGCCGTTTTGTCGTATTGGAAGCCGCTGTCTGCCCCACTGCCCTCCTGTACACTACAAGCGCAGCTTGCTTCCGCAGCATTCCCACACAGCAAAGCTGTCAAGTTGAGCTGCCTCGCTTTGAACTTCCTGCCAGGAGGCCTCTGCCTTCCCTGCTGTGTCGCTCTACTATCGCTTCTGGCACTGCGCTCTTTCTGATACTATCTGCACACACATGGTTGCCCATGCCAGTCGATTCACCAAAGCATGCCGTCCGGCACTTGCTTACCCCAGCCCCACTTGCCGCCACCCATCACACCACGCAGCACTGCCCGCCGTGCCGGCGAGCGCCCCCTGTTGCCCCACTTCCCAGCGGCTCTGCCTGCCCACCCTGGGTCAGCCCAGCCCCTGCCCACCCTTCACCCACACACCACCAAGAGACTTTTCTTCAAGACCCAACAGGCCCCACTTGGATCAACCTCACGAATTGCGTGCCATGCCACCTCACCACCCATCCTTGTGCATGATGTACATGCAACAGCAACGGCTTTATGCTCGCTTGCAAAGCCCTGGGCTCCAGCACTGCAGCCTTTCCACAACCGTTGCCCCCACACCCTTTCTTCCCCATGCCTTTTCCCAAGTCTCTCCACTTTCATCACACATCGCTGCCTGCCAAGCTGCACCCGGTGTGCCCCCCATGCATTATTTCCCACCCATGCTTGCCTGTACAACACCCCCAGCCCGCCTCCCCGATTGCCCTTCTCCCAATTGGATGCCCCAGCCAGGAGGCATGCCAAAGTTGTTGATGATTATGTTAATAAGCTTTCCACATGGCAACCCCGGCGTTCCGGTCTTGCAGTGGCGATGCATGCATGGATGTGCTGCTGGGCCGCGTCGCACACTCTGTTCCACCGCTTGCGGTGGCCCTTGCTGCTGCCTCGCCCACCTGTCAATTCATGTGACTACCATGAGCCAGCGAAGCGGTCCTTGCTCCGGCACTTCACCGGGTCCGGCTGCACGTGGATCTGCCGCACAGCAGCGCTGTTAAGCGAAGCATTCAAGGGTGTGGAGTGTGCATTCATTCACTGTGCAGCGCTGCAGCAACACACGTGTGTGCCGCAGGTGCGGGTGGTTTCAGGTGTGCACGGTGCGCCGATGCGGCGGTGGGGCACTGCTTTGCTACCAGTGGGTGCACTCCGGGCCGGCAGCTGCCCACGTGGCCACACTGCCGGAGCGAGAGAGGCAGATGGGAGCCTGGGGGTGGGCATGCAGTTCGTGGAGGGTTCCTGGTTCTCAACAGGTACACACACGTGGCGGGCATGAGTGGCGTTAGGCAGCAAGGAGGGGCACACCTGCCGACATGTTGTGCCCAAGCAATGAGCCAGCTGGCCGACGGCAGGCACCCAAGCTGAACCGCCTCTGTGGTGTGTCGCACGTTCCTCTGGCCCTTTCCTTTGTCGCCAAGCCTGCTGAATCCGGTGCCTGAGCTGGGCCCCCAATCCAAAGGGTGTGCGGGGTGACGGGGAGCAAGGGGACCTGTTGTTACATGTCATATCCACGGGGAGCCAAGGGATGGTCTCATGAGACGGGAGATTTGTTGGCGTGATTGGGGCAAGCAGGTGCGTCATCAGCTGGCATTCTGGACTGAAGGTTGTCGGCACTCTTCTTAGTTTCGGCCTGCTGGTTGGACGATAGGCGGAGCCACCTGCACGCACCTTGGGATGCCGAGCCCGCAAGGTACAGTGCCTGCACCTGCTGGGAAGCTGCCGCGGGGAGCGGCGTCGCAGACTTTCGAGCGCCGCTGCCCAAGCAGGGAGGCCAGTCCCGGGGCGCGGCGGGTGCAACCCGGACGCGCTGTGCACATGCGTTCAAATCGGCAACCGAACCCTATGCACATGACCTCAACTGGGATCCCCTTCACTGAAGAGTGTGCATGCATGCTGGGCGCATGGCTAGGAAGGACAGTTGTGCTGGTGGCTTCCCAAGCAGTACCTCCCTCATCGCTTGTAACCCGCGCTCACCACTGTCTCAACGCATTTCCTCGTTCAAACATTCGGTTTTCATCCATCTGGTCCCGTTTTCACACGTCGACTTGGCTCTGCGCTCACCCCGCCGCACTGTCCGCTCTGCCGCCAGCACCGGTGGCAGTGGTTGTGCGCTCTTCTGCATCATATATGGGTCAGCCCAGCGCCCCATCTCCACCGCCGCAGCGGCCCGGCTTTGCGGGCAGCGAGGAATTCGTGGTTGCCACCGCAGTACCTCCGGCGGGGCGCCCCTCTCATTGTTTCCCAGGTAACTGTACGTAGACTGTGGCGTTTGGGGGTTGAACGTGCCAGCGAGCATGGTACCCCTCGGGCCCCCGCCTGTCGCCCACCTTTACCGCCCCGCCCTCTCGCTTGCAGGCCCTTGCAAGGCAAGCCCCATGTCGCCCGAAGCTGGCGGCGGGGGCAGCAAACCCAGCAGCGCCGCCCCGCCGGCGCTGCCGCTGCCAGTACCACCGCTGCAGGACCACCGCCGCCTGGCCGCAGGGTTGCAGCACCTGGCAGCCTCCCTCCACAAGCATGCGCCTGCAGACATCCTCCAGCTCGACAGCGGCTACCTAGTGTGCCGCAGGCGTGAGCGCGGTGCACGGCCACAACCGCAGCCGGCCCAGCAGCAGCAGCAATGGGGCAGCCAGGTACATCCCGTACAGCTGCCGTCCCCGCCTGACGTGCGCCTGCCTGCCTGGACGGAGGCCCAGGAGCAGCGCTACCACCGGCAGCTGCACCACCTGCGCCTGCTGGCCCACCTGCGCCTGGCGATGCCGCTGGGCAAGGCAGCCACGGAAGAGCGGTTTGCGGCTGCGCTGGCGGCGGTGGTCGAGCTGCGCGCTGCAGCGGCAACGGCACAGGCCTGAACTGGCACTTGGGTGAGCGTCAGTACGCATGCGCATGCGGTGTGGGTATGTTCTGTAGCAAGGGCATGGGCAAGAGGTGTCAGGAGGTGCAGCCTGCCCTTTGTGAACCAGCCGCCCGGTGACACAGCCTCCCCGGGTGAAGATCGTCGGATATTAGGAAGTACTTCCCAGGCGACTTCCCACCCATTTCCCGGAATCACGACACGGGAAGTGGGGTCCGCACTGGGCGCTCCCCAGCCTGCTGTGTGCTTCCTGGGAAGTCGCTTGGGAAGTCGGAACCAAGATTCCGACGATGCTGCCTGCCTAGACAGAAGCCAAGAACTCTATGTCCTTGCCTGATGCCTCCCCCTCCATGCAGGTTGCTGGCGCACCAAGCCAGAGTGATCACTTGGGCCCCCGAGAGCAAGCAGCCTACACAAGCACTCCTTGCCTGTCAAAAAGCCCCCCACGCACCCCCCGCGGCTCCTCCACTCCACGCAACCCTCAATGGCCCCCAGCGCACGCTGTGCCCTGCACTGCCCAGCGCACCGGCCCGCCCTCTTGCCTTCCTGCCTACCTATCATCCTCTTTCCACTTGCCTGCCGATTTGTCGTATTGAGAGCCGCTATCTGCGCCGCTGCCCTCCTGTACACTACAAGCGCAGCTTGCTTCCCCACACAGCAAAGCAGTCGAGTTGAGTTGCCTCGCCATTTCTTCCTGCCTGCCAAAGACGTCGTCTGCCGTCCCTGCCGTGTCGCCCTCCTATCGCGTATGGCACTGCGCCCTTTCCGACACTATATGCACACACATGGTTGCTGATCTCAGTCGATTCCCCAAAGCATGCTGTCCCGCACTTGATCACCCCAGTCCCACTTGCCACCACCCATCAAATAACGCAGCAGTGCCCGCCGTGCCGGCGAGCGCCCCCTGTTGCCCCACTTCCCAGCGGCTCTGCCTGCCCACCCTGGGTCAGCCCAGCCCCTGCCCACCCTTCACCCGCACACCACCAAGAGACTTTCCTTCAAGACCCAACAGGGCCCAGCCTGACTGGGTTCAACCTCACCATTTGCATGCCATGCCACCCGCACTGTGCGCCCCTCCCCTCCCCTCCACACCCACCAACCATGCAAGCAAATGCATGCAGCCATGCAAGCAAATGCGTGGTGATGTGCAAGACGAACTACACAGCCGCACCGCGTGGCAGGGGCTGCAGCCCTATTGCCCCTGCCCACCCCCTGGATCCACCCTCCTTTGAGGGCGCACAGAAACGTCACAAATGCGGCATTTCATGTCAAGCCTGCCCCTTTTATGTAACACGCCACTGCCTGGCACCGGGGTTGCTTACAAGCGGGGGCGACGAGCAGCGCTTACACAGCGCAGCCGCCCGCACAGGGGGTCGCAGCCAGGCGCCGGCCAACACAATCGCTGCGTCGATGCAGTCTGGGAGCAAGGGGCTGGGACGGGCTGGGACGTATGGGGTTGCTGCCCACAACGTGGGGTGGCGGCTTAAGCGGCACCCCGCATGCCGTGCCAGCTCGGGCCTCCCTCCCACCCCGCCTCCTTCTCCCCCCGCCGTCTCCTCTGCTCTCCATTCCCCCCTCCCTTCCCCATCCTCTAGTCGCTCCAAATGTGCTCCGCCATCTGCCAGATCTGCAGGATGTTGTCTTCCGCCACGCTGGCAACCACCCACTCGTCGCC
Organism: Chlorella sp. ArM0029B; assembly: GCA_002896455.3. Lineage (NCBI taxonomy): Eukaryota > Viridiplantae > Chlorophyta > Trebouxiophyceae > Chlorellales > Chlorellaceae > Chlorella > Chlorella sp. ArM0029B. The sequence continues at coordinate 992,757 of JTEE01000038.1, read as the reverse complement.
GCCGTTCCATGCAAAATCGGAAATCTTGGCGGTGTGCCCGCCGTGGATGAAGAGCAGCTCGGGGGGGCCGTCCTCGGCGTCCTCCGGGGACTGCGGGGCAACAGAGGGGCCGGGAGGGGAGTGGGCCAGGTGCCGTTTAGAGTGAGAGGAGATGGGATGCGAGACGGTGGCAGTGGGGCAGCCAAGAGGGAGGCGCAGCTCGGGGGGGCGTCTTCTGGGCGCTGCGGGGCAACGGAAGAAGGGCAAGCAGGGGTGCTGTGAGTGGCAATGCACGCTGCACAGCATGTGTGGTGGGGCTACCAAGAATGAAGAGCAGCTTGGTGGAAGGACGGCGTCTTCCGGGGACTGCGGGGCAACAAGTGGCCGGGAGGGGAGGGAGACGGGTGTCCTTCATTCTCCTCTCGCTCGAGTGCCGGCAGGTGTGGGTTCAGTGACAGGCTGCAACACACTGAGGGGTTGGATGTAAAAGCTTTTGCCCAATTCCCTCCCAATCTCCCCAGCCGGCCCCACCCGCTCCTCACCACTCGACTGTGGCAAAGCAGAGCACCATTTGTTACACGACTGAACTGCCTGCCCACCTGCCCAGCCACCCTCGCGAGTGGCTGGCTGGGGAGGGGCATGCAGCTTTTTCAGGGTGTTCAGTCATGTAGTGCTGCTGCTCTGCTCTGCCACATTTGCGAGTGGCTGGGGCGCCCCCAATAAACCCTGAACCCTACACCCTAACCCTAAAACCACCCGCCCCCCCACCTGCTCCTCCCCGATTCGCGACAGATCCCACACCATGAGCCGGCGGTCGGCGCCGCTGGACGCCAGGATCGTCTCGTTGTGCGGGCTCCACCCAACCTGGCGGGCAGAGGGGGAGGGCAGGAGCATGCGTGGGCGTGGGTGCAAGGGAGGGGGCAAGCTGGGATCCAATGCGTGGGCTCCACCCAACCTGCCGGATTCCACAACCTTTTGAGTGGGGAGGCGAGGGGAGGGGGGCAGACGGCCGGGGCCAGCATTGGGCACGGATGTGCGGGGAAAGGGGGCGGGGGCTGTCAATAACTGACTTGATGACTTCAAACTTTCTGTTCCGCTGCCTGCCTCCCCCCCGCTTCCCACCTGGGACACTCTCATGGGCACGCACGCACACGCGCACACACGAACACACAAGCCTGCCTGCCTGCCTGCCTGCCTGCCCTCCTGCTGCCACCCCCGCCGCCCACCTGGAACACCTCCTCATCATGCCGCTCAAACAGGTGCAGCTTGGATGTGAGGTTGCGCAGGTCCCACAGCGCCACCGTCTTGTCAGCGCTGCCCGTGGCCACAACATACTCGTTGAAGGGGTTGAAGGCCAGGCAGTTGACCTCGGCTGCAGCCAGGGGTGCGGGAGCAGCAGCCATGCAGGGAGACTTGTGAGAAAGGGCAGTGCGGCTGGCAGGGTTCAAGGCCAGGCAGTTGACCTCGGCTGCAGCCAGGGGTGCGGGAGCAACAGCCATGAAGGGAAAAGTGAGAGAAGGCAGAGCGGTTAGACGGGGTTCAAGGCCAGGCAGTTGACCTCGGCTGCAGCCAGGGGTGCGGGAGCAATAGCCATGAAGGGAGACTTGTGAGAAAGGGCAGAGCGGCTGACGGGGTTGCATGGCAGGCAGTTGACCTCGGCTGCAGCCACATGCATGACCACAGGTACAGTTGTGCCACCCAGCCGCCACCTCGCCTCTCACCCGCGTGCGCCTCGACCTCCTTGTCCTGCGCCGCTGCCTGCGGCTTGCGCAGGTCCCACAGAATCAGCTTGCGGTCGTCTCCAACTGCGGGGCAGGGAGGGCAGGGGTGGGAGGTGGAGGAGATGGAGGAGGTGGAGGGGTGCAGGTGCCGAGGGGTGGCAGGAGTTGGCCCGTGGGTGGTGGAGGTGCACAGGCAGGCGGGCAGGCGGGCGGGTGGTGGCGGGCGGCCCGGAAACCCAGCCTGGCCAATCGCTGATTTGGTGCTGGTCGTAACAAGAGTCGCTCCGACTGTCAACATATAGTGTGTGTTGGCCTAGTTGCCACACCCGTCATGCCTGCCCAGCCTGATGTCGGCCAGCATGCACCTCTGCTGCTGGGCCGTGACCCCCATTGCATAGCCCAGCCCAGCCCAAGCCCACCCACCCCTGCTGCTGCCCCCTGAATCCCATCGGTCATCGCAGCCCAGCTCAACACCCCAGCCCACCCCTGCTGCTGGGCCCTGACCCCCATCGCTTGGCCCAGCCCAGCCCAGCCCAGCCCAGCCCCACCCACCGCTGCCAAACAGGTCTCCGTGCCGCGGGTGCCAGGCCACGTCCTCCACCACGCCCAGGTGCCCCTGGTAGATGTGCAGCGCCGCCAGGTTCTGCAGGGGCGGGGGCAGGGGCAGGCCATCACTATTGCTGGACTGGGTTTGTGGTGCGGGTCAGCAGTACAGAGGTGGATATGTGGGGTTGAGAGGCGGGCAAGTGCCCCTGGTAAATGTGCAGCGCCGCCAGGTTCTGCAGGGGCGGGGGCAAGGGCAGGGGCAAGCCAACTGGTGTGAGACAGAGTGTGGGGCAGCAGGCGGGTGGGTGGCCCTGGTAGATGTGCGGCGCTGCCAGGTTGTGCCCTGGCAGTGGAAAGGCAGAGGCAACCCGTAACCTAGGGGGCGGAAAAACGGGGGGTGGGAAGTGTTTGGCGGGGTGGAAAGTAAGAGGATGGCATGGAACATGCCCACCAGCACCTCGTGCCACCAACAACCAATGCCCCCCCTGCTCCCACATTGCAAGGTGCACACCCCCACAGGCAGGCACAGGCAGGCCTTGATGCCCCCACACCACCCACCGCTGCATGAGCCCCATCTACACACACCACGGCAGCATGTGCCTCAGTCCCCCACCCACCCTCACCATGCCAGCCACCTCCTGCGCCTCATCCCCCCACCCACCGCATTGGCCTGCGTGGGTGCCCTTCACGCTGTTCCCTCCGGCAGGACCCCCACCACTGCCCCCCACAGTATTACTCCCCACCCACGACCCACACCACTGCCCCCAGTATCACCCTCCCCACCCACCCGCCCACCCACCGCATTGGCCTGCGTGGTGCCCTTGACGTCCCACACGCATATCTGGGCGTCGTCAGACCCCGACAGCAGGTACCCCTCACGCTGCGAGCTCCAAGACAGCCCATACCCCTCGTTCTTGTGCCCAGTCAGCCGGATGTTGGGCTTGCACAGGCCGTCTGCGGCAGGGAGTGGGTGCGAGTGTCGTGTGTAACGACAAGAGGAGAAGTGGTGCGAGAAGTGGTGCAAAAAGCAGGGGCAGTGTTGCTCAAATGGTGTCGCCCAGAGGCAGGCAGATGTTGAGCTTGCCCGGGCCGTCTGTGGCAGGGGGAGTGTGTGTGTGTGTGTGTGTGTGTTTGTGTGTGCTGACAAGGCTGCCTGTGCAAGCCCACCACGGCAGGGAGTGTGTGTGTGTGTGACAAGAGGGGAAGTGGTGGTGAGGCGAGGTGAGAGAAGGGGGTGGCATTCGGGCTGGCTCAAGTGGTATGTCCTGCCCGCCGGATGCTGGTCGTGCACGGGGCCGCTGGCGGGACACTCGGGCAGTGAGGTAGGCAGGATGCAGCATTGCGGGCGAGGGGCGCAGGCGGAGGGGAGAGGCAGGCATCCACTGACCGTTGAAGGCCCCTCTAACAAAGGGTGCTTGCGTAAAGCTGTACAGACTATACTGGACTAGGGAGAGGCGGGCGGGTGCAGCGGGGGGCCCACAAGGTTTTGAACCGACGCTGCTGCGCCTGCTGGGGCGGCAGGGCAGGGACGCCCAGCCTGCTCCTGCTTGCTTGCCCACTGCTTGCTCATCCCCCTTGCCCTCCTCTTGTCACTGCCCCCCCCTGCCTGCGCACTGTGTGGCCCCCCATGCCCCCCACCCGCCCCAAGCCCAACCCCGCCCTGTTATATCTGCCAACTGTTTGCTTCCCACCCTGCCCTGGCTCACCCGCCGCTGGCTTGGAGGGGTGCTTGGAGTAGTCAAACACATACACGTCAGCACTGATGGTCTTGGTGGCAATGAGGAAGTGGTTCTGTGGGCAGCAGGGGCAGCAGGGTGGAGATGCAGGGAGAGGGGTGGGTGGGCGAAGGGGCAGAGGGGCGGCAGAGCATAGCACAGCATGGCGCGGCATGAGCGTGACCAGTGCGGCGCCCCTGGGAGGGCTTGACAGGATAGCATGAGCAGACCACAGCACGGCACAGCATAGCGTGACCAGTGGGGCGTCCTGGAAACGCCGAACATGCCAGCGTCGCGAGCAGAGGAGAGCGCGACAGCGCACAACCGGTAGCAGAGAAGAGCGCAGCAGCACACATCCGCGAGCAGTTGAGAGCGGAGCAGCACACAAAGCAAACCGACCGGCTGCAAGGGGCGCGGCACGGTGCGGCCGCGACTGCCAACCGGGGCTGCCGCCCAGCTGCCCTGCCCTGCCCTGCCCCATCCCAGGAGCGTCTGGCTCACCTGCGGGCAGTGCCGCGCGCGGTTGACCTCCCCGTCGTGATTGATCTGCTGCACAATGTTGATGCGGCCCGCTGAAGAGCCAAAGCCGCCCACCTCGCCCCGCTCCTCGTCATACCCCCTGAACATCCAAGGGGAGGCAAACACACACACACACAAACATAGCTTCACTAGGCGGGAAAGAGGGAGCGACAAGTCAGTGCACCAGCAGTCCACGCCACATCCGTCTCGTCCGCCCTCCATCGGCAGCTGCTCACCTCTGCCTCAGCCCTGCCCAAGCTTAGCCCAACCCCAATTCAGTGCACCGCCACTCACCGCCCACCCGTCTCGCCCTACTTCTACACCTCTACAACCGCCAGGCCAGGCCAGGCCAGCCCAGAATTCACCCCAAGGCAAAACTCAGAAGTCATCTTTGCAACCCATCCCAAACGTCGGAGCACCAGTGCCCCAGAGCCACACTCACCGCCCATCCGTCTCGCTTTCCTCCAGCGGCAGCTGCACCTCTGCTCGCATCAAGTAGTTTTGCTCCCCCTCCGAGGTGTGTGTGCCCAGGATGAGCTGCTGCTTGGAGTAGCCCTGATCCGTCTTCTCCTCCTTCAACTGCGGGTGGGGATAAACACGCAGCAAATCAGGCCATGCGGAACGGGAGGTGGTGAGGGTGGCAGGGTAAGACAGCAGCCTGGCCAGCGTGTGGGCTGCTCTGCTGCCCCACCCCTGCCTGCTCCATCCGTCTTCATCCCACTGTGCTGTGTTGCAAAACAAAAATAAAATGATGGGTTGACCACGAGGAGGCTGGTGGCAGCGGGGCCTCGAGGTGCGCGGCCGTGGCCCTTCCACCAGAGTGGCACCAGCACCTGTGTCCTGCCAGGGGCACTGCTGTACTGCTGCTGTACTGTTGTACTGTTGCTGTACTGCACCCCCGCCAGCAGGACTGGCTGCAGAGCACTCTTAGGTAGTGGTGCGCCTGCTGCCTGCTGCCTGGTGGCACATCTTGCAAATTTCTGTCTCTACCCCCTCATCGGCTCGCTCCCTCGGTCGTCAATGGGGCTGTCGAACTACTGCTGCCTGGTGGCTGCCCGGTGCCGGCACAGGCCTGCGATGCGGTGCGATGCGACTCACCGGCAGCCATTCTACCGTCAGGCTGGGCCACTCGAGCGCATGTGTGATGACAAGGTCTGCAAACGCAGCAGACAGCAAAGGGCAGGGGTTTCAGCGCTCCGCTCTGCACGTCACTGATGCAAGCAGCGCAATGTGGAGAAGCTGCAGCATGTGGGCGATGCAGGCCAGGAGTACATCATGGGGATGTGCAGTCCTCAGTGCAGGCAGCAGCAAAAGGCAACGGCAGCGGGTAAAGCAGGGAGAGCATGGCAGCAGGCTGGAGCAGCAGCAGAGCAACGAGTTGTAGTGTGGCGGAACTTGACACGCTCATGACCAGATCAGCGAATATGCTCTAACATTGCCATATTTCAGCACTGCCGCGGCTGAGCCGCAGCGCAGCGCATGCGAACCAGCGGCGATGGCAGGTGCGCAGGCCGAGGGGGCAGGCTAGGCTGCAGCTGCTCTTTTCTCACCGTAGAGGAACGGGGTGTTCTTCTTCCACACCTTGTACTCCTCATTTACCAACCTGAGCGGCAGTGGGCAGCAGAGGCGAGGTATTAGCGGAGGGTGGGGAGCGGTTGCCGCCCGCAGCAACCCCGCTGTCAGTGAGGGCGGCAACAAGCAGGGCGGGCAGCGGCGGCTGCAAACGGCAGTGCCACCTCTCTGGATCACTCATTGCAAAATGCACAGAGGCCAGAGTGACACAGGGCGCCAGCCTTTCGGCGTGGGGCTTCAAGAGATGGCTTCTGCTGGCGTGATGGGCGTGCCGCAGCGCTGCTCACCGCTCCTCCACCTCATCGGGGTACTCCTCCACGTCTCCCGCAGGCGGCATAGTGCCCTGCTCTGTTCAAGTGCAGCCAGCTCCCTGTTCCCTGAGCTGATGATCGCTCCAAGCCGGACAGTGAGCTCCTCCTCGCTGTAGCACCTTATTGACGCCTGATTGCCGGTGCAAGGGCCGTCTTTTTTTGCATCCACCAAGGCAAAGCACGGCGGAGCAGCGCGCCATTGCAGAGGGACCTAACAACCCTGCCATTTCGCAGTCACGCGATACTCGTGATCTCTGCCCTGCTGCACAACGCACGCCAAACCCTCTGGCCGGCCACCTTCTCAGCACCCCCAACTCGCCGAGCCACCAGCGCTTTCCACACCGCCTGCTATGGGCGCCAGGGCCAGCAAGGATGCCAATGCGGCGGCGCCGGCCGGCGGGTTGGCCGCCGCCGCCACTGGCACCGCCGGCGCCGCTGCCCAGCCGCCGTTGCGAGCTCCGGAGCCGGGGCCGCTGCCAGCAGAGTGCCCCGTGCCCGCCGAGTTCCGCCAGAACGTGTACAAGAACCCGGCTGTCTACAACGTGTACAACCAGCGCATCAATGACCCGTCTGCAGCGCCAGCACCCAGCACCCCGCTGGTTGGGCTGCCGGGGCAGGATGTGCTCGACCCGCTGAACAACATGCCGCTGGAGCCCAACCAGCAGCCCTGCCCGGGGCAGCGCAAGCTTCTGTCCACGGATCGCCAGGCCTCCAACATCCCCAAGGGGGGCACCGAGTCCACCTGGTCCTATCCCTCACCGCAAATGTTCTTCAACGGTGGGTGGCAAGTGGAAGTGGGGGGTGGGTGGGCTGTCGGTGGGGTGTGGGCAGGGCGGAGGAGCAGAGGAGGCAGGGGAGGCAGCGCAGCAAGTGGCGCCGCAACAGTCCTGCCAATAGACAGGCCCCCTTGCCTGGCGACGCTCCTCGGCCTGCTGAAACCCATCTGCCAGCCTCACCAGCTGCCTGTTTGCAGACCTGTCGGCGTCACCGTCCTGCCCTCTCCAAGTGCTGCCCTCCCCTGTGCCTTCCTGCCTGCCTGCCTGCCTGCAGCCCTGAGGCGCAAGGGCAAGGGGGATGACGTGAGCGAAGAGGACATGGATTCGGTGGTGTTCAACCACAACACGATGAACGAGCTGACGTGGCAGCAGGTGAGGCGGGCGGGGGGCGGGTACCGCAGCGGTGACCTGTGCTAGTCATTCTTGCAAGACCATTTCGCAGTGGTCTTGCCCTGCGCAAGTTGAGAGTATGTCACCACTGAAGTTGAGAGTATGTCACCACTTGGAGAGCCTGCATCTGGGGCGGAGAGGGCAGCAGGGAGCACCCGCCTTGCACGCCGGCAACCGTGTCTATTGGCTGCTCCCAGCCCCGCTGCCCCACCAGACTTCCGCCGTGCCCGCTCCAGCCCGGCCCCTGCTGCCCCGCCGGCTCAATTCCTGCTCTCCCCCCTCCCTGCCGCCTGCCCCGCAAGTCCTGCGTGCCTCTGACCAACCTCTCCCGCTGCACCCGGGTGCTCTCCCTCCTCCTGCCACCTGCCCCGCAATCCCTGTTTCTGACCATCTTCTCCCGCCGCGACCAGATGCTGCCTGTACTGCTCTCCCCCCTCCCTGCAACTTGCACCGCAACTCCTGCCTGCCTCCAGCCAACCTCTCCTCCCCACCCGTGCGTCGCCTGTACTGCTCCCCCATCCCGCCTGCCCTGCCAGGTGGCACGCTGGGAGTCGCTTCACTACAACGAGTGCGGCGCCCCCACCCTGCTGCGCTTCCGCGGCCGCCCCGACGAGCTCTCCCCGCTGGCCCGCCTCTCCAGCTGGCTGGGCGGGCCGCTGCCCTTTGACCGCCATGACTGGTGAGGCGGGTGGTTGTTGAGAAGATGGTCATGCTGGCTTGATGGGCATGTTGTGTAGGCCGTCTGGGCGTGGGAGACCAGCAGGCACGTGCAGTGTGTGCCACTGCCCAGATGGGGTTGGCGTGCTCAGCAGCCGTGGCGATGGTCCGCGGACTGCTGTGGTAGTCGGCAATTACCATGTTGCTGCATCGCTGTGCCCCCCGCCTAGTACCTTCTCCCACCCCCCTTGCCCTCCCTCCCCCGCTGCCTCACCCGCCCCCTGCCTCCTCTCCTGCCTCCTGCCTGCCTTCCTGCCTGCCTCCCCCCGCAGGTGGGTGGACCGCTGCGGCAGCGAGGTGCGCTATGTCATTGATTTCTACTTTGACGACGACAAAGCGGGTGAGCTGTGTGCCCAATGGACTCTTTGGCACATGCAGTGTGCTGGGTCATTGACTTGTCCTGTGATGATGCGGATGACAGGGTTTACGCGCAAACACACCCACCTGTTGACGTCAACAGTGTGCTTTACGTTTCGAAGCTGCTTGTTGTTCGGGGACGAATCCAGATGTTTTGGGTCGACGGGACGGCAGTTCTGCCATTGTGTGGAGGGCAGTGTTCATCATGAGTCATGATGTCATGATCTTGTCCCCCCCC
>JTEE01000038.1:969673-980454 GCA_002896455.3 Chlorella sp. ArM0029B | reverse complement strand
GGGGAGGGTGAGCGGGTGGAAGCGAAGGGACGGTGAGCAGGTGCAGGCGAGAGGTGGGCACAGCTCGAGACCAGAAGCAGTGCTTGAAGGCAGCCGCACCACTGGCCAGTGCTGGACAGCACACACACGCTGCAGCGGGTGGAGCTGCGCCTGCTGCCCGCCAGCATGCCAGGCGTTGTGATGCGGCTGCAGCCCCTCAACTCCCATTTAACCCCCACACACGCCCCTCGGCCCACGCCAGTCTCTCTGTACCCCGGCTCTCCAGGCCTCTCAGCCCAGGCCACCTGCGGTGCAGCAGCCTTGCTCCCAGCCTGTGTCATGCCACCCTGCCCTCCCGCCCTCCCACCGGAGTCCCTTGACACCACCTTGTTCAAGGAAAAATCGCGGGTAAGGATACTCCCCGAGCCTTCTTTCTATGCCTTCCCACACCCACAATCACACAGCCCCCTCAGCCCAGCCTACCAGAGGTGCAGGCGCCGCAGAAGAGCTGCCCGCAGGAGCGGCAGTGGTGGCGCGGGCGCAGCATGAAGGAAAAGGGCTTGCTGCAGCCGGTCGCCCTGCGGCACGGCAATGGGAGCAGTGGGGGGTTTGAAGGCATCACCAGTGGTCAGTAGTGGCCAGTAGTTCATCACACACCACTTGAGCAGTGCACCAAACGCTGGGTGGTGTGGCTGTTGTGCGGACCGGCACACAGCCCGCCTGCAAGCTGGATGGTCGCCTGCCTGCTCCCACGCTCCCAACAGCCTGCCTGCCACCCTGCACCCCTAGCCCCGCCCTGCTGCCTCGCCTCTCCACGCACACTGCTCACCGCCCCAGCTCGGGCCCCTGCACCGCCCAGCTGCCCTGCCCTGCCAGCTCACCTGCAGACTGCAGAAGATGAGTCAGCCTCCCACGGCTGCGGGTCCAATTCCATCACGCTGCCGCTGCCCTCCAGCACATCTCCCACCTCCACCAGGCGACGCGCCCCGCCGCCACCGCCGCCGCTCACACGTGGCGAGGGGTACTGCCCCTCATACTGCCCGCCGCCGCCGCCGTACTGCTCGCCCTCGTACTGCCCGGCGTGCTTGGCGCCGCGGGCCGAAGAGGTCACCGCCTGCCAGCCGTCCTCGCCCTCGGCTTCCACAGCAGTAAGCGCCTCCGCCAGCCTCATTAGTTCTTTGAGCTCACAATTGACTGCCAGGGGCAGGTCGGGCGGGAAGGGGGCCCGGCACAGCGGGCAGGCCGCAGCCTGGCGCTGCACCATGTAGGTGCAGCAGTGGACGCATAGGTTGTGCCCGCATTGCAGCGTGCACGGCCCTGCAACCAGGGCGACAGCAGGGGAGGGCAGGTGAACAGGAGGGGCCCAGGAGCGTAAAAAGGGAGCGTAAAAAAGGGAGCGTGAAGATGTTCCTCCCCTGCCGTCGCAGCAGATGCCAATGCAGAGAGCAAGTCTCACCTCCATAGGTGCCCAGACTTTCCGTGCACACCGGGCACGTGGGCAGACTACCCCTGCAAGGAAGGGAAGACGTGGAGGTAATTCAACGCGAGCAGCTGCGGGGCGCGCGGCCGGCGCCGGCGCCGCTCGAGCCACCCACTGCTGTGGCCGGTGGCGGCAGCCACACGCAGCGGCCAGGCCCGGGGCTCGGCAGCCCTGCTTTGCAGTGCATACGGCTGCTACTGCACTGCAGAGCTGCGTCCGCCCTGCCCCAGGCCCAACTGTGGGCTCTGGCTGAGCCTCACCGAGACATTTGCGCCCACAGCCGTCACTAGCGATTTACGAAACGCCCCCGAGCATGCTGTAACACTCTCTGCTCGACTAGGACGCGCTGGAGCGGTGGTGAATGGATGTCGAACGAATGGCGCCAGCGAGGCAGTGGCTGGAGGGAGCACACAAACCCAGGCAACAAACGACCTTCGCGACTCGAGCACTGCACAGGGAACAACGTTTCCTAGGCTTGACTGTAGACTCACATTGAGGGCACGTCTCCTTGTCCCGCCCCTGTGTCAATCGGGCTGCTTCACCTCTCTGCAGACTCCTACCTCCAAGGGTGAGCGCTGGGTGGGAGACGCCAGAACGGCACGCGGGCAGGCCAACGTGTGCGACGCCTGCCGCACTGCCAGCGGCAGGCGTGGCCTGGCAGCCTGGAGGGCTAATGATCGCATTGGAAAGCAGTCTAATCTTGCTGGGGCCCGTCCAGGCGCCCCAACGAAGAGCAGCGAGCTGATCGTCGCCGCCGCCGCCGGTCTGCCTGCAGGTCGCGGGCATGCGCGGCGCCGCTGTGCTGCTGCTGCTGTTGGGCCTGGGGTCGGCCCTGGCCTTGGACAAGTACATTGAGGACACAGACCGCTTCCCGGGATGGCGGGGGGAGCTGCCGCAGCAGCAGGTCGCGTCAGCGGGGGACACCGTCGGGTTTGGCGAGCTGGGTCAGGTGAGCACCCGCCTACCTCTTGGGGCACTTAGCCAATCGCACCCCCGTGCACTCCACTTGATCGTCCTTGCAGACCGGCATCCTGTAGGGATTGCGGGGGAGGCCATTGGGGTGCATCGCCTTCGCCTCTGCAATGCTCGAGAGGCCCTGTGCCTGCACAGCGCAGCAGCAGGCGGCGCCGGCTCACAGCCGCGTGACCCCGCCGCTGTGCCGCCTGCTGCCGCCCGCCTGCCTGCCCCGCTGCAGGAGATGTGGCGTGGCAAGGTGGAGCAGCTGTCTTGGAGCCCCCGTGCCTTCCTGTACCACAACTTCCTGTCTGACGAGGAGTGTGAGCACATGAAGGCTCTGGCCAAGAAGCGGCTGACCAAGTCGACGGTGAGCTGGCGTGCCACGCGGGCGGTGACGCTGAGCTGGCAGGGCATGCGGGGCGGGCAGCAGCAGGCCTGTGCAGGACACCGACTCCTGAGCTGGCATGCGGGGCAATCGAGTGGGCAGCAGCAGGCTTTTGCAGGGTGCCAGCGGTGGCATCGTTCGGTAATCTCTTCTGCACCCTGGCTGCCCGCTGTTACGTCCTGCCCCCCCCGGCCTCCTCCCCTCCACCTGCCTCGAACACCATTGCTTCCCCACGTTTCCCTCCCAGCTTTTGTGCCTCTCCCCACCCCGCCCTCGCTTTCTCCCCCTCTTCCTCTGCCCCCGCCTGCCTAGATGCCGGCCGGCCGCGTCCTCCCCTCACCCTCTCTCCCTCGCCCTCCCCTCCCTCACCCTCCCCCCTTCCTCCCCCCGCCTGCCACCTGAGAAGGGGAGAGGAGGGCTGCATCAGGAGCCAGCATGTGCCTGCGCCGGCATGCACTAACCTGAGTAACCCTGCCATGTTCCTTAATGTTTGTCCCCGCACTTCCCATCAGTGACCATGCCATGTGCCTGAATATATTTTCGCAGGTGGTTGATAACAAGACTGGCAAGTCTATGGACAGCACCGTGCGCACCTCCTCGGGCACCTTCCTGGCACGCAGCGAGGACGAGGTGGTCAAGGCCATCGAGAAGCGCATCTCACTCATCACCATGATACCCCAGGGTGAGCGGCCGGGCACGACAAGGCACAGCATGTGTGTGTGGATGGGGGGGTGCAGTGTTGATCAAGGTAATCGAAAAGTGCATCGCACTCATCACCATGAGTGATCCCCCAGGGTGAGTGGCGGGGCACGACAGGCACAGCCTAGCATGCGGGGGGTAGTGACATGTTAGTAAGAGCAATTGAGAAGCGCATCCCACTCATCACCATGACCCCCCAGGGTGAGTGACGGGGCATGGAAGAGGGGTGGGGTGTATGTGGTTGGCGGCTGCGGTGCTGATGGAAGCTCACCATCATGCCTGTTGGGGCATTGCGCTGGCCGGAAGCAGGTTGCACCAAGCAGACGCAGCCGCGCTCCCCGCTGGCTTGCACCATGCCTTGCCTTCTCGCGATCACACACAATGTGCGCTCGCCCTGGCCTGGCTGCAGAGAACGGGGAGGCAATTCAGATCTTGAAATACGTGGACGGCCAGAAGTACGAGCCCCACACAGATTACTTCCACGACAAGTGAGGCTTGGGGCGCGGGCACGGGCGGGGGGGAGGGGGCCAGCAAGGCTGGGGGGTACGGCAAGTGAGGCTTGGGTTCAGGGCGGGGTCGGGGGGAGGGGGTCCGTGGGGTTGGGCAGGCATGGGGTCTGCTTCCATTGCATTTGAGGTTTTAAGTAGGCTCTTGGTGGTTGGATGGGGAAAGAGGGTACGCTTGCCGCGAGCGAGACAGGCTGGGGTGGCTGGCGGCGCTGAGGGAGCCTGGGGAAGACTGGTTGGTCAGTGACCAGCATAGAATGGTGGGATCATGGAGTAACATTATCCGCGACCTTGCCATGGTGTAGAGTGTCCAAGGCGCAAGCATGTTCCGCATTTTCTGTGATGTCTATGGTTTGAATGCTTGCACGGCCACACGTGCACCCCGACACACGCACACCCGCGCTCATCTCATTCGCACTCTCACTCCACACTGCCAACCGCGCCGCAGGTACAACGCACGCACCGAGAACGGGGGGCAGCGCGTGGCCACTGTGCTCATGTACCTCTCCACTCCCGAGGAGGGAGGCGAGACAGTGTTCCCTTATGCAGACAAAAAGGTGAGCGGGCGGGGCTGGGAGGCAGGGGCCGGGGGGTCATTGGTGGGCGAGGCGGCCTGAAGGGCTGGCAGGAAGGGGCAGCCTGGGGTGGACTGGCAGCTTGAGGGTTGGGGACTGACAGCTCAGCTTGGTGGGCTGACAGCTGGCGGCAAAGACATGCAGGCGGTGAGGCGGCGTGGCACGGCTTGGTGCCAGCATCACACTGGCGGCCTGCCAGCCCCGCTTCCCCGCACACCACGCTCCTACCTGTTTCCTGTCCTGCTTCCCACATCCCCTGCCTCACTCCTCTCCTCCCCTCCCCGCCTCCCCTCTCCCGCTTCTTCCTCGTGCTCAGGTGGAGGGCGAGGGGTGGAGCGAGTGCGCCAAGAAGGGTCTGTCTGTGAAGGCGGTCAAGGGCAGCGCGCTGCTGTTCTACAGCCTGAAGCCAAACGGGGAGGAGGACAGCGCATCCACACACGGCTCGTGCCCCACACTGGCGGGAGAGAAGTGGAGCGCCACTAGGTGAGAGGCCACCTGTCGTTCCGTGTTGTCATCCCGGCGTGTCTCCCACGTCCTGTGTGCTGTGTTCCTTTTATATGTCTTCTGTGCGTCTTATATGTGTCTTGCATGCGTCTTTTATGTGTCTTGTTATGTGTCTTTCGTGCCTCGTGCCCCAAAGACCACGAAAGTGGTGCACTCAAGTGATGATTGAGGGACAGCTGCTGCAGCTGTTGGGTTGCACTGCTTACTATCAGGTATGCCCGTCGTGCACACCTTGTAGTAGGCTGTGCAAACCGAAGCTGCTCAGCAGCTGTCCCTCAATCATCAGTTTCGTGGGTGTTTGGCGTCCGAGGCACAGCACACACTTTGCGCAGCGGGCTAGATTGACGGCTGCCCCCGCACTCATTGTTGCCTGCCTTGCCCCCCCGCCCCCCGTGCCCGCCTGGTGCCAGGTGGATCCACGTGGGCCCCTTCCAGGCTGGCAGCACCAAGGGCTGCACAGACGACGACGAGAAGTGCGAGGAGTGGGCAGTGATGGGCGAATGTGAGCTGGGGACTGGGGGGGGGGGGGTTGGGTTGCCTCCTGCCGCTATGGCCACACAGCGGCCGTGGCTGCTGGCCTCCCCCCCACCGCCTACTCCTGCTTGCTGCCTCCTCCCGCTGCTGCCTGCTCATCCTGCTGCCACGGCGCTGGGCTGCACGCCTGTTTTTTGCTGCGTGGGGGTGAGTTTTGCGGCGGCGGGGCGAGCAGAGAGGCGGTCGCCGCACCGGCAGCGGCCCCGTGCTGAATTCGCCTGCCTGGCATGCGTGCGCTGCGCCTGCTTTGCTGCCTGGGCGTTTTGCAGGCGATAAGAACGCAGCCTTCATGCTCGCCAAGTGCAAGAAGAGCTGCGACAAGTGCCCTGCTGCGGCGGCTGCCTGAGGAGCATGGATAGGCAGATGGGCAGGCAGGCCGACCGGGCGCCCCGCCCTCTGGTCGCCGGCGCCGCCGCCGTCGCGCCCCCACCGACCGCCGCTATGGCTGCCGCTGCTGCTGCTGCTGTTTTCGCCTGCAGGCGAGAAGAACGCGGTGTTTATGCACGTGAAGTGCCGGTTGGCCTGCGAGGTGTGCGACCGCTCGTCCAGCAAAGTGTTGAAGAGCAAGGGGCGGAAGGAGGCGATGTCGGCATGAGTCGGGGGGCCAGGCATGCACCCAGCGACCGCACCAACCAACCCTTTCCTTCCCCTGCTTCATTCGTGGCCTTGGTTTTCCCCTCATCTTCTACCCCTATCTGCCTGCCGTCCGTTCTAGTTTGTGCCTGTGCCCTAGTTTGCGCCCCGCGCCCCAGCACTTGCCGTTTCTCTTTCCCCCCCTTTCCCCCCGTTGCTTGGTCCCCTCTTCCCCCTCGTTTCCCGCTTAGGACTGCGCTCGCACTTGTCAACTTGCCACAATGTTGCACGAGAAATTCAGGCAGCCAGGCTTGCAGGCGCAGTCAAGCTTGCATGTGGGCAGGCAGGCAAGCGGGGAGCAGGCAGGCACGCAGGCACAATTGAGCCAGTATGTGGGCAGGCAGGCAGGCAGGCGGTGGGCAAGCAGGCAGACGGGGAGCAGGCAGGGCAGTCATGCTATCAAGAGATAGACTGGTTGGCAAGCTGGCTGTCTAGCACCGCAGCAAGTACTACTGTACTGTGCATGGTGAGTAGGCACAAGCAGTTGGTGCCATGTACTGATGGTGATCCCGCGACGGTGATCCCGCGACACCTGCTTGTGGCTTCTGAACAGCTTGCACCTCCAGTGTTCTCACTACGCCGTCCCCCACCCTGTGAATCTCTCCCCCTAGTGCCAGAGTGCGGTTGAAGACTCCTATTACTGCAGCGCGCTCACCGAATCGTGCACGTGCACAAAGCTAGGGAGGAAGAGAGAGGGGGCCACAAGAGGTGTCACGCCGCTGGGACCATAAACAGGGAAACGATGAGACAAGGGCGCTGGTGTCAGAGATAGCTGCCGGTTTTGGGTCAAAGGGCCAAGTTGGGGGGCTCAATAGGCAAAGGGGATCATCAGGCAGGGGAGGAGGAGATGGGAATCATCTTGCAGGCAAGGTGCCGGGTCACCTGAGGGAAAAGGCATATAATTGTTAGCCCAGCCTGGCACGTGGTGTGCGGCACCTCTGGTTGGCTGGGCGGGCTTGATGGGGTGAGAGCGAGCAATCGGAGCGTGGAGCAGAGGTGTGGCAAGACTTGAGCGGGAGGGAGGAAGATGAGATGAGAGGGAGAGGGCGGAGGGGAGGGAAAGAAGCAGCGGCGGCGCGCGCTGCCAGGAGCAGCAGCAACACGTGCGCTGAGACGCGGCACCGCCCCAGGAGGACGGGGCGCGCAGACTGAGCTGAGCCCCAAGCACGGGACTGTGCGCAGCTGGCCAAATGGGGCTGAAGCTGGTCTGGCAAACTAGGGGGGAAAGATGTGGGTTTGGGTGTTGAAACAGCAGGCAGCGGGAAACAGAGGCTGCTGGAAGGAAGGGCTCGGGAAGAGAAAGTACAAGGGGCCAAGCCCTGCGTGGCCGCACTGGGCATCTGGAGGGAGGGCCGGGCCCGGGGCCAGGTGGGCAAGGCGGGGGCAAGCTAGGCAGTACGGGGCACGGCACACGTAGTGCCAGCTGCACCTCTCCAGCCTGCCTGCCCGCCTGCTGCCCCGCCTGCCCTGCCCCTGCCAGCACGCACACCTGCCAGTCAGCCCCCGCTGTTGGCTCCATGCGGGCCGCCAGGCATGCCGCTGGCTGCGCCGCCGCCGCCACCGCCTCCGCCGCCGCCGCCGCCGCCGCTGCTGTTGTGCTGCTGCACGTCGTCGGGGAGGGAGCGCAGGATCCATACCATGCGCAGGACGCCGTTGAGGTGGCGCCGCACCTCGCTGCACAGACCCGTGAGGGTCATGCGCCCCAGGGTGCCCAGCTCGGGAAGGAAGTCGGGGGACTCCATCTGGTTCTGCAGGCGGGCAGGCAGTGCAGGCAGTGGCAGTGAGAAAGTGGAAGTGAGACCGGGAGGGAGGGAGGTGAGGGGGCAGAGATGCTGGTTTGGAAGGCAGTGGCAGTGGCAGTGGAAGCGGGAGGGAGGGCGGTGAGGGGGCAGTGGTGTCGGGTAGGAAGGCAGTGGAAGTGGAAGCGAGAGGGAGGGNGCGGGCCGCAGCACTATGAGCACGACCTCCGGTGGGAGGTGGCAGAGGAGGATGAGGGGCGGGGGGTGCCGCCACTTGAGGAGGGGCGGTACGGCGGCGGCGCCCCGCCGCCCGGCCTGCAGCGCCCTCCCGGCCTGGCGGACGGTATGCCGCATTCGGGGTCTGGCTGGCTGGGGCGCAGCGGCAGCGGCAGCGGCGGCGGGCGGGGAGAGGCAGCAGGGGATGCCTACGAGGCAGGCATGGGGCAGGAGCACCTGGGGCAGAGGCAGCAGCAGCAGCAGCAGCGGCAGCAGCAGCAGGAGGGCGCAGGAGGGGGCCAGTCGCAGCCGGTGCCGCTACCTTGGGACCGGCCCTCCTACATGGATTTGGAGCCGCAGCGCCAGCAGCAGCAGAGAGGGGTGCAGGAGGTGGCAGAGGACGGCGGCGGCAGCGGGCCGCCCTGCTGTGCCACGCCTGCTGCGCCTGCTGCGCGACCTGCCTGCTGTGCAACCAGGGCAGCGTTGGCCTCGCAGTCCCCGGCATGCTCCATGAGGGAGTCCAGGGCGGAGTAGAGCGCGGTGGCGGCGGGCGGCGGCGGCACGGCGCCGGAAATCAGCAGCTGCCGGGCCGACACCTTGCGCCCATAAAAGGCCTGCGGGGCGAGGGGTGCAATTGATGATGGAAGATATGAGGTTTCATGGGTGGGGTTGGGGACAGACGCAGGGAGGGCAGGCCTGTGCAGTACAGTAGCCAACCCTGTGCGGTACAACGACCAACCCGCCTGGGTGGCCCTGCCCTCGCCCGACAGCAGCCCAGAAACTTGCAATCAACTCCTGCCCGCTCCAGCTCACAACATGCAGTACTTTAACGCACATGATGCCTGTGTGAACCCCGTCCGCAATCCCCCCATGAAACACCTTCTTTCACATCCCCTTAAAGGGGATTCAACTTCAGGACGAACCAACTCCTGAGAGGTTGGGAAAAAAAAAACTAAAAAAAAAAACTAAAAAAAAACTGGAGGACAGAAGCATGGCCTCCAGCCCCAGCCCAGCCGGCTCCCACAACACAAGAACCACCAGCTTAAGACCATGCTGAACCTCACCCCTTGACCCACCTGGTTGACGGCATCCCTGGAGGACAGCAGCATGGCCTCCAGCGCCAGCCCAGCGTACGCGCCACGCGCAGCGCAGTAGGAGTAGACCACAGCGCCCGATGCTGTGGAGGCCAGCGCGCGCGCCGCGGCGGCGCGCCCCACCGGGCCCGCCNCCCGCCTGCCTGCCCCCAGGCTCCCCCGAGGCCTTTGAAGTGCGGGTGCGCCCCGCCCTGGACGGCCCCACTTCAGCGGTGGATCGCGTCAAGATGTTCATCTACGAAAACTTTGCCCAGCACGGCCTGCCCTGCCCCGTCACCGGCCACCCCAGCACCATCGCGCAGGGCAGCGCTGCAGCCGCCGCCGCGGCGCAGCAGCAGCAGCAGCAGCAGCAGCAGCAGGAACAGCAGCCCAGCAGCAGCAGCCGAGCGGCCGCGGCGTGAATGGAGAGTGGCTGTTGGCTTCATGCATGTCTGGTCGTCTCCCCCCAATTCTTCCCTGTTGCCTTGACCTTGCCTTGCTCTTTCTGTTCTACCTGTCGCTTGCTCTATTTGCTGACTTGATGTGATTTTATTCATCAGCGCCCCTGCCTCGCTTGTGGTCTGCTTTCGCACTCTCAAACAGCCCCTGCGCGTCCAGATGCCACCAGGCAGGACGGCAGCTTTGCAAAGGGCGCCTTCTGTCTGCAGTTGGCTCTGGAAAGCTCCACGACGTGTGCTTTACAGGGCCAGAAGACAGCAGGGCAGAGGGAGAGGAGAGGAGGGGAACGAACCGAGGCACTTGTACAGCAGAGCAGGAGGCAGGAAAGGGGTTCCCCCGGGGCAGGTGATCTACAGCAGGGCAGAGGCGTGAGAGGCGGGGTCGGAAAACTGGTGTGGAATGCCTCCCCAGGGATAACAGCAGAGGAATGTACAGAGAGCACACATAAGCAGGTTAACGAAGAGGATGCACAGGGCGATGTGCGATAGGGGCCACCAGGGTGGCACATGTCTTGCGGGGCACTCGCCGTGCATCTCTGGCAAAGGTACAGGGGCCAGGGTTGGGCAAGTGGGTGGGTGTCAGGATGTGTCAGGCCGGCAGGACGCAAGGGAGGGGGCGGCAGCGGGCGCCCTCCTTCGCTCCGGGCCGCAACCTGGCGAGCACTTTGCGGCTTGCTGCGGGCTAGCACAGGCGAGCACGCTCCCAACGTGCGCCAGCTCAGCCCAGTCTGGTTTGCCCCGACCCCAGACGTGTGGCTGAGGGGCTCAGTCGGGTCAAATTGAGGGCTCAGTCAGTCAAACAGGTTGCCATAGGGGAGGGGCTCCTCATCCAGGCTTGGGTAGAGCGCCTGGTGAGCTGGCGC
Source organism: Chlorella sp. ArM0029B (assembly GCA_002896455.3). Taxonomy (NCBI): domain Eukaryota; kingdom Viridiplantae; phylum Chlorophyta; class Trebouxiophyceae; order Chlorellales; family Chlorellaceae; genus Chlorella; species Chlorella sp. ArM0029B. The sequence goes on along the minus strand of JTEE01000038.1, from coordinate 969,853 downwards.
CAGGTGGGGGTAGGCCGCCAGCGAGGCGCGCGCTGGCGGCGGCTCCCCGTAGCTTCCCAGGGCATGGAAGAGCGAGTGGTGGGGCTGGGGGTGGGCGGGCACGGGCGGCGCAGATGCCATTGCCTCTTGTGCCTCCTCATCTTCTGATGCCTCCCAACCTTCCTCATACCCGTCGCCCAG
>JTEE01000038.1:915256-934906 GCA_002896455.3 Chlorella sp. ArM0029B | reverse complement strand
GTGGGTGGGGGTGGGCATGTGTATGTGTGGCAGATGAGGAGTGTGGGGGTGAGCATTTGTATGTGGGGCAGATGAGAAATGTGGGTGGGCAGGCATGAACATGCAAGGCAGAGGAGGGGTGTGGGTGGGTGCATTGGCTTGCGAGGGGCAGGGGCTGTGGGTGAGCAGCGACAGCAAAGATGGCAGGATGGGCCGAGCAAGGGTGCCCGCTGTTTGCGGGGGGGGACTGCTCCTGGGTTGTGCGACAGCACATGGTGTGCTGTCGTGCCTATCTGTGCAGGTTCCTGGACCGCGATGCTTGCCAGCTGTCTCACACAATTGCCACACCTGCTGCCTCGGCACTGCCTCTGCGATTCGGATTGGTTTTGCACATACAATCTATGCGCAGGTGCTGGACCGGGACGCCCGCCAGCTGGCGCACACGATTGCCTCCACGCGTCGCCCCGTGGAAATGGACGAGGCGGAGCAGCGGGTGGGTGGGTGGGGCTGGGTAGAACAGGCAGGTGGTAGGGATGCAGGACAGGGTGGGAGATGCGTGAGATGCAAGGAGATGGACGAGGCGGAACAGCGGGTAGGTGGGAGTGGGGGGGGATGAGGGCTGGATGGATGGCAATGGGCTGGGGGCTGAGTGCAGTCTAGTTTGTACAGCTGTTCACGTTCCCTGAGCGAGGATTCTACTTCAGGACGGGTGCCGAGGCAGGACAGGGCAGGACGGGTGCTGAGGCAGGACAGGGCAGCACGCATCATCCGCTCTCCCCCCATCTCTCACATGCCGCCCCCTTGCTGCTGCCACCCACCCCCGCCTGCTTGCAGCTTCTGGACCAGAACGAGCGCCAGTTCCTGCGCACCGCGCTGCTCAACTACAGCCGCTGCCTGCGCACGGGGGACGGGTACGACCTGCAAGTGGTCTTCAGAGTGGTGCAGCTCTGGCTCAGGTGAGACCAGCAAGGGGGCACGCCCAGCGGGGGCAGAAGGTTGAGGGACAGGGGGACAGTGAGCGGGCAGCGTTTGAGGCAGCAGGACCTGCAAGTGGTCTTCAGAGTGGTGCAGCTCTGGCTCAGGTGAGCGCTTGCCAGCATGACTTGGCAACAAGATCCCATCAAAATACCCCCGTAATTCGTAGTGGGCGGGCGGTGGCATGAGCAAGGGGGCTTGGAGGGTTGAGGGGCAAGGGGACAGTGAGCGGGCATTGCTGGAGGCGGTGGGACCTGCAGGCTGTGGCCTTCAGAGTGGTGCAGCTCTGGCTCAGCGTGTGTTTCACGGGCACTGCGTGCATTTCATGGGGGTGAGAATGACACGCGCGTTTCGCCGTGTTGAGAGGCCAAGGGTGGTTGAGTTTTGCAGCGCGCGGTGCCGACGGTGTGGCGGGAATGCAGATGCCACAGGCACATATGTTGCAACCCGCGACTCCCGTCTGTCCCCTGCTACGCACCCTCTCCAGTGTGCTGCCCTCCCCAAAAGCCGGGCGCCCACCCCAGGCTGCATTGGTTGCCCACTGCTTGCCCTGCCCTCACCGCACCCCACCCCCAGCCCGCCCAACCCCGGAACCAGGGTGGGACACGATACGATGGGTCCACTGGCTGGCGCCGCCCCACCATCCTTCTCCTGCGAACCAACCCCACATCCAACTGGCCCCTCTCCAACCTCCAGGCAATCCTGCTTTCGATGCGAGCCGCCCGGGTACCCACTGTTACCCCCTGTTCTCGTCCCACAATCTCCCGCCCACCCACCCACCCAATCAGGCTTGGGGGCAGGCCCCGAGGCGATCCAGCTGCGCCGCAGCTTCCTTGTAGGTCATGCGCCTCCCACCCCAGGGAAAGTGAAGCACCCTGCCAGCCCACAGCATCCCCTGCTTCCCCCGCTTCTACCCGCCCATCCACTGCAGGCTAAGATCCGCTTTTTACCCACCCGCACACCCGCTGCAGGCTAATATCCGCTTTTTCCCACCCGCCCACCCCCACTGCAGGCTGGGATCGGATCCCGAGGTGAACCAGCTGGTGGGTGCGGCCTTCCAGCAGGTGCCCTCCTTCAAATTCCTGCCCCTCGTCTACCAAGTGGCCTCACGCATGTCGGCAGGTGGGGCGGTGGGGGGGCGGGCAAGGGGTTTAGGGCACAGGGTTTAGGGTTTAGGGTCGGGGCCACACACTGTGTGGGGGGTGACACACATAGGTAGGGGAGGGATGGCCTCACGCATGTCGGCAGGTGGGGCGGTGGGAGGTTAGGGTTTAGGTTTTAGGGCATAGGGTCCATGGTCGGGGGCACACATATTGTGGGGGTGGTACATAGGTAGGGGCGGGATTGGGCCACCTCATGTCGGCAGGCGGGGCGGTGTGAGGTTGGGGGCACATATGAGGGAGGGATACATAGGTAGGGGAGGGGATGGGGCCATTGCATGGCGGCAGGCGGGGCGGTGTGAGGTTGGGGGCACGCGTGGGGGAGTGATACACAGGCAGGGGTATGCTGACGTAGGTGGGGAGGGATGGGGCTACCGCGTGCCGGCAGGTGGGAGAGGGATATGTGGGTGGGGCTGGGTCGGGTGTTGCCCAGCAAAGGCCAAAGGTGGGGGTGTGGCGGGTTCTGGCCGGCCCTCCTGGTCTCTGGGATTGGGTTCCAGGCCATCACCTGCTTGCCATCCCCATGTGCCTGTACCCCTCCCTGCATGCCTCCCGCCCCTGTGCAGCCAGCACCGGACCCCTCGCTGCCTCTGGACTCCAGGTGTCTTCTTGTAAAGTGTTTGCTGGACAAGTTGTCTGCCTCCCGCCCCTCACTGCAGCCAGGACCGGCCCCCTGGTTGACTCCGGCTTCCAGGCCAACCTGACTTCCCTGCTGGTGCGGCTGGGTTCGGAGCACCCACACCACACGCTCTACCAGGTGAGGTGGGCAGGCAGGGGTGCTGCCCCAGCAAGTGGAATATGCACATTTTGTTGAGCACGAATCGGGCTCAACAACACGAACTCAGTTGTCACAAGGGGTGGGGTGGGACCGGGAGGGGCTGGATGGCGGGGCTGCTAAGGGTGTGTGTGGCAGGGTGGCTGCGGTTGATTGAGCCGTGCACAAGGAGTTGGGGGGGCAAATGGACCACGCGCTCATGCCCCCACCCCCACCACACCCCTGCCTGCCTGCCTGCCTGCCTGCCTGCAGCTCTTCCCTCGCTGGTGCGGTTCCTTGCACACCATCAGTACCCCTTCTGCCCTTCTTCACCCACAACCCACCCACCACCCACCCATCTGCGCCACCCACCGTCTTCTCTCTAAACCGCGGCACCACCCAATCCTTCCCGCTATGTGTAGCACGCATGGCAGCCACACGGCAGCTACTATCACAGCCACCAGCAAGTCCGTGTCCTGCTTCTGTCTCCCTCTGCTTCCTTCCCTGCAGGTGTTCTCGCTCAAGAACGGCAACCGGGGGCGTGACGGCAAGGTGGCCAGCGCCCGCGCCAATGAAACCTTCTCCTACGCGGGTGAGCAGGTGTCGTGTGATAAGGACCAGATGTGTGGTCAGACGTGCGGGGGGTGAGTGGGAGAGCTGAACGTGCAGAGTCCACTGGCAGGCAGGGTGCCCCCTCTCAACCTCCCCTCCCCCCCGTTCACCCTCCACCCTCTGCCCCTCCTCTCCACCCCGCCCGCTCGCTCGCCCGGCCTATCCACCTCCTGCCTCCATCCACCACCCTCCTGCCCACGTGCTCGCTACCCCGCTGCTGTCCTCCCCCTTGCCCTCCTTTCCTTCTTCCTTTCTTCAGTTGACCTGGACAAGGTGGCGGCTGCCCAAGACGTCCTCTCTCGTGTGGCCGCCTCCTCCCCCGCCTGCCGGGAAATCGTGCGGGAGATGGAGGAACTGATTGACGGATACATCGAGCTGGCAGCGGCCCCGGCACCCTCGAAAGACGCAGAGGAGATGGCGTTCCCTGGGGCTCTGCGCCGCTCCCGCCAGTGAGTGAGGGTGGGATACCTCCCTCCCTGGGCTTGCGCTGCTGTGGGTGGTTGGGGAGGGTGCGGGCGTGGGTGCGGGAGCAAGGCGTGTGGATGTCAGCAAGCGGCAGGGCCTGTGGTGCCACCGTTCCGTGCCCAAACCGAATGGCGACTGTGTCTCCCACGCCTCGAATGAGCTCACGGTCAACCTGCCCAGGAACTTCATCCGCAAGTCGGCGCCGGATGAAGTTGTTCGGTTTTACCAACGAGCCTCTCACCTCCCCCACCCTTACAACACCTCGTCCCGATGCGTCTGGAACTAGCAGAAGCTAGCCCTCCCCACCGCCCCAACACCTCGTCCCCCTTCACGTTTCGTGACTTTGCAGGAACTACGGCAGCCTGCCCGTCACCTCGGTCACCCTGCCCGTGGACCCTGGGGCCCACTACGACCCCCACTCCTTCCCACACTTTGCGTGCTTCGCCGAGCGCATCAAGTTTGTGGGCGGGGTGAACAAGCCCAAAATCGTGACGGTCACAGACAGCGCTGGCGGGACGCACCGGCAGCTGGTGCGTGGGAGGGATGGGCAGGGTCAAGGGCTGCTCATGCACCCCCGCAATCCCACCTGCAATTCACACCTGCATGTTTCAACTGACAAACCGACTGCCCTTGAGGCTCCCCTTGCAATGGGTGTGGCTGGGCTGGGCAGAGGGTGCATCCGTAGCATGCTGGCAATGAGGTGGTGGTGGTGGTGGGTATGTGGAAGAGGAGCGGAGGCCGGCAGGCAGGGACGGGAGTGAGGCGGGGAGGGTGGGGGGAGCTGCCGCGCCCGCCTGTGCCTGCCCCCTCACCTCCCGACGTCGATAACCCCGCCCCCCCTCCACCCCAAGAAAGTTCTGCTGCTAACCCCACCTCTCCGCCGTTGGGGCCTGCTTTGCTCTTCCCTGTCCGCTCGCCACTCATATCCTCTGAACATTCCGCCTCAGTGCCTGCTGGTCAAGACCTCTACCAAATCTTTCATGGTGCTCGTAGAACGGAGCTCTCCACCTGCACAAGCTCTCCACCCGCCTTGCCTGTGCAGGTCAAGAGCTCGATACATAATCCCGCCATGGTGCTTGCACGTCTGAGCTGTCCACCCGCCTTGCCTTGCCTGTGCAGGTCAAGAGCGGCAACGACAACCTGACGCGTTTCTCCGGCCATTCGCCCCTTGCGAAATCTGAGCTCTCACCCGCCTGCCTTGCCTGTGCAGGTCAAGATCGGCAACGACAACCTGGTGCATTTCTCCGGGCATTCGCTCCTTGCAACATCTGAGCTGTCCACTCTTTTGTGTGCAGGTCAAGAGCGGCAACGACGACCTGCGCCAGGATGCGGTCATGCAGCAGTTCTTCTGGCTGGTCAACGCATTCCTGGCAGAGCAGCCGCGAACGCAACGCCGCTCCCTGTTCATCCGCACCTACAAGGCAAGCTCACGCACTAGGGGGCGGGCAACATGCGTCAGTACCTGCTGCCCGCTGCACTCCCTGCACCCTGCCCTCCGTGCCATGTCTCCCTTCTGACCCCAGCCCCACCGCCTGCCATGCCCCCCGCCCCCGCCCTGCACTTTTGCCCGCCACCCGCTGCGCTCCCCGCACTCCGCCCGGCATGCCACGTCTCCCTTTTGAACCCCAGCCCCCCATGCCAACCTCCACCCCACCCTGTTTCCCGCCACAGGTGGTCCCCTTCAGCCCCTCCTCTGGCCTACTGGAGTGGGTGGAGAACACGCAGCCGATGGCAGACTACCTGCTGGGGCCGTCACGCACCGGTGGGGCGCACATGCGGTACAAGCGGCGCGGCGACTTCACTTGGACGCAGTGTTACCACGAGGTGGGGCCCAGAAGCTGGGGATTGGCCTTGGGGTGGGCCAGGGTCTGGGGATTTGGGCGGGGGGAATTTCGGGATGGGGTGGGTGCGCTGCACCTGGGGACTGCAGGTCCTGGAGGCACTGCCCAGTGTGGCCCAAAGAGAAACTGGGGTGGGGTCGGATGGGGTGGGATGCCCTGCGCTGTCGAAACACGCCCAGGCATGTGGCCATCCCCCCGCTTACTTTGTAGAGCAAACTGCTGCCTCCCTTCCTGCAACCCCTCTCTTATGGCACCCCAGCCCGGCTCCTTCCTCTGCCCACCCACCATACCCTGCTTCCCTTGTGCCATTTCCACCCACCCTGCCGCAGTTTTACAAGGCGGTGCAAAGCCAGCCGCAGCCCGCCCAGCTGCGCGCCGCCTTTGACGGCGTGTGCACGCGCTTCCCCCCCGCCATGCACCACTTCTTCCTGGAAAACTTTCGGGACCCGGGTGAGGGGAGGGGAGGGGAGGGAGCACGTTCAAGGGGGATAGGTACGGCCAGGTGATGCCTTGGTGGTGGGACAGTCCGTCCTAGGTGGAGGGAAGTGAGTGAGGAGAGCAGAGGGGGCACGTTGGAGGGGCTGGGGCGATTAGGTGGTGATGCTGTGGTGAGGGGAGGGGAGGGGGCACCCCAGGGATCCCCCGGTTGAGTGCTGTGATGGTGGGGCAGTCCTTTGTGGGTGGAGGGACTTAGGTGAGGGCGCTGTGGCGCTGGGATCCCCCGGTTGGGTGGTGATGTGGCAAGGGGGACACATGTTTCAAGACGGAGGTGTGGGCGGCAGTGTGTGTGTGGGTGGGTGAGTCTCAGTGCGCGCCTGTGCCTGCTTTCTCACCCTCCCCCGCCATCTTTCCGCTGTCCTTCTGTTCCACTGTCACCAGGCACCTGGTTCGAGCGGCGCCTGGCCTACACCCGCAGCATGGCTGTCAACTCCATGGCTGGCCACATCATCGGACTGGGAGACCGCCACCTGCAGGTTGGTTGCATTCTTGTTTCCCCAAATGTTTGTGATTCCAAGGGAAGGGTCCAAGCATGGGGGGCACACATCACGCTGGGGGACCGCCCACCTGCGTGCACAAGCCACTGTCACACAGCTGTGTTGTGTTTCGGCATGATGCTGACTCAAGTCTGGCCTGGTGTAGTCCGTCTAGGCGTGGTCCCCGACCGGCCCACCCTCCACCCCGTCACTTTTGCAACCTGACCCTCCCCTGCCCGCTCCCCTTTGCAGAACGTCCTGCTGGACACACGCTCAGCGGATGCGGTGCACATCGACCTGGGCATCGCTTTCGAGCAGGTGGGGTTCTGGGAAATATTGGAGTACCTAAAAACAATCAAGTTCTTTAGGTACTACAAAATTTATTGGTCTTTCATGTGATTTTTATTCACTTACATCTGGTGTGGCGGATGACCGATTCGAGCTGCTGCCTGCCTGCCTGCCTGCCTGCCCGCCCGCCTGCCTGCCTGCCGGGCAGGTTGACCGGCTGTTGATGTGCGTGCTTGGTGTTCGCCTGCCTCCCCTGTGCAGCGTTGCATGGCATTCCGTGCCTGCCTCATCCACCCCCGTCTTACTGCTCCCGGGCTGCCGCCCTGTTGCCTGGTCGCCGCTGCCCTACCCCTACTTGCACCATCCTCTGCCTCCCTCCCTCACTCCTGCCTCCCTCACTCCCTTCTTCCTTCCCTCCCTCCCTTCTTCCTTCCTTTCTCTCTCTTTCTTTCTTCCAGGGCCGTTTCCTCAACACCCCAGAGCTCGTGCCCTTCCGCCTGACTCGGGACGTGGTGGACGGCATGGGGGTGGCGGGGGTGGAGGGGGTGATGCGGCGCTGCTGCGAGGAGACGCTGCGGGTGAGGCGGGGCGGGCAAACGGGGGGGACATTTGATTGCAGCGGGTCTTGTCGCTTTGGGGTGCTGCGAGGACTGACTGACTGATGGTGGGTTACACGTCATGTCCAGCACAAACCGGTCCTGCTGGAGGAGGCACTGCAGGTGGGCGGGGCCTGGCATGTGTGTGGTGGTGGGGGAGATGAGAGCTTGAGGTGCAGCGCTGGGGGGCCGTTTGGGCAAAGTGAATGCTGCAAGGAGGCGCTGTGGTTGAGGCCTGGTGGGGAGGGCGGCGACGTCAATCGATCGTGAGGTGTTTAGCGGTGTGGCGGGTAGAGTGGGCTGGTGACGCTGGCAGGGCAGGTGAGCGTCTCACGGGTGAACAAGTCATGGGCGGGCATGCTCTGGCGGCAGGGACGGGGAAGGCATGGCCCCCGGGCGTTTGATGCACACCCGCATTACACCCCTTCCTCCGGGCGTCATGGGTGCCAGAAGGTGGGTTCCAGAAGGTGGGTGACAGAAGGTGGGTTACAGAAGGTGGGAGACAGAAGGTGGGTTACAGAAGGTTCGAGGCGGGGACGGCAGGCCAGTCTGGCGTCTGACCCAAACTCCACCCCTGCCTCTTCCCTCTGATGCAGGTGCTGCGTGCCAGCAAGGAGTCTGTGCTGACAGTGATTGAGGTGTTCATTCACGACCCTCTCTACAAGTGGGCCCTCACAACCACGGCAGCCAACCGGCGGCAGCACGAGGCCGCAGACGGCGGCGCAGAAGTACGAGGGCAGGGGGCGGGGCAGGGAGGGGCAAGTTGGGGCGGGTTGGGGCGCGTGAAAAGATCGCGGCAGCGTGCTGCAGGTGCGAGATGGGAGGAGCGAGGCGGGGGCAGGGCGGAGCATCGCGTGGCATAACTGCTGCAAGCAGGCCTCAGTTCAATTTGGACATTGGCACTGCCTGACTGCCGCCTCCTCTTGCCTGTGCACATGCCTGTGCACATGCCTGACTGCCTTGCATCATCTGGGGCCTCACCTCGCCTGCCACACACCCTCCCTCCCTCAGGACGACGACGGCGGCGGCACCAGCACCAGCGGCGTGGCCGGCGGCGTCAGCGTGGCCAATGCCGATGCCGAGCGCACGCTGCTGCGCATCAAACAGAAGTTGGAGGGGGTGGAGGCAGGTGCGCTTATCCTCTGCTGTCTCTGTTGGTGTGGCTAGGTGGGTGTTGTGGCCTGCTGGATGAGTGTGCGCAGTTCTTCAGCAAGCAACAGTCGAGACAGGGGAGGGACAGGAGTGCAGGTTGGTCTGGCCTGGGCTGGCCTGGGGCGCAGTGCAGCGCATGCTCCCTTATTGTTCACGGCAGCGGCCGTGCTGGGCTGTGCACTCGACTGCACCCCCTGCACCGCCTTCTGAGCGCCCCTGCCCACTCCACAGGCGAGGGCGAGGCGCGCGGCGTGGAGGGCCAGGTGCAGCAGCTGCTGGCTGATGCGCAGGACCACGACAAGCTCAGCAAGATGTACATTGGATGGCAGGCCTGGGTTTGAGCCTGCTGAGCCTGCTGAGCCCGCTGAGCCTGCAGCTCCCGGTGGCACACCTCTGGAACTTCCTATCCCACCCCTTCTCGGCTTGCTCCCTCCGTCCGCGGCGGCGGGGCTCTCGAACTACTGCTGACTGCCCAAGCCCCGAGACGCCTCCGTCTGAGACACCTGCCCTCTTCTCTGTTCTCTCGTGCCCAGTGTCGCACGCTGGCGGCACACTGCCACCGACCTCCGCTTGTGCTGTCTTATCTCTTCCTTCCCCCCCTGTTTTCCTATATTCCGCTTGTGCTGTCTTATCTCTTCCTTCCCCCCCTGTTTTCCTATTCTGTGCCCCAGCTGCCTCCTTATCGTTCCTAATCTGTGCTCTACTCCTTGCGCTGCTGCTTCATGCCTGCATTTCTTCGCTTCTTGCCCGCCTCAAGCTTGTTCTTACATTTCATGCGTTTCATGAGTGAACCGATCAGTAACACACCACCACATGGAAGTCAATTTGCAGAGGAAGGTGGGTTGCAGGTACCACCAGCTGAGAGCAGCGAGCAGTTTGCGCCCGTGCAGGTTCAGTGTTTTTCAGAAAGCAGGCAGTGATCAGACTTTGGGGTAAGACGTTGAAGTGAAACAAACAGGTTGAACTTGTGTGCTGGGCAGGCAGCCCCTCAAATTTTTAGGTAAGAGCGCACCAGGCGTGTGACCACCTTCTTGCTCATCGAAGATCCCAGCACGCTGCGCGCCATGGTGTACAGCTTGTCGTACTGTTGCTCATCCTGGCCCCCAAACTCCTCCCCGTGCTTCTTCTCGTAAGAGTCGAGCAGGCGGTGCACCAGGCGGGCCACCATCTGCACATCGTGCGACTCCTCGCCGTGGGACGGGTTGGACAGCCTGCTCGGAGGGGTGGGCGGGCAGTGAGGGCAGGAAAGGAAGGGAAGGGAGGAGTGAGCAGCCGGTTGGGGTGCTGTGCATGGCATGGCCCGCGACGGTGTGGGGAGGGGCCGTTCTGGAGGCACACGCTGGTCGCGCAGGTGGGAGACGGGAGTGAAATGTACACACTTGCTCAGGTGCCCTACGTGCTCGCATGCTGCAGTCACCCGCTCGACTGCCCACCCACCCACATGACCCTCCCTCTACAACCACCACCACCCAACACCCCACCGTCATGTCCCCACAGGGCTCACCAGTGCTTGACCGAGTCCACCGCCCCACCAACCGTGGTTGGCACGCCATAGGACTCTGCCGCCACGCGCAGCAGCCGCTTGGTGCTGCTCTCTTCTGTTGCCTGGTCACTGCGAGGCGCCAGCTCAGCCTCCTCCTCCTCCTCATGGCTGCCCCTCAACCTGCACAGGTGTGGGTGGGACGTGCGTGGGTGGGCAGGAAGGCGGGTAAGGTGGCTTGGGAGTTGGGGGCGGGCGGCGGCTCCGGCTTGCATTGTGTGCAGCTAGCTACCTCAAGCACGCCAGAATGTGGCTGCAGGCAACCGGGCCCATGCCAAAGCAGCGACACTAACATGGCCCACCCACGCACCATTGGGAGAGCTTGTGGTAAGTGGAGTCATCGTTGCTGGCAAACTCAGAGGCCAGGGAGCCGACCACTTGGCGGGCGAGCGCCTCAAACTCGGTGTGGCCGCCGCCAGCCGCGCTGTCCTCCGCCGCCCGCACCGCCGACTCATGCTTGTCGCTGGATCGCAGCGGGGGCAGGGCCGAGCGGCGGGGGCGGGGGTGCAGCGGGGCTGGGGAGCGCAGGCCGCGGAGGGGGCCAGCTGAGGCGGCGGCGGCGGCAGCTGCCGGGCGGGTGACTGTGCTGGCGGCCAGCATGCTGGGCTGCCTTGCCTGGGTGTAGGAAGATATGACAAGTTGCGATTGCAGCGTTGAGGCACGGGAAATAGGCAACAAGAGGCCAGCGCCAGAGGCTGAAGGACAGGCTGTAACCGAGTGCTGCGTGCTGCGCCCAAAAGCATGGCTTCCCCAGCCCTCCTGTGTCCGTCCGTGCAAATCCTGCACTGCTGGAGCGAGTGCAGCTGCACCGAGCACAGGCACTTACAAGTGTTCATCTCATCAGCTGGCCCGCAGGCTGCGATTGACGCTCGGCTGCGTAAAAGGCGCTCCCTACGGCGAGCGGAATGTCTGGATTCAGGCGGCGGTGAGCTCGCCACAGCCAGGCCAAGTTTCGCCCAAACAGCGCAGAGCCAGCGACTGTGACGCTGCGGTGGCTGCTCAGTGCGCAATGTGCACATGCAAGCACGCCCCGAGGATGCCGTGCGCCGTCCGCTGCCACCAGTTGCCTGCCCGCCGCCGCTCCCGCCCGCCCACCTCCGCCTGCACGCCGGCCCCGCCCGCCCCGCCTGCAGCCTCAAGGGCAAGCAGCCGCCCGAGGGGTGGGAGCTGATTGAGGAGGTGATTGATGACTTTGAGCAGCAGATGAAGGATGCGGTGAACGTGGACACGAGCGCCATGCGGCGCAACGAGACGACCTGGAAGGTGGGCGGCGTGCAGATGGCGCCTTTGTGGGCTCTCCTGTGCCCCTGCTTCAGCTGCCCGAGCCCCGCCAACTGTCTGCCGGCAGTGTAGCAGCAAGCAGAGCTTGGGCTCGAGTGTACGTGCGCAGGGTGACGCTGGAGAGGAGGGTGTGCATGCGGGCCGCTGCCTGCGGGCCGGGATGCTCTCGGCCGGGATGCTCTCGCTGTTCCTGCTGCTGCCCAAATTTCGCGGATAATTTTGCTCCGCGGGCCCTCCTGTATATGCTGTCGCCCACATGCGGTGCCTGTGGCACTGTCTGCCTCGCAGGTCAGCCGCATCCATTGGGAGAAGAACCGGTTCATCTACGACCTCATGTACAACCGCAAGGTGCGCTGCGCTGCGCCGCGCTGTGCTGTGCTGTGCTGCGACGTGCATGCCGTGCTGGTCCACAGCAGTTGGCCCACGGTGCTGTGCTTGTGCTGCCTGCACTGCGTTTGCCAGCACAGTGCTGGTCTCTCCACAACCGCATGCACAGCTGCAAGGTGGTGCACTGCGCTGTGCTGACTCTGGTCCCCAAGGGCAGCTGGTGCACGTGCTGTGCCGCGTGGCCCGCAGTGTGCTGGTCGAGTTGTACGGCCTCCCTGTACAATCGCAATGGGGAGCAGCTGGTGCTGCATGCGTGCCTTGGGGCAACAGGAGCAGCGGCAGGGTGTGAGGCTCAGTAGGAGAGGCAGCCACCCCAGCGCCCCTCCCCTCTTCCCAACATCCCCAGCTCACGTGGCGTACGCTGTTTGACTGGGTGTTAACAGGGAAGTTTTGCACCCACCCTACTGTCTCCCCTGCCACCCACCCTTGCATACCCCCTGTTTGTTTTCCCCCTCCTGGAACAGGTCATGTCCCGCGAGCTGTACGACTGGCTTGTGCGGGAGAAGATTGCTGACGGCGCGCTGATCGCCAAGTGGCGCAAGCCGGGGTACGAGATCCTGTGCTCCCTGCTGGCCATCCAAAAGGGCAACCACAACTTTGGGACGACGAGCCACTGCCGCGTGCCCATGCGGCAGCGCGCCGCGCAGCAGCGGGTCACGCCCGACGTCCAGACCGGCTGCATCTGCTGCGCCTCGGGGGACGGGCGGTTTGGGGGGCCCATCTGGTGGAACACGCCGCTGGAGGTGAGCAGAAGGGCAGGGGCAGGGGCAGGAGCTGCAGGGCGCACAGCGCATGTTGTTATAATTGGGCGAAGCAAGTGTGAATGACGGGGGTTGTGTTGTGGGCCCCATTGGTGGAACTCGCCGATGGAGGTGAGCTGTGTGTGGCTGCTGGCTGGGTGAGCAGGGGCATGTGTGCCGCTGGGTGAGCAAGCGGTGTGCGTGTGCTGCCGGCTGCACACCGCACGGTCTGCAGGGTGTGGCACCCCAGGTTGAGGTGGCACCTGGCGAGGGGTGCCCTGGAAGTGGCAGTGCATGTTGAGGTTACCCAGGCGGGTTCTTTTGGGGGGGGCGGGGGGCGGGGTCAGATGTCGCACCCAAGTTTGGGTGAGCGCTTGGGTAGGGGCACGTGCCGCAGGCTGTACTGCTGGCACTCTGCTGGAATACAAGTGGACTCTGTTGGGGCGTGTGCGCACTTGCGTGCCCTCTCGTACTGCAGGCCCTCACCCCTCCTGCGAGCTTCGGTGTACAAGATGTCCCCAAGCACTGTTTGCACAATAGAACTGACACAAACTGAACGCCTGTGCGTGTGTTTTATTGCAGGACACGGAGGAGACGGCAGAGCAGAACCGCGCGGTGTGGGGGCAGGGAGAGGAGCCGGAGCAGCAGGAGCAGCAGCAGCGGGGCGGCGGCGGCGGCGGCGGCGGCGCAGGTGGGTGTGCGGGCATGGTGCATTTTCTGCTGCTGTTAAATCTGCTGCTTCCGTTGGTTCACCTGCTGCTTGCGGTGTTTCAATGCAAGCTGTGAATAGCATGACGGCTGCTGTTGCTGCTCTGCCTTCCGAACCTCCATTCTTCGGTCGCCTGCCTTCCCCCCTCCAGCCCCATCTCTCACCGCCGTTGCCTCTTTGACCTGCCCCCGCCTGCAGGGCCCTCCCGCAAGCGGCCGATTGAGGACGAGGGTGAGGACGAGATGAATGATGAGGTGAAGCGGCGGCTGGCGGCCCTGAAGGGCTGAACAACCCAACAGCGCTAGCACCAGCCCCGGACGAAGCAGCTGGGCCGTCCACCAGCGCTCAGCAGCAGGCAGCAGTTGACGGCGGTTGGCTGCATTCGAGCAGTTAGGCATGTCAGCGCCTCCCAGCCCTTTGGTGGCTTGGTTGCGATTGGCAGCGCCGAGGAGCTGGGCATGCGCGTCTACCCGGCGGCGCTCGCCAACAGCAGCTAAGGAGGAGCCTTGCTGCTCAGTGTGCCTGAGGGCGGCCTGATCTTCCACTCGCTGCTGCCTGCCCGCCTGCCTCTGCTTTTCTCTGCTGCTGCTTGCTCTGTCCGACTGCTCTTATGCACTGTGTTGCTCCATGGAAAAGACAGCTGGCAGTGGCCTCGCTGGCAGGCAACACCGGCAGCAGAGACAAGGCCCCAATCATGTGCGTGCTTTACTCTGCCCAATGCCTTTTAAAGCACCACCAGCATGGCCGCCAGCCAGAGGGGAGCAATGCAGTTCGCCACCACAGCACGGACAGCAGCCAAGTGTTGTTGGAGGCAGCACTCTTTCAGCAGCCAGTGCACAGCACAGACGCAGAGGCAACCGCAGGCACCAACTGAGCAGTGGTGCAGAGGCAACCGCAGGCACCAACTGAGCAGTGGTGCAAGTGTTTCCAGAAGGGGGTGGTGTTGAAAAACACCAGTTGGGGTGGGGGGGGACGTGACCGGGTTGCAGCGCTTAGGCGGAGGTGAACTTGGTGACGGCCTTGGTGCCCTCGCTCACGGCGTGCTTGGCCAGCTCGCCGGGCAGCACCAGGCGCACGGCGGTCTGGATCTCCCGGGAGGTCAGGGTGGGCTTCTTGTTCACGCGGCTCAGCTGGGCGGCGGCGGCGGCAATCTTCTCAAACTGGTCGGCGATGAACGAGTTGAGGATGGCCATGGACTTGGAGGAGATGCCGGTGTCGGGGTGCACCTGCTTGAGCACCTTGAAGATGTAGAGCTTGTAGCTCTCGGTGCCCTTGGTCTTCTTGGCCTTCTTCTTGTCGCCCTTGGCGACGGCGGGCTTGGCCTCCTTCTTGGCGGGGGGCGCCTTCTTGCCGGAGGTGGGAGCCATGGCTGCTGGGGTGGTGGTTGTGAGGTTGGGTGATGCGGAGGTGGGTGATGAACAACAGCGGGCCTGGCCGCATTTGTAGGCCTCAGGCGGCGGCAGGGAGCGGCGGCAGGTGGCGGCGGCAGCGAGCCACAGAGAGGGCTGCACACTGGGGACCCCGGATGGGTTGCGGCGCTTACCCATCCGGGGGCCGCCCAGCTGGGGTCCCTGGCTGGCCCTGGCTGTCGCCGCCTGCCCAGCCGCCTCCCCCGCTCCCTCCCGCTTACAAGAGCCTGCCGAGCAGCTGATTCCAGCACCCATTCCCCATTCACTCCTTCCCCACCACCCAAAACTCAACCTCGCAACCATGTCTGGACGTGGCAAGGGCAAGACCGCCGGCAAGAAGGCCGTGAGCAAGTCCTCCAAGGCGGGCCTGCAGTTCCCCGTGGGCCGCATCGCCCGCTACCTGAAGAAGGGCCGCTACGCCGAGCGCATCGGTGCCGGCGCGCCCGTGTACCTGGCGGCGGTGCTGGAGTACCTGTGCGCCGAGGTCCTGGAGCTGGCGGGCAACGCTGCCCGCGACAACAAGAAGACCCGCATCGTCCCCCGCCACATCCAGCTGGCGGTGCGCAACGATGAGGAGCTGTCCAAGCTGCTGGCGGGTGTGACCATCGCCGAGGGCGGCGTGCTGCCCAACATCCACTCCGTGCTGCTGCCCAAGAAGACCGGCAAGAAGACCGAGGCCTAAGCGCCCAGCCCTTGCTTGTCAAGCGCGGCCCAACCCATCCAAAACCCCAACTGGTGTTATTCAACACCACCCCTCCCACTGGAAAGACTTGCTTGCCTGCTGCTGCTGTGCCTTGGAGCCTGCACTGCCATGCCTTGAAGCACACTTCGCCCTGCACTGGGTTGTTTGGGCGCCTGCAGGTTGTTTGGGCGCACGCTGGTTGTATGCAGCTGCTGCTGGCAGCAGGCGCAAGCCCGCTGGCAACGACGGCACTTACAGGGTGGACCCCCCTCCATTGTGCCGCCTTCAGCCTGGCCGGCCACGTGGAAATGGTGCCGCTGCTGCTCCGGGCGCAGCCAGCAGCAGCCCTGGCCAGGGATGATCATAACGCCACTCCTCTGGTTGCAGCAATCCGCTGTGCCCACCATGTCACCGCCCGCTGCCTGATGGAGATAGGCCCACTGCCGCCAGCCAGGGAGGTGCTGGCAGCCCTGACCTGCGCAGATGCCTGGGGGCAGCCCCTCTACACCACCCTGGCCAGCCGCCAGCCGCTGACAGCCGAGGAGTGGGGGCGGGTCCCCACCCCCTGCCCCGGGCTGGGCGCTGCCCTGCCCGCTGTGCTGGGGCGCTCGGCTGAGGAGGCGGCGCTGCTGGTGCGGCACCTGCCGGCAGCTGAGCAGCAGCGCCTGCGCACCGCCGCCCTCTGCCTGGCCCGCGCCCAGCGTAGGGCCTCGGCTGCACTGCCAACCCCTGTCGTGTGGTGCATCCTGGCGCAGTCAGCAGTGCCGCCTTGATTCCTTGCTGTGACAGCAGGACATGTGCATTGCCAAAGCTGCACGCCTGTGCCTCCTCAGCTTCCTGCTGACCCGGCCTGCCTGTCATCGAATTGTGGCTTCTACTTGCTTACCTTGTGCACGTCCGCTCGTGCTCTGCTTTCGGCCTACACTAGTACGCATGTTCCTGTTTAGCCGGTCATTGCAAGAAGTGTACTGGCTAGGGTCATTGAGTAGAGGCTGTGCCAAGAAGCAGTTGTGTGTGGACGGGGATTGGCTGGCGGAAAAAGATAGAGACAGCAGAGAGGGCCTGTGCAGGCGGCACCGTGTTGGAGCGGGGTGCCCCCACAGCATGCATGGCATGGGTGCAGCTCTGGGCTTCAGGCGCCGGACCCTGGCTGGGCTGAAGGGGGCAGTGTCAGCAGGTCTGCAAGCAAATGGCTGGCATTGCCTGACCTGATGCCTGCTGTACTTGGGCTTTAATCTGGAAGAAAGAGAGAGGGAGGGCGGTCATCAACGGCTGGCGCCCTGCTGGCCTTTTTCATCCCGACGGTCATGTCTATGTTGATCTTCCTGTGATGTTTCAGGTCGCTGTTCCAGGCTGAGTGGTGCCGAGTGGTTGATTGCCTGTTGATACTAGTAAAAAAGTCATGAAAGCGGTCTTTTCTCGCCTGCTGTTCTGGTAACTAGCTGGCACATGTCATGCAACTGTACCGCCTTCGGGCCCCTCTGTAAGAGGGTAACCAGCAGCAGCAGCTGGCGCCCTGCTGGCTGCTGCCATGCCTGCTGGGCCTCTTGCACACCTTGTGTCTCCATCCCTTCCCTTCCTTTCAACAGCCCGCCTGTTCAGCCTCTTGTGCCCTCTGTTCAGCAGCAATTGTGTGCCTGACGGGCAGGCATTCGACATGAGGAGGCAGCCGCAGCTGGCGCTTTGCTCCCTAGGGCTGCTGGCTGCTGCTGCCCAGGCAGCTGCCGTGACTTTCCAGGGTGACAGCAACACTCCGGCAGATGACCACGCACCTTGGACAGCAGAATCCCTCCATCGCGATGCTGCCTCTCGACTCCGGCTGGCATGGCACGTGCGGCAGGAGCACCCGGTGGCCTGGGATGCCTCAAACCCAAACCCAGCTGAGCCTGGGGATGCAGCCGAGCGCTGGAGCAAGCGAGCGCTGCTGCAGCGGCCCACCTCCATAGGCCGCCTGCCCGGCGGCACACCGCCCGCTTCCGAGCCTGTCCCTGCCCCGCCGCCAGATGCCTCAGCCCAGCCTGCAGCACCCGCTGAGGCCGCAGCCCCCAGCCCCGCTTCTGAGACCCCGGCAGCCACGTCCGGCCCGCCGCGACGGCCCACTGCCATAGGCCGCCTGCCCGACAGCACAGCGCCCTCTTCTGAGTCAGCCCCTGCACTGCCGCCCTTCCCAGAGTCCAGCCCTACCCTGCCGCCCGCTGCCTCGGCCCAGCCGGAAGCACCTGCCGGGCCTGCAGCCCCCAGCCCCGCTCCTGAGACCCCGGCAGCCTCGTCCAGCCTGCCGCAGCAGCCCGGGTCTGTTGCCCTCCTGCCCGAGGGTGCACCACCGCCCTCCTCAGAGCCCAGCCCTGCCCCCGAGGTTGCCAGCCCTGTGCCCGAGGTTGCCAGCCCTCCGCTGGAGACTGCCAGCCCTGGTCCCGGCACTGCCAGCCCTGCTCCCGGCACCGCCAGCCCTGCTCCTGGCACGGCTCCCACTGCTCCCGGCACCGCCGCTCCCGGCACCGCCACCCCTGCTCTTGGCACTGCCAGCCCTGCTCCCGGGGCTGCCCCCGCTGCTCCCCCGGGGCCGGCCGCTGTGGTCATCCTGGATGCAAGCGTGCCAGGGAGCCCCATCCAGGTTGTGGTCCCACCGCCTGCGCCCGGAGAGGGGGAGGGGGTGCTGCCCGCCCCTCCTGGCCCCCCAAGTGAGCTGTGCTGCTGCCTGACATGACGAGACACGGTGCATGCCTGCAACGTGCATTGCGCTGCAAAGGCTGCTCAACACGCTTGCATTTATGTGCACACATGAGCCAACATCCGGCCGCCAGCTGGCGTGGGGAGCAATCCCTGAAAGCAGCATCCTGCATGTCTGGCCCAGTTTTTGCGGCTCCCGAGGTGCCCACAGCAGAGAATCTAGCCACCCTGGGAGGGTTGACTACTGTAGGCATGTGCATGCACCAGGCCACTGAAACCCCAACCCATTCAGCGTGTATGTCCCACCCCTGCAGTCCAAGTGCCTGCTTCTGAGCTGATCCTGCGCTCGCAACTCGCTGCTGCCGACGTGGCGGGTGACGTGGATTGCCGCACCTACGACCCTGCTACCCAGCAGTGGCAGGCCTCTGCAGTCAAGTATGGTGAGCGGCGGCAGCACAGGTGGCCCGCTCGGTGCCTCCTCAATTGCGTGGCGCCAAAACCAGGGGGAGGAGGCCCAGCGGTGGGAGTGGGTGTCAGGCAGTCAGAGCGGCCTTGACCGACACTAAGCCCCATGCGCAAGGCCCGCACTGTGCCCGCGCCCGGAATGGAGGGTGGCACCTGGCCTAACGGCAGGGTGCCGCGCAGCAGGGCGTGCCTGCCACAGCAAGTTGCTTGCTGGCCGGCACCCCACCCACCCCGCTCCTCCCCCTGCCCTCTGCAGGGGCCAAGGGATCTGCCGTGCCCGACCCTCAGGCGGTGCAGGCGCTGCAGGAGGCTGTGTGCAGCAGCCCTGGGGCGGCTGGCTGGCAGATTTACAGCGCTGTGTTGGAGGGAGGCGAGCGGGCACAGGCCGCCGTGTATGCTGCGCACACAGCAGCTTGCCCGGACCCTGAGGCCGCAGCCGCAGCCGTGCTGTATGCCCGATGGGCAGCGCACACGGAGAACTTTGAAAACCTTCCAGGCCTGATTGGGTGAGCGCGGATGGTGCCTTCTCTGCCATCCCTGCTTTACAGCGCCAAGCACGGGCATGGCCCCACGGCCTGCTCTCAGCGCAGCACACACGCATCCTGCTTGCCGCGCCGATACACGGCCGCTGACCAGCATCCCACGCAGGGTCCAAGCCAGCCCAGCCCTCCTCTGAAACACCCTCCTCGCGCCTGACACCCCCTCCCGACCCCCGGCTGCTGCTGCTGCAGGTGGCTGGCCGGCTATGTGGCTGCGGCAGATGCTGTGGGGGTGCCGGTATGCGCCACCCTGGCACTGGTGCTCCCCGCCTCTGGCACGCTCCTGGAACAGCTGTTCTTCCACACAAGCGGCAGCATGGTTGTCCCTGTCCCCCCAGCTACTGCGGACCAGGCGCTGCCAGCAGCATCCCTGCTCCCACTAGCACCTGCCCTGCCTCCACCCGTGCCGCTGCCGATGCCGCCCCCGTCTCC
>JTEE01000038.1:885924-904071 GCA_002896455.3 Chlorella sp. ArM0029B | reverse complement strand
CGCCGCAAGACCGTGACCGCCTTTGACGTGGTCTACGCGCTCAAGCGCCAGGGCCGCACCCTGTACGGCTTTGGCGCATAAGCACCTGTGGCCCACCCCACCCCACCCAAAACAACCTGGTGTTCTTCAACACCACCCCTCCCACTGGAAAGAGCAAGAGCCACCCATCTCATTCAATGCGCGCTCGTCTGCCTGTTGTGTGCTTGCCTCAACATGGTGCTGCCCCTCGTCTGCCTGTTCTGTGCTTGCCTCAACATGCCCTGGTCCTGCTGCTGCTGCGGGCCTACCACTGATGCTCGACTTGCCTGCCTTCATGATGTTCAGGAGGGGTTTTAGTGGTGGGTGCTTGCCCTGCTCGCCGGCCCGACAAGTCTCTTGGCTGCCTGCTTTGCCAGCTTTGGTCAATTGCTGCCGTCTGGACGACGCCTGCCCAAAAGAGGACCACTCGGTTCTGGGGGCCTGGTGCATCGGTGAAAGCACTGCAGCTGGTTACATATCTTGACACTCATACCTGTCTCAGAGCAGCTGTTACATATCTGTGCACTCACGCCTGGTGCAGAGCAGCGTTTGGGGCATCAGGGCCGCCACGAGTGCTGCAGGAAGAGGCGGCGGGTGTGCGCCTCAAAGCAGTAGCAGCAAGTGAGGGGGAGGACGACGGCGTGCAGGAAGTGTCGGGTACACAAGGCGGGCAGCAGCTGCATGTGGATGGCCAGCAGGAAGGGGGCCAGGAAGTGGAAGCGCATCTGGAAGGCCAGGCCCAGGACGGTGAGAGCGCCCAGCACGTCGCCGGCGGCCAGGCCATGCCGCGACCGCAGCGCCAGCATCCACCCCGTCACCGACACCCACGTGCCAAACAGCATCCAGTCGCGGTGGGCACTAAACCTGCAAGGGGCAGGGCATGGCAGGGGGGTGCAGTAAGCAGGTGCACGAGGCGGCCGTAGCATCCCTGGGCAGCAGGCAGGGCAGGCGCTTGCCCCACAGCACAGCGGCACGCCACGGCTCTGCATTGGTATGGCTGTGAGGGCAGCACGTCAGCCAGCGGCAGCCGGCAGGCAGCCCACACTCACCAGGCGCGGGTGCGGTTGGACAGCAGCAGCAGCCCCGGCAGCAGTGCCAGGCAGCCGGGCAGGCTCCAACACCCCGGCAGGTGCTGCGGCACCGTGTGCAAGGGGGTGGCAGGCAGCAGCGCCTCCAGGCTGCGGTGGGGCAGAAGAGGGAGGTGAGGAGGCACCAAGGCAGGGTGAGTGAGGTTGGCACGGCACACGTGGGGTTGCAGGCCTTGCCAAGGCCCCATTGCCAAGGCCCGGCTTGGCAGGCAAGCAGAGTAGGCCGCCTCCCCCGCATGCGCATGCACGCCTGGTGCGCTGCTCTATCAGCCCCGCTCGCTGGCTCGCTGGCTCACCAGAAGAAGCAGAGGCAGATGAGGTAGGCCAAGGCGTCGATGCGCTGCAGGTGGGCCGCCTGGTAGGTGGCAAAGGCGAGCTCACAGGAGGGCACACGGAACTGCAGCGTCAGCGGGTGCGCCCGGCTCCCCGGCGGCATGCCCGTCCCACCGTTGCCAGCCTGCTCCTCGCTGCCGCCCACCCCCCGCAGGTGCCTGCCGCTGGGGCCCTCTGCATCGCTGTCAGACAGCTCCGATCCCGACCAGTTGGGGTAGTCGCCCATCAACAGGTCCTCGTCACTGTCGCTGCTGCTGCTGCCTGGGTCGCCAGCTGGCGCCTGCCGCCTCTCCAGGCGTTGAGGGTCCAGCATCGCGCCCACCATGCCCCCAAACTCTCGCAGCGCCTCCGCCTGCTCCAGTGCCGCCGCCTGGGCAACCAGGATGCACTGCTTGAGGGCGGGGAGGGTGACGTCGGCTGGCGAGGCAAAGCCGACTGTCATGACACCCAGGGGGGCGGGGGTGCCGGCGCTGGTGCTGGGCCCTGCCCTGCCGGCCCCCGAGCCGCGGTGGCCCCCGGGAGCCAGCAGGGGTATGCCCACCAGTGTGGTGGCTGCTGACTGGGAGGCAATGAAACGCACATCCTCCGGGAGGCTGCGCCGCCTGCAAGGAGTGTTGGGGGGTGAGGGGTGAGGGGGGATGGGGGGGTGAAAGCGGGGAGGGAGGTGGGTGATATGGGAGCATGTGCCTCACAGAGAGGGATGAAGCATGCCTGCTGCAGCGTGGGTGCCTGCAGGCACTTGGTCTGCCTGGGCGCCTGGGCTGGCATGGCGAGGCACACACTGCAAGGGCAATGGCATGCACACCATGCTTTTCCATATTTCCACCTCGCCCCCCTTGTGAAATCACAGCAGCTGCTGCAGCAGCGGCATGCGCACCGGTGCTGGGTCCCTGGGCGCAGCTGCACCAGCTTGGCCCTGCCCTCCCGCAGCACCAGGCCCGACAGGGAGGAGGCCAGCGAGAAGAGTGAGGAGTGGGTGGGATCAGGGGACAGCAGGTTGCCACTGCTGCACACCCCGGCACCAGCGGCACCGCCAATGGCCACACTTAGCGAGCAGTACACCGCTGGCTGCACCGCCTCCAGCAGCGCCGACGTCGAGCCGCGCTGCGCTGGCGAGTGCACCAATGCAGCTGTCAGCGCTGCCGCTGCAGCGCTTGCATCTGCCGCCATTGGCGGAGCTTCCACCTGCGCCTGCAGGGCGGTGGGGTGTCGGGGGACGGAGGGCGGGTGTGGAAGGGGGGACGGTAAGCACCGGCGGCGGTCCTGCCGCGCTCCCTCCCGCCAAGTGTGTGTGCCTGCGACAGCTGGGCGGCAAGCGCGTGTGATGTCACGGAAATAGTCTCGCTCCCACGGGCGTGGCCTTTGGCAGCCAGAGCAAAAGCGCCAAAAGAGCCGCGCTTTGCTCACCACGCGGCCTCCTTTCTATGCACTACGCGCCCTTGCACTTTCAGCCTTGTAAGAGATGCCTTGGCGGTGAAGGAGCAACCCAGACTGCTCCGGCAGCGGCCTGCGAGTGGACGTTTATGTCGTGCAGGGGCGCCTTCAGCCTCTCGGTCCCCAGCTTGCTCAGCAAGGCTTGCACTCGAGTTACAGGGCAAAGTCCTTGTGCAACACAACGCTATGCGGTATTGTGGTAAAAAGTATACACTCCCTCTGGACTGTCCCGCTGCCTCTTCCACCCGCCTGTTCTGCCCCCTGCTTCTGCTGCTCTCCGTGCACCCACCCCTGCACCCACCCCTACCCCCTTTGGCTTGTTCTGGCTTCTCCCTGCTCGCCTTTTACCCCTCCCCAGGGCTTGTTGAGGCACTTGTGCCTCCGTGCCCGACGAGCCGGCCGTGGGTAAGCCGTGCCATGTCCCCGCCCTGCGATGCTTTTGCGCTTGCACTCAATGTTTCATTCATTTTGTTTGATCCATTGAATACACATGTTTTTGCTGATAAGGCGTGAAATAAACCACTTCAAGGCAAGTTGTAAGTTCACAAAAGCCTGTCTGTCTGTGTGCTCTGCAGATCGGTTTGTCACCCCTTGACCTTTGGTGCGTTTTCTGCTGCTACCTAGCCTTCCATCACGCCGTTTCGCTTGTGTTCATTCAGTGGCCGTCAGTGACTTGAAAAGGTTGGTCATGCCACGTGTACCGCACGGTTTGAGGCGTTTTTGAAGGTTCTTTGAAAATTTTAGTTCAGCATTATATGTATTTGTTTCTTGAAAAGTGCATGCTACGGTCATACCATCCAGAACACACCGGATCCCATCAGAACTCCGAAGTTAAGCTGGATTGGGCTGGATTAGTACTGTGTTGAGGGATCACACGGGAATCCCCAGTGCCGTAGTGTTTTAGAGAATGCTACGGTCATACCATCCAGAACACACCGGATCCCATGAGAATTCCGCAGGTAAAATGGATTGGACTGGATTAGCTTTGAGGGATCACACAGGAATCCCCAGTGCCGCAGAGTTTTTACAATTTCTTGCCAACTATGTTCGTGCTCGTCCACTGTGGCGCTCATTATGAGACCGGTGCATCCACACTGAGGCTCCACGAGCGAGCGGTGGTGCATCTGGCCACCTCCTGATGCCCTAATGCGTCTGGGGTGCGCCGGCCACGCTTCAGCCTCGTCCCCCACCTGCCTTGCCTTGCACCTGCTTGTTCAATTATCAATTACATGACTGTTTTGAGCAGCACACGCTAGACATGACGTGTAACCCACCTTCAGTCAGTCGATCGGTGCTTGACGTGAACTCCCACAGCTTAAAAGCTCCCGCCAAGGTTGCCCTGTCCCCGGCTGAGCTGCAAAACGGCGGCGGCGGCGGGGCAAGAAGCGCGCGCATGCAACTCAGGCCAGAAGAACGTGATGTCAATCATGCATTATGTGTGCTTCACGAATGGATGCAGGGCATTCAACAAAGACAAAGCTCTCGTCAGGTGCTGGGTCCGCAGTGGCGGTGGGTCCCCAGGTGGCGCCGGCGCGGCAGTGGGAGTGTGCATCCGTTGATTCGTTTACGTCGTGAGGCACGCTGTGTGCTCGTATTGTTTATCCTATAATCGTAACGGGCAAAGGCGCGGAGAGCTGCACGACCCGCTGCGAGTTGCAAGGCGCGCGCGTTTGACGCTTCCGAGCACCCACATTAATTGATATAGGTTCGTGTGCACCTCGATTAGCCAGCGAGCTGCGCGCTCGGTGCTGCCCCTCGGTGCTGCCCTCGGTGCTGCTGCCCTTTCGCCCGCTTGTCATGTTGCTTGCACGGGTCGTGTGTCGGTAGTGTGTACACGGCCCTCCCGCCGCGTCCGCCAAGCCCTGGGCCCGGTGACTGCCCACCGCCGTCCCTCCCGCCCCCGTGCAGGTCGGGGCGCCGTGCTGCTGCCTGGCCGGTTGCCATGGCTCAGGCCGACTTGCGGGGCGCCCTACCACCGGAGTGGCAGGAGCTGGCACTATCTTTGTCGCTGGAAGCCGTGGACACCTCACCTGGCTGCAGCGCTGGGGGCGCAGGTGGCGAGGTACAGTCGGCACAGCTGCCCAGGCGGCAGCAGCAGCAGCAGCAGCCCCCTGCGCCACTGGTGCCAGAGAGATGCGTAGAGCCGCCACAGCTGCAGCAAGCCCCAGCCCCTTTTGAGCCACAGCAACAGCGGCAAGGGGAGGAGGAGCGCTGTGCTGTGCAGGCACGCTATGACGAGCAGTGGGTCGAGCAGCAGCGGTATGGCCAGCAGCAGCCGCAGCACGACCCAGAGCAGCCCGAGCAGCAGGGCCATAGAACGCAGCAACTGTATGGTGGCCAGCAATATCAGCAGGACCCCCGAAATGAGCAGCAGCGGTGCGGCGAGCAGCCGTGCCAGGCTGAGCTGCATTTCGAGCAGCAGGGCTGGATGGCAGAGCAGGAGCAGCAGGGCGACGACGGTGGCCCACTTTCCTGCCAGCACCTGCTCCTCCTGCCACAGCACTACCAGCAGCAGCTTTGGCTGCAGGACGGATTGGAGGGCTCCGAGGAGGATGCAGAGCGGCAGCAGCCCCGGCGGGTGGTTGTTGTGGAGGGCGAGGAGAGGGGGGCAGCGGTGAGAGGCCGGCGCCACCCACAGCGGCAGCTGCAGCAGCAGGTGCGACGAAAGGGCAAGGGCCAGCCAGGCGTGCAAGGGCGGCATGCACTGCCTGCAGAGCCGCTGCCTTCGGGTGTCAGCAGCGGTGAGGGGCAGCGCCGGGTGTGGCTGGCTGATGAGACGAGCTGTGAGGGGCTGGGGGAGGCGGCAGCGGGGCAGCCTCAGGAGCGTCGCAAGCGCAAGAACTGGCCCACCGTGCGCACGCGGCGCCCGCGCAAGGCGGCCGTGGCACGACAGCAGCCAGGGCGGCAGGAGGAGCGGCCTAAAGAGGACACAGGGGATGAGCCCATGCCAACTGCTGGCGCACCCTCCTCTCAAGAGGGGCCAGTAAAACAGGAGCAGCAGCAGCAGCAGCAGCAGCAGGCACCGTCGCCGGAGCAGCAGCAGCAGGCACAGCAGTCTGGCGTGGTTGGACCGGCACCCCACTCTGTGCATCACACAGTGGACGCCGGCGGCAGCAGCCCCCTGCAAGCAACGCCCGGTGCCGCTGGATCAAGCGTCGAGCTCGCCTCCCAGGCAGCACAGGTGGCACAGCCCCCTGCTGCCTGCCCTGGCCTCCCCGGCCGCGGCAGCCCCAGCCAGGATGCCGTGGCAGCAGCTGCGGGGGTCACCACGCAGCAAGCTCTGGGCCTGCTGGCGGCAGCGGGGCTGGCTGGCGAGGGGCAGCGGCCTCGTGAGCAGATGCAAGCGCTGATGCAGGCGCTGCGGCTGCTGGGGGTTGGGGCCTCGTTGCGCGCGGTGAGTGCCAGGTGGCGAGGCAGGGGCGGGGCGGGGCGCACAGGTGGGGCAGGCGGGGAAGCTTGTGCAGCTGTGCACACCCACTGTGCACCCTTGCAATGATGCTTCAGCCGGCGACTTCCGCTTGGGCCTGCCCTGCCTGCCTGCGCCACCCACACTGCCTCTGCTTGCCCTGCTCCCTCCATCCCTGCCTCCATTCCTCCCCCCGTCAATGTCCCCCATCTCCACTCTTGCAGCACAGGTATGTGCTCATTGAGCGGCACAGGTGTGTGCTGAACCAGCACACGTAACCCCCACCCCTCCTCACACGCATCCCAGCACACTGCCGTCATGGCGCATCACCCGCCGTCATCCCTCCTGCCTCCACTCTGCAGGACTTCTCCGACTTCTTCATCCACTCGCTCACGCCGGCACAGCAGGCCCAGCACGTGGTGGTCCTTGCGGAAATGACTCAGGAGGGTGGGGCGGCAGAGGCGGCACGATGGGTGCGCCGCCAGGCAGGCCGCAGCGCCAGCGAGCCCAAAGTCGGCTGATGTTGGTCGTTCGTTTTATAATGCCAACACCAGCGGATCAGAAACGCTGAGGGACCCAGCAAGCGCAGCTGCTCTGAGCCTCTGGTGCCCTCCTGCCTCCATGTTCTTTGTGCTTTGGGTGGTTTGGAGGTTGTCTGCTTCCCCGCACAGCGCACACTGCCCTGATATGTGTTCCCCTCTTGCAGTCGCCGTCCCCTGCTCACCAACCATCACTCCTGGATGTGTGAATTGCCATTGCATGGGTACAGTGTATGGTGTGACTTCCCGCACTCGTCTAATGCCGGGCAGGATCTGTGCGGGAGAGGGAAGCCACAGGAGGAGGGTCACTGGAAGAGTGGGCTAGAGCCAGCTAGTGTGGTGGAGAGCGGAAGCAATTTTGGAGGGGCGGCTGTCAGCGGTCACTGAGGATGAGTGCTACACGTCAGAGGCAAATATGGACAGGTCTGAATCAGAAAAGCACGCAGGGAACTGGAGCAGCAAGAAACACAGGGCAAGGGGAAGGAGGAGTGGTGGGGTGCCGCGCCCCGGTCCAGCTCATGCTGACCTGGCTCATGCTGAGCTGGCTTCTTCCACCTGCCACTGGTGCCGTGCAAAGCGCGTGGGGGCTGCCTCATGCTGCGGCCCGCCCTCCTCGCTGCGCGCCAGCCCGATGCCGTGCCACGCCCCGGTGCCCCGCTGCGGCCGCCCCGAGTAGTACAGCCGCCAGTTGCCGCCGGCCATGCTGACGGCCCAGGGGCAGCCCACGTCAGCCGCATCCCATGTGCCCTCCACCCCGCTCCCCGTCAGCACCGGCGCCGGGCAGCGCCGCCAGCCCTTGAGCCCGTCTGCCGACACCGCCAGCCCGATGCTGCGCGTGCCATCCGCTGCCACCCCCTCGTAAAACATAAAGTATTGCTTGCTGTCGATGTCGCGCACCACACACCGGCTGGCGGCGCCGCGGGCGTCAAAGTCGTCGGGCGAGGAGCCGCCCTGTGTGTGTGTGTAGAGATGGGGTGGGGTGGGGAACGGGGTGGAGCAGTGGGCCGGAGGGAGAGGGAGCACATACAGCAGTGGTGTGCCCACGGACAGACAGACTGAGGGAGGGAGGGTTACATGCCAGCAAACGGCAGGGCGCAGGCACAGGTGGTGGGCTGGGGCGGCAGCACTGGGCAGCACCAGGCAGCGCGCCACCCGAAGGGGCACCTTATGGTGGTGACTGCCCTGTCCCGTCCTTATACAACAAATACCTCAATGAAGGAACCCTTCTTTCTGGGCCTCTCTTGCCCAGCACCTCGGCAACTGACCCGAGCACCCCACCACAACCCCTCCACCGCGCCAGCATCCCTCCAACCACAATGGTTGTTGTTGTGCTCCACATCAAGCATCCTAGCCCCAACCCCTCGCCCCAGCCCGGCACACGCTCTTCCCACCCACCTCGAAAATGGGTCCCTGCTTGTCCCACTTGAAGCCGTCGCGCGATGTGGCCAGGCCGACAGTGAAGCGCTGGGCGGTGCGGTCAAAGGAGTGGTAGTACATGCGCATGTCACGCGGGCCGGCAGCCACCACCTGCATTGGTAAGGGGGAAGCAAGGCAAGGCAAGTTGAGTGAGCGAGTGGTAGCCCGAGGCGGGCCAGCTGCCACCACCTGCATTCACAGAGACGGGCCATGGCGAGTGTGGGAGTAGCACAAGCGCATGTCACGCGGGCCGGCAGACGTCACCTGCATTTACAAGGCAATGGGACGAAACGAGTTGGGGTAGGAAGTGAGAGCACATGGGGCCATCACACGGGCATGTGGCCACACGCGGCGCCGCGGGTGTCGTGGGTGCAGATGAGGCAGGAAGGCGCACAGGAGGTCCAACAGGCCAGGCTGCCCCTTCTGTGACCCACCCAGCAGCTTGCTGCCGCACCCCTACCCCTTACCTGTGCAACAGGCAGACCCCACTCTGCACCCGGATCTCTGCACACGCCACAATTTTGCCACACACAAACACAAACACGCACCTTCGCATACCTTGGGCACTCCAGCGACAGCGCGCTTGCCTTCCCCGCCTGCCGCTCGCCCCCACGCACACCCCACACCCTGCCTGCCCACCCCGCACGCACACACGTCTCCCCTCCCCCACCCACCTGCGGCCCTCCAATGAACAGTTCGTCCCACTCCCCGGCCTCTCCCACGTCAAACAGCGCCCCCGTGTGGTGCTCCGACTCGATGCGCGCCCAGTTGCGGCCGTCCTGGCTCATGGCCAGGCCGGGGCGCAGGCGCAGGCCCTCCAAGTCGCCGCCAGCCTCGTCCATGGAAGACTGCAAGGGAGGGCGGGAGCAGTGGGATGAGAGGAGGGCATATGGTTAGGGGGGGTCAAGACAAGCCTGCCATAAAGGGTGCCGCCAGCCTGGTCCATAGAAGACTGCAGGGGAGAGCGGGAGCAGTGGGATCAGTTGCGGGCATATGGGTTAAGACAAGCCTGCCATAAGGGTGCCGCCAGCGTCGTCCATGGAAGCCTGCAAGGGAGAGCGGGGGCAGTGGGGTGAGAGGCGGGCAGGGTGGGGTCATAACACGCGCAGGCACTTCACCTTGGCACCCTCCTTGTCCAACCAGGACTACAAAGTAGCACTCCAGTGGATGGGACAGCAAGGTGAGAGGCTGGGGAGAAGGGCCCCCTAGAAAAGGCCCCCCTCCCTCTAGATTCCCGCCGTCTCCTCCCACCCAGGGAGGAGCGGAGGTGGGTCTGCAAGAGGGCAGGAGGACCAGTATGCATGCCCCACTGAGCAGGCAGGCGCCCCCTCACCTGCGAGAGGCCTGCGGGAAGCTGCACCGGCTCAAAGCTGCCGCCCGAGTAGAACATCCAGTACACGCCCTCGCCGGTGCTCACGCTGTTGCTGGAAAGGATCTGGCAGGGTGGAAGGGGAAGAAAAGGGGGCAGGACCGGCGGCGAGGCCAGATAGAGCAAGAGCGTCTGCAGTTGCTTAATGGTGGCAGCAGCAGCAGCAGCAGCATGGATGCGGACTCTACAACCAAACTTTGCAAAACAATCTTTACAGTTGTTGACATTCCAACTGCATCTTCCTCCAGCTACACACAATTTGGCCATGCGATGCCTGGCCCCCAGTTTGCCACACCATGTGCCAGCACAGCGATGCTGATGCCCACACACCTGCACGTCTCCCACCGCCATGTGGCATGTGTCAAACCACCACCAGTCTCCGTTGGGCTCCAACACCTTGCCCACATCCAGCGCGCGCTGAGCGCCACGCTGCCCCTCAACCTTGCCCGGCCCTCGCCGCCAGTGCACGCCATCGGTGGACACAGCCACGCCTGCAGGGGCGGGCAGCGGCGGAGCGAATGATGGCGGGTTATGGTTGGTGGGGCATGGGGGCGGAAGGGGCATGCTCACCAGGCAGAGACACTCGAGGCAACCCTCAGTCATACAGCCACCCACCCACTCAACCCAACCTATAAGGGCTCCCAGAACACTCCCAACGCATGCACACCCCACCCCACCCCACCCTTCATCCCCTTCCACGCCAGCATCCATCCCACCTTTCTATTCTGCCCCACCACCCCCATCACAACAAGCTCCTTCCGCACCCATCGTCTCACCACCCCTCTGCCCCCCACCCGACCCAAGCCGGTACTCACCAGGAACACGCCCTCTCACCACCCTGCCCGCTCCCCACTCCAGGCGGCACCCACCCAAACCAACCTAGCACCCACCAATGCTGACGGCGCCCACAAATGCTGCGTTGTTACCCAACCCGGCACCCACCAATGCTGCCGGAGGAGGGGAACACGTCGTCCATGTCCTGGCAGCCCTCGGAGCGCCCGGTGTACCACATGAACCATCTCTGCTCATCGTCACCCAGGTAGTAGCGCACCACAGCGTGCCCCACGCCCGCCTCATCCCACGCGCCCACGCCGCCAGATGGCAGCAGCAGACCCGGCTGGGCCTGGGGGGCAGCGGCGGCGGCGGCGGGACTGGCGGCGGCGGGGGTGGCGGCGGTGGGGCTGGCGGCGGTGGGGCTGGGATTGGCGCCGTTTCCGCTGCTGTCGGCCTGCTCATCCAAGGGTCAGGAACCGTGCGCACATGACTTATTGAAGGGAAAGGAGCAAGGGGAGCGGCAATTTGCACCCACATGTGAACAAAGCCGTGTCCACCAGACAGCGCTGTGCTCACCTGACAGCGCAGTGATCGAAGCGATGGCACGATACATGCGGCAGGATGCTGCCCCGTGAAGGCGCGGGCCCTGGGCGCGCAGGCAGGCAGCACTGCCTGCGAGCAAGTCGCTCGGCAGCTCATGGCCGAGCTCATGATGCACGTTGATGATCACAGATCGAAGTGTAGGCACCGTAATGCGACTTGGGGAAGTCTCATAGTTGGATTGCAAGGGGATGGGCCCAGCGTGAAGCCCAGCGTGAAGGTGGCCGCCGCCTGGTGAATGGATGGCGTAAGGTCATCGTCCCTTCTGTGATGGCATGCACGGGTAACATGTTGCTATAAGACATTCCCTGCATGCAGCATTACTGCATGCAGCACAGCAACCAAGGCTGACGTGCATCGTCGCATCCGCCGCCACCGCATCTGCGGTCGAAGCTGACGGTAAGCCTCTGTTTTCTATGTTGACAGAAAGTAAGTGTTCCTGACGTTTTATTGTTTCGTGCAACCCTGCAGATGCATCAATAATGCACACACACGCCGCTGCCACACATAAACACCCACCCGCCGTCGCGGCCGACGCTCTAGAAAGCGCAGCGAGCGGCCCTACTCTGTCGCGCAGCAACGTCGCCGGCTGCTGATCACCCTATTACCACATTGATACTGAACTACTATTTCCCCAAGTCAGTCGAGTGTCGGAGATATGCAGACGGTGACCTTTGCCTGCCCCGCGGCGCCAGCCTTCCGGGTGCCTGCTGCTCGCTGCAGGCGGACAAGTGAGTGACGTGTGCGTCGGCACGGACTGCTCGCCGCTGTCTCGGCTCCCGATCGCGTGCTCCCACTGACACTCCCTCGCCAACACAACACGTTGCAGCGCCCGTCCCGCGTCGGCTTGCGGTGGCCTCTGCAAGTCCCGACTCCAACGGTTCCAAGGCAGCAGCGGTGCGCGGGGTGGGCCAGCCCGACCGTGCTGCCGCTGCCGGCGCAGCTTCAGCAGCCGGATGCGTGTGCTGGAAGCCTCTGATTGGAAGGAGCCTGAGCCTCTCAATGCTGGCGCCATATCGTTCTACTGTCCCTTCTCCCTGTTGCAGATAGAGCCTGTCAAGTATGAACACATCCTGCTAGCCATCCTCGACAGCAACCCTCTGCTTTCGTCGGCGTCACGCAGCGCATTGCAGACGGCGGCGACGCTGGCGACGCAGAACTCTAGCAAGATGTGAGGCTCAGGGCAAGCAAGGGCAGAGCAGGTGTTTGTCGGGTAACAGCGCTGCTGTGACACGGTGCACGAGCCAGCAGACAGCACTCCTCTTGCTTCCAAAGCGCACGTTGGGGCACCCGCACTTGCCTGCCTGCCCGCCCGCCCGCCCGCATCTTGCCCTCGCCGCCTGCCCTCACTCAGCCGTCCGTGGCCCCGCCTCATTCGTGCCCCGGACACGTCTCTGTTCCTGGCCTCCCCTGAACTATCTGCGCCCCTGCCTGCACCCGCCTCATCTGTGACCTCACCTTTTGTTTTCCTGAGCTCACCTGTTGCTTCCGTGCCCCCGCCCTGCCCCCCACCCCACAGCACCGTGATGTTTGTTGATGAGGCGGGGCAGAAGGTCAGCCAGCAGCGGCTGGAGCTGGTGCAGGGGTGAGCACACCCAAAAGGCAGTGCACCCGGGGGACAACTGATGAGCACACGGGGCGGGGGGAGTGGGTGCACACCCTGCGGGGGCGACACAGAAGAGCGGTGGCACAGACAGCGCTGCCGCTGGTGCCAGCCGTGCTGCGCAGCTGCCACTGCTAAGTTCCAATCAGCCGCAGCTGTGATTGGGGCAAGCCCCCGTCTCTGCCCCGCCGTCCTCCACTGCATTCCACCCACCTGCCCCACTGTCTCCCCCCGGGTCATGCCCCTGCTCTGCACTCGCCGCTCCCCCCGCTGCCTGCCCTGCTCACGCCCACGCCTGCGTCCGCCTTGCCCTGCCGTTTGCTGCCCTGCAGGGCGCTGCTGAGCCGGGGCCTTGAGGCCAAGTTTGTGGAGGAGGAGGTGGAGGCTGAGAGCGTGGGCAAGGGGAGCGTGGCGGTGGGGGAGGTGGCTGACAACATTGAGGCAGACCTGGTGGTGGTTGCCACAGCGGGTGAGATGAAACGCCGCCCCTGCTTGTGTGCCTCTAGCGCTGTGTGTGTGGTGCGGCGTGTGTGTGCTGCGTTGGTGGCTGTGGTGGCCACAGCGGGTGAGATGAAACGCCTATTTGTGTGCGTTTGTGTGTGTGTGTGTGTTTGTCGGCACGTGTGGATGGTTGTGTGGGTTGCTGTGGGTCGAGGTCACTGCGGTGGCCTATCGTATGAGGGGTTGGACCGGTAGTATTGGAGTTGGGGTTTGCCCTGCCTCTGGCGACGTGCAGGTGCGCGGGCCCAAGCTCCCCGTCCAGAATCGGGCCGGTCGTTGTGTGCAGTTGTGGGGTGGCTCCGGCACGGGGCGAGGCGGACAGAGCTGGGCTGCCTCTCCCCTCCACGGCGCTGTACCGCCGCCCACTGCCATCTACCCTCTCCCTGCTACCTCCTTGCTACCCTTCGTCCCCACCCANACCCACCCACTGTCCTGCCTCAGACACAAGTGAGCGGCGCCAGTTCACTACAAGCCTGAGCGCACGCCACCTGGCAGTCCACCTGGACACCCTCGACCCGCCAGCCCCTCTGGACCTTGCTGCCCTGAGCTCAGCCAGCGCTGGCCCAGACTACTTTGAGACTGCGGCCAGGCACCTGATGTCAACAGTGGCAGGCCCCCAGGCAGAAGCGCTGGCCCGGCTGGCAGGCCCGGCGGGCGCACGCCACCTGGAGGCGTGCCTCGTCGCCGCTGCTGCTGTGAGTGGGTGGGTCCAACTGTTGGTGGTGGCCAGGAAAGGGGGAGGGCTTTGGGCAGAGGTGCGGGGCAGCCGCTCGGCCTTGAGTGCGTGAACGCACGCTGGCTGGCTGGCCGGGTGTGTGCTGGCTGCGTGCGGAAGACACAAGCGCTTGTGCGAGCTGCGCAACACCACCTGGGGCCAGGCTGGCACACATGACCTGGCACTCGCTGCTGCGCACACATGCATGCAGGGTGACACAGTGGACTCGGGCACTGGCAGCCCTGTGGCTTCTACCTCTGGGGGCGCCGACAGCGCTGCAGCCTCCACCTCTGCTGGCGGCACTGCCTCCTCCTCCTCACCCCTGAAGGACCTGCTGGCCGGCCAGCCCACCGAGCTGTTTGGAAAGCTGGCTGCAGGTGGGCACTGCCAGGCTGGTGGGTGCACACAGCTGGTTGTACGGAACCGAACTTTGTTGCAGGTGCACAATAGCCAAGTTGTGGTGCAGAGGCGGGTGCACAAGTCATTTTACAGGAGCTACACGGGGTGAAGTTCAGTTTTGCATGCATGGCGGGGCATCTGAGGGTTGTCTTGGCTGCCTAGGGACCCGTCGTCTTCACCCCCATCAATCCGACTGTGCCAAGTTCTGCCTGCCCCTCTCTTCCGTGTTCCTACGTGTGCAGTCCTGGATGCTGCCCCGGAGCGGCTGGCGGAGGTGTGGCGCGTGGGGCTGGGTGCGCCTGCCGCCAGCGACCCCCAGCAGGTGGCAGCGGAGGTGCCAGAACAAGTGAGCAGTGGCTTGACCGCTGCTTTGATGGGCAGAGTGGGAGGCAGGGGCATGGACGTGATGTGCGGTGCAGCCCGGGATCAGGGCCGGGCAGACAGGCCATGCGAGCCTCGTCAATCTATCAGGATTTGGTTAGATTTGAAATTGAATCCTCTTTTGGGGGATGTGACAAGCTGTAACGACTAGACTACTAGTAGGCCAGGCATGCTCTTGATTGGCCGTGCTGTCAAGCTTAGTGCTCCCCTCAGCTCCCTGCCATGCGTCCTCATATCTGCAGGCGCTGAGGGCATTGCAGCAGGCAGCGTCAGTCACCTTCAAGGATCAGCGGCTGCAGGCCTACATGCATGTGTGCGACAGCCTCATGGAGGCAATGCTGCCAAAGTGCCCGGCTGCTTTGAAGATGAACTACGCCAGGCGGGTACAGGGTGAGTGCACCAGTCTGCGGAGCACGGAACCGGCAGGCTGCAGTCATGCACAGTAAAACCGGCACAGCCGAATTGAGGCCCTTTGTTGTAGGCATGCTGCAGGGCGCCCAGCGCTTCAAATGTAGCAGATTTTGGAAGCCAAAGCCCAGCCAACCTTCAGTGTGCTTTCGTGCTGCCTGCCTGCCTGCCTGCCTGCCCACCTCCGTGCCCGCTCCCCTCCCCCAGCAGACGTGGTGCTGCCCCTGGTTGAGGCGGCCCACCAGGCGCTGGTGCTGACGGGCCTGGTGCCAGATGAGCACCTGATGCTGCAGAGTGTGCACAACAACATTGCACAGAACTTGGAGCACACGTTTGCCTGTCACAATGTGCAGGAGCAGGCTCTCCAGGTGCGTTAAGGGTAGGAAACTGACACCTGGGCGTGCCTCGGTGCAGCGCCTCTAGGGAGCAGATCGCTGCCGTGCGGACGATATGGTTTCCGTCTGATGCACAGCCATTCGCACGCGTCTGCGTGAATTCCCTGCAGGTGGGCGCTGCTTACCAGGCATTTGCTCAAGCCTCTGCCGACGCAGCAACAGCGGGCGTGGGTGACCGGGTGCTGACGAGGTTGGGTGAGGAGGTGAAGGCAGCTGTGACGCGCGGGATGGCGCAGCTGAACGGCGTTTACGGCAACACAGTCACCGACGCACAGCAGCAGGGGTGCATCGTACGGGAGATGCAGGAGCTGGTTGAGCGCAGCACTGCTAGCGTGCAGAGCATGGGCGAGCTCAGCGCTGAGCTGGCGGCCGCCCCAGCCGAGGAGCACACGCAGCTGCTGGGGCGCCGCCTCTTCGACCTGGTGTCGGCACTTCAGGTAGACAGAGTCGGCACGTGCCAGCATGTTCAAATTATCATGTCCCTCAGCAGCGTTTGCTGCCCAAGCTGCCAACCACCACACCCACTGTGTGGGCAAGGCACACAGCTGCACCGCACCTGCCTGTCTGTGCGCTGAAACACGCCCTAAGCCCGTGGACACACCGTGGAACACTGCCATTCCACGCGCTTGATTGCAAGCCTTTGCCTGCACATCTGGTGCCCCCCTGCCCGCGCCCCTGCAGCCCGACCTGGCGGGCAAGATCACGGGCATGCTGCTGGACACTGACACCTCAGGTGGGCGCCCGGCACGGTGTACCTGCACCGCTGTTGTCTGGCACTGCTCCTCTGTTCGCTGCGCACACGCGCTGCGCGCCAGCCACCAGGACAAGTGTGCCCCGCTTCTGGCTGCCGCCCCATTTGCAGAGCTGCTGCTGCTGGTGGCACCAGGGCGGGCTGATGATCTGGAGGCAAAGGTGGTCGAGGCGGTGTTGGTGAGCAAACCGCTGCAAGCACAGTTGAGCAGCTGGCCACAAGCGAGGGAGTTTGCCTTTGCAGCGTGTGACTTTTGCTTTTTACCTCGTCCACAACTCAGAGCACAAAAGCGATGTGCTGTCTTTGCAGGTGCTTCGGGCTCACCGCGCCATACCCGAGGGCACGCACGTCCGCGAGATGAGGT
This sequence comes from Chlorella sp. ArM0029B, assembly GCA_002896455.3. Lineage (NCBI taxonomy): Eukaryota > Viridiplantae > Chlorophyta > Trebouxiophyceae > Chlorellales > Chlorellaceae > Chlorella > Chlorella sp. ArM0029B. Next base: position 887,577 of record JTEE01000038.1, on the reverse strand, counting down.
CACTTCCACCCTCGGATGGCAGCGCCCCGGAGGCCGCTGCTGGTGAGCAGGGCGAGCTCACGGCTGCCATGCTGGCATCCGTCCCTCGCGAGGAGCAGGAGCTGCTGCTGGGGGAGCGCCTCTTCCCGCTGGTGTCGGAACTGCAGGTGGGCGGGTGCATAGACAGGTGGGTGCAGCGTGGTTGAGAGGGAGGGACGAAAAGCAGCTGCCCAGAGCCAGGTGTGCACAACCGGGTGTACGTGAGTACAGGGGGTGGGGTGCTGATGTCGTACAGCCAGCGATGCTGACGTGTGCTCCCTCTGCGCACCCTGCCTCCGCAGCCGGATCTGGCGGGCAAGATCACGGGCATGCTGCTGGGGATGGGCAACTCAGGTGGGCGCATGGCAATGGGGCACCCTGCACCGCTGCTGCTGTGTGGTCCTGCGCTGCCAGTTGCTGAGCTGGACACCAGCATGCATCTTTGCCCACCCATCTGTTTGCCCTGCGCCCTGCCCTGCCCTGCCCGCTCCCGTGCCACCCTGCCGCCTGCCAGCCAGGTCATGACAGCCAGGTATGCTGCCAACCCTGCCCTTGAATGGCTGCCCCACAGAGCTGCTGCTGCTGCTGGATCCCGGGGCATCTGCTGAGCTTGAGGCCAAGGTGGCAGAGGCGGTGCAGGTGAGAGCTGTGTTGGAGTGCAGTGGCAGGCATGGCGGCTTCCCTGGGGGGCGTTTAGCAGTACATGTATGGGCAGTGGGGCTACAGGCTGGCAGCCTTTGCTGAGGCGAGGGCCCGGGGAACCCCTGCCAGGTGCCGCTCCCATGCAGCGCTTCTGACGGGCACATGCCCCTCATGTGCAGGTGCTGGTGGAGAATGGTGCCCTGCCCCCGGGAGCACGCATCCGTTGAGTGGTGGAGGGCGCTGGAAGCACAGCAGGGCAGAGAGACTGGGGCATGCCTGCCGGCGCTGGGTCGGTCCACCAATGCACAGTGCATCCATGCAGCCACGGTTCTGCGAGCCAGCAGCACCCCCCAGCACACACCAGAGGCAAGCAGTATGGGGGCAACAGCTGCGGGGACTGGCTCTGTGAGCTCTGGGCAATGCAGCATAAGAGAACCGGGGAGGCTTGGGGCAGCCGACAACATCAATAGCACCCGCATGTTTAGAGAAATGTAAGTGCATGACAGAGCAGGCAGGCAAACAGCAGGGAGCACGTTGCTGCTGGGCTTGACCAAGGCAGCAGCGCAGGTGCAGCAGCAGAGACAGCAAGACGCCGCAGTAGGCAGCAGCGTGGCAGGCACCACAAGGCAGGCCGGCAGCATCCTGCTCACGCAGCGGGCCCTAGGAGCAACAGTTGGAACACATGACAAGGCTTGTGATTCGTTTCCAGAGGGAGGGGTGGTGTTGAATAACACCAGTGTGTTTGGTTGTTGTATGGGAGGGAGGCGTCACTGGGCAGCCCGCTTCACGCGCGCTCGCCACGGATGCGGCGCGCCAGCTGGATGTCTTTGGGCATGATGGTGACGCGTTTGGCGTGGATGGCGCACAGGTTGGTGTCCTCAAACAGGCCCACCAGGTAGGCCTCGGCGGCCTCCTGCAGCGCCAGCACGGCGCTGGACTGGAAGCGCAGGTCGGTCTTGAAGTCCTGGGCAATCTCACGCACCAGGCGCTGGA
>JTEE01000038.1:873836-885638 GCA_002896455.3 Chlorella sp. ArM0029B | reverse complement strand
CATGCACACCCTCTCTACCTCCCCCCCCTGCAGCGGTGCACGAGAAGCACGTGGACGCAAACCTTCTGGCAGAGTTTGTGGGCTGCCCCATCCTCTTGTTGCCGTGAAGAGGGCCGGAGGCTCTCGCCTGTGCGGCCAGAGCCCTCGCCGCTCGCCCTGATGGCAGGGGTTGCGCCAAGGGCCAGGGCACAGGCCAGACAGCCCACGGCAAGCTCAGCCAGGCGATCTATAATGTATAAGCCCGCCGCGTTGAGAGGGCGGGGCTTATCTGAGCTATTGCACCCTACCCAGCGGCGTCGCGCACACCTGCCCCTGGGCTGCCCACTTGTACCAGCGTGGCAGGGCGTGTGCCCTGCGAGCAAGTTGCCCTCAACGGCTGGTTGTGTTGCCAGCGCAGCTCGGCAGCTCGGGCGGCTGAGCAAGTGGATATCCACGGCTTGGCTGCCTGTGTGCACGCCGATCCTTGGGGCCCGCCGCTATTGCTGGGGCACTGTGTGTGGGCCGATAGGGCAGCGTGCAGCCGAGCAGCGGCCGCTCTCTGTTGACCTCTCTTCCTTTTACTCTTCCCATGTACAATGCGCGTTGTACAATGTGTGCTATTCCCATCCTCGTCCCGAGCAATCCCACCCCACCAATCATGTAAGCGTCGGCAGGCTGCCCTCTGGGTCCGGGCACCGAGTCCCACCAACTTCTGTGCGAGTTCGGATGAGCGTCAAGAGATTGCCCTCTGGTTCGGAGCTGTGAGCCCTCTTACATGGAAAAGAAGAGCAGGCGGAGCTGTTGAGGCTGGCGCGTGTGTGTGTTGGGGCATGCGTGCGTTGGGGCTGAAAGGACAGATGGAAAGTTTGTTCAGTGGATAGTGTGTCGAGTGCGACCGGCCAGGGCGGGGGACATGCCCCCCGCGGGCTGGCAGGCAGGAATACAGGGGGGAGAGGGGAAGGCAACGCTCACAGTGGGGCTCTGAAGAGAGGCAGGATGCAGCAGCAGTGGCAGCAGCAGCAGTGGCAGCGCCAGACAGGGCGCAGAGGGGATGCGGAGGAGGAGGAGAGGCACAGAGGATGTGAGAAAGCAAACCGGCAGCAAACAAAAAGCGCAGATCATTGCAGCGGGAGCTGTGCACTGCACCTAGCATATCTAGGGGATCGGGGAAATCTTGGGATAGAAGAGGGGGGGCAACACAAAATGCGCCAGGCTCTGGCTGTGCAGAGGCACCAGGCCAGTGGGCGGGCTGGAAGGGACGTGACATAGCATGCAGGCCGACAGGGAGAGGGGGGGCCGCTGTGCTGGCAACGTGCATCACGGCACAGTGCGCCGCTGCTGTGTAATCCAATGGGGGAGAAGTTTTGGGATGGGGCGGAGATGATGCAGACTGAGGTGCAACTGCAGTGGCCGGCGCCGCCGCCCAGCAGCTGCTGCGGCCGGCAAGCACACAAGGTAAAATTTGGGGTGCCAGAGCGCGTCGAAGCAGCTCCAGGGCTTGGGTTTGTGGTCTGCCTGGGGTCGCCAGGCAGCGCAGGTGAGCGGGCACACTAGACGGAGAGGTATGTGCCGCAGATGGCCGAGGTGCGGTAGATGCCGTAGTCTTGCAGGCACACTTCCCACAAGCCGTCATCCAGCTGCAGGCAGGGGGGAGGCAGGGGGTGACAGGGGTGAGGCAGAGAAAGGGAGAGGTGAGGCATCAGAAGGGTTGAGCAGGGGCCAGGGGGCGGGCCTGGCACAAGGTAATCTTGTAATGCAGAGGCGAGCAAAAGCATCTGACGCAACACTCCTGCTCCCCCTTACTTGCCCGCCCGCTGCAAATCCACAGTGCTCGCCTGCCCCTCATGCCCACATCCCCTGCAAACCCTGCTGCAAATCTGCCAACCTGCAAACCCTGCTGCAATCCCGCTGCCAATTCTGCCCCCCGCTCACCTCTGCTACGCCCGCCAGCGCCGCCGCCAGCCCCGCATTGTTCTCCACCCCCACCCAGTTGCTGTCCGCCCGTCGGTTGTCCTCAAAGTCGTCGCTGCGACCGCTGCCAAACACCAGGGCGCCGCTCAGCGTGTGCGTGTCGGGCTCCGGATTGAGCAGGCCCGTGATGCGGTTGCACACCTGGGCGGGAGGGAGGGTGGGTGGCAGGGGGCAGGGAAGGGGCAGTGGTTTGATGTCTATTCGGGGTGATTCCGTCGCCGCCTGGCGGCCTGCCGTCTTCCCCACGCAACTGCCCTCTCAAACAAAGGCCTAACGCCATCCAGCCTGCCACCACCTAGGCCTAACACTGGGCCACGGGCCCAGGCCTCTACCCTGCCAAAAACATCGCCTCCCGCTCACCTCTGGCTTGTCGGGGCATGCGGCTGCTCGGTCCTGCGTGCGCTTGGGCGGGTTCTTGCCGTGCCCCACCAGCAGGCTGCGCCCCGCGTCCCCCAGCATGTACCGCACTTGGGACAGGCCCCAGCAGCGGTACTCGCGGGCCAGGGAGGGCTGAGCTGGCGCCACCATGCGGGCGTACATGAGGGAGAGGGCTGCCACGTTGGCGGTGGCGCCCAGGGAGCCTGCAGGGGCGGGGAGGGGAGGAGGCACAGGCGGGAAGGTGAGCGGGCGCAGGAGCAAGGCAGCGGAAGAGGCAAGAGAGGGGGCGAGTGGTGGGGAGGGAGGCCATTTTTTGCGGGACTGCCCGGGAGCCTGCTTGGGCAAGGAGGGAGCAGTGGTTGACTCTTGAGAGGAAGATGGAAGATGACAACATCATGTGTCGCAAGGGTGGCCCATGGGCTGCCAGCAGGCAGAGCTTGGCAGCTCTGGGGAGCTGTCAGGCGCATGGAATGTGGCTTGTTACTTCAGGCTCAGCAAGTCCGTGGCGCTGCACCTGCGCACCCCGCCCCCACCCTGCGCTGCCCACGCACCGCTCATGGGGTTGTAGGCACGACCGCGCTGCGTGTAGTTGGCGGCGTTGTTGGCGCAGATCCAGTTTCTGAGCATGAGGGCGGCCTGGTCCTTGAACGTGGGGCGGTCTGTCTCCTGGGCCAGCAGCAGGTTGAGGGGCCAGAAAACGTTGTCCCAGTCGTAGGCGTACCTGCACTCAAGTCAGGTTTGGTTGAGGGCAGGCGGACATTCGAATCAGCTCGTGGTACAGCACGCGTGCCTGCATTGCCTTGGTTTGTGGGCTGCAAGGACATGCGGGGAGGTGCTACTAGCCCTGCCCTGGCTGCCCGCCCTGCCTCCCCACCGACCCATCCCCCATTGCATGAAAACGAATGGGCGCCCGTTTCATGACAACGAACCCCCTGGGGCCCACTTGAAGTCTGAAATGGGTCCCTCATCCTCCAGGTGCTTCATGTAGAAATCGTACACCTCTGTGAGGTACGAATCCTGCACAGGGGGAGGAGGGGAGGGAGGGGAGGGAGGAATGCTCGAGAGCAGTGTCAGGGCAGGGGCAGGGGCGGGTGGCTGTCACAGGCACGGCAGATGGGGGGGCCAGCTGGGCACATGGCTGAGCTGGCAGGTGATCAGCAGCAGGCAGAGCAGCAGGGCCATGGACGGCGGGCAAAACCCACTGGGCATTCCCCACCAGCGGTACTCTGCGCAGCCAAACGGCCTGGCACCCCAGCACAGCACAGCACAGCATCGCGCAGCACAGCACAGCATGACTTCCTCCCCACCTGCTTGGTTGCCTTGTACAGCCACCCGGCTGCCCATGCCAGGTCGTCGTAGTAGGTGGATGTGTTGTAGATGAGGGTGAGGTTGAAGTCTCCGTCGGCAAAGAAGCCCTTGGTGGCCTTGGAGAACTCGTAGACCTGCAGGTTGATAGTGGATAGTGTATACTTCATAGTTTTATGAGGGCAAGGGTTTAGGGTTGAGGTAGGGTTTAGGGTTTAAAGTCGGCGTCTCCTCCACGTGTATGTGCTTTCCCAGGAAGCCAAACACCTGGGCAAGGGGTGAGCGTTCAAGCGCAGGTGAAATGGGAGATGGAAGAAAGACGCTGCCCCCTTCATACGTAACATCGTGACCCCTACCCCCCTCCAGACACGCACACAAAACGCACGCCGACGGGGCGTGCGTCACACACACACACACACAAGCAAACCCATTAGTCTTGTGTCTCCTGCGCCGGCCCCCCATCCCAAGCACATACTTATCCACAGCCAGTGTGCGCCACCGTGTCCTGTGCCTCCTCACCTCCTTTGCCTTGTCCAGCAGGCGCGTCGCGTACTCGGTGTCGTTCTGCGCCTGGAACACGAGGGAGGAGGCGGCGAGGGCGGCCGCCACGCTGCCGCCCAGATCAGAGCCGCCAGTGGTGAGGTCTACCGCGTAGGCAGGCCTGGCCAGGTTGGGACCCTCTTCCGGGCGGTACCACAGCAGCATCTCCGTGTCAATGTCGCCCACCTGCAGGGGGGGATGCGGGGGCAGGTTGAAGGGTTGGTTGCCAAAGGATGTCAGAGCACATTCCCGGGAAGAGGGCCGTCTGCCGCATGACAGCGCCTCGCCTCCCAGGCAGCACGTGACATGCACGTGGGCAGCAACTCATGTGGGCCCCGATCCCTAATCGCCCCACCCCCACAGGACGCCAGCCGAAGCTCTCTGTCTGCACTCACACGTGTCACCAGCAGCGACTGGTTGGCCTCGGGCATCGCCCGGTGCACCTGCACGCATGAGAATGGTCGGACATGGGCGGGTGTCAATCACCACTCCCTCTGCTCGCGCAGGCCTTACCCACCGCCTCACAATCAGCATACCTGCAAACACATGCACAGGTTGACCACATAGCCAGAAACACAAGCAAAGGTCAACAGTATGTATATGTATATGTGGCTCCACCCTCACCTTCAAGAGGTAGTCTGACCCCCAGCGGATGGAGTCCAGCGCAGCACCCGCCTGCCCCGCCGCCTCGAAGCCCTTGCCAAAGGCCATGAGACCCCACACCAGCAGGGTTGTGGTGAAGGCAATGGGCGAGGTGGCCTTCAGGTTGCCTGCAGGGGGGCAAGGTTAAGACAGAAGGCAGAAGGCAGAAGGCACGGGTGAGAAGGTGCAGCAGGATGCGCACAGGCACAGAAACCGTACGCAAGGTGGCTGCAAGTGAGCGAGCGCCACAATCGGGGGCAGCAGCCTGGGTTCTGAGATGCTGCCAAAGCCCTCTGCGCCTCAAAGTCCAGCCGGCGCTTGTGCCTGGCCCTCCTTCCCCCTTGGCCCTGCCCATGAACACACCCCGCACTCACCGCCTGCCATGCCGGTCATCCAGCCTCCCCCCAGATCCCAGGCATCCACCGAAGTAGGGCCAGCGGCTGTGCCATTGCCCCCATCCACCCCGCTGGCAAAGGGGTCGGTGGCAAATGGATCTGTGCCGCCCCCGGAGGCAAAGGGGTCGCTGCTGGCGGGGCCGCTGCCGGCAAAGGGGTCGGTGGAGGCGGGAGGGGTGCCGCCAGCGGCGGCGGCTCCGGGTGTGGAGGCAAAGGGGTCGGCGATGGCGAATGGGTCGACTTGGAGCAGGCGGCGGCCGAAGAAGGCGTCGTATTGGGCAAAGGGGTCCAGCTCCTGCAGCAGGAGGGCACACAGTTGGGAGGGAGGTGAGCGGGCACTTTCCAGACGGCGGTGGGAGAGGCCGCTGGGCCGCAAGAAGGCGCCGTGACGGAGAGAGGCGGATGCATGCCCCCAAAAGCTGAATTAAGGGGTCAGGGTAGGAGCAAGAGAGGCAGGCAAGAAGGGACGGCGGGTTTTGGGAGCAGCACGGCAGTTTGCGCCGGTGCGCCTTGTGACGTCCGACTGGCGTGACAAAGCAGAGGGGGCGCGCATCCCTTGCCTCCTTACGTCCCATCTCGGCCCCACCTTGCGCCCCCGCAAAGTCTCTGAATTCCCACTCACCGAGCCAGGCCCAAACAGCATGGCGGTGTCGTTGGGCAGGGATGAGGCCAGGGTGACGCTCGAGTTGTAGCTTGCTGTGAAGGCATCGCCCCGCCACGGCACCGCGTTGGAAGGGGGCAGGAAGCCCTCGCGCTGGGAGTTGAAGAAGAACATGGTTTGGGACAGGGCCTGTGGGGGCGAGAAGGGAGATGGTGGTAGTGCGAGTGCAGTTAAGAGAGGGGGCAGGGTGGCGTGAGAGGCGCGGGCAGGGTGGAGAATTGAAAATGCTGTCACAGCAGCTGTATCACTCCCGTGCTTCCCTCCCCATCGCGCCAGACAGTACAACACTCTCAACCTGCGCGCCTGATTCTAGTCACACACGTGGGGTGAGACAGGCAGGCGAGCACCCTCCCAGCACAGCCCGCCCAACTGAATGCCCCCCAATGCCCCCCCAATGCACACTCTGCAGCCATCTCACCTGCTTGTAGTCGTAAGAACGAGGGTAAAGCAGCCAGACGAGCACCACCCCCAGGATGAGCACCACAGTGGACAGAAGCATGGCGATCTTGCACAGGGCGTTGAACACCAGGGGCCGGCGGTACACAGTGTACTGCAGGAGGGGCGGGAGGCGAGCGGCGGTGGGGGGCCAAGGTGAGCAGCGGTGGGGTCAGCAGGGGTGAGAGCGGCAGTGCAGACGACACTGTAAACACATTACTCGCCTACCAATAGCCCCTCATCCCATGAGGACACACCTGCTGTCTGAGCCTGTAGCGGCAGGAACTGCGCACAGCAGAGTGCCTGTATCGCCTGTCTTCACACTCTGCCCTGCCTGCCCTGCCCTTGCCTCTGCCTCTGCCCTGCCCTGCCCCTGCCCTGTCCCTGCCCTGCCCCTGCCTGCCCCTGCCCTGCCCCTGCCCCTGCCCCTGCCCTGCCCCTCCCTGCCCACCTGGAGCAGCAGGAACTGGGGCACCAGGTTGTAGACCATGAAGATGAGGGAGATGGCCAGCGGGGTGTCCAGGGGGCCGCGGAAGAAGTGGACCAGCCCAAAGATGAGGCAGACGAGGGAGGAGGTGAAGAAGAGGGCAGACATCCACACATCCCTGCAGGCAGGGCGGGCATGGAGGTGAGGTGAGGGGGAAGAGGGCGAGGAGCCGTGGGGCGCTGGGTGCGTGAAGGCAGCGCAGCAAACGCCAGTGGGATGGCAGGGCAGGGCGCTGGTGCAGTGAGGTGGTTTTGCATCGTATCTTTGTCGCAGGTTTCGTTGCGGATAAAATATGTAAAGCACGCAAAAGCAAGCAAAAGCATGAGGTGCCGCCAGGTGGCACTCACGCCCCACTGGACACGCCAGGCCAGCATCACAGGCAACTGCACCTGGCACACGCTCCCTACGTCCGCCGTCAAGGCGTCCCACCCTCGCCCTCGCGCCCCCGCCCCCACCTCTAGTTGTGTCCAGTCGTAACAGCGTTTCACGACCCTGAAAGAGGATTCAACTTCAGGACGAACCAAACGAACCGCCCCCGCCTCACCGGATGGGCAAGTCTGCAATGCGCTGCAGCCCCTTGGCCGTCACCTTGAACGTGATCTTGCCGTCAATCCACCGGCCAATGGTCGCACGGTACATGGCCTGAGCGCAGCGGGAGGGCATGTGGCTGGGATAGGGTGAGCTCAGCAGGCGTGATGAGGCGAGCCAAGGGTGCGGGACGAAGTGGGTGGGGAAGGCAGTGGGTGCTAGGTTTGAGTGCAGTGCTGGCCTTGGGGCAACAGCCGCTGCCAGCTGTGGCAAGTGGAGTGGCACCCCGCCTGCAGGTGCTGCCTCAGCCCCAGGGCAAGACCCTTTCCCAGCTAAGCAGCCCGCTTGGCACACTGCCCGGTAAGGTGCGTTGCCGTGCTGGACCCAAGGCAGGAGCCAGCCAGTGCCAGCTGTCAGCCTAGCTGGCACGGCACCCTGTGCTGCCAGTGCCGCCTCACCTTGAGGAAGGCGAACCAGAGGATGGAGTTTGAGACTGAGGAGAACCACATGGACTTGAGGTGGGCAAAGGCGCGTGTGTAGTACATGAGGCCGAGCGTGGCCGCATAGTACACGCTGATGGAGATGGCGGCCCACTGGTTGATGACAATGGGGAAGGAGCCCAGCCAGACCTGCAGATGCGGACACAAGAGAGAGGATGTTTGGTGCGTAGGCCACCAGCATGGGCACCACCAGCATGAGCCCACAATCCATACACCACATTGCTATCTTAAATGCACGGATGCACCCCCTCGCCCCCCTCCCTGNACCGTTATCATTGGCACAACTCATACAATAGAATGCTACCCTAGGACACGAACACAGCCCCACACCCTCCCTTCCCGCCCGCCCACCGTGATCATTGGCACCAGCATGAGCAGCGGGGTGGAGGTGAATGCGGAGAAGTAGGAGAGGATGACGGAGCCGTACATCCAGCGCATGAGGGGGCTCAGGCCCCGCGCAAAGATGGGGTTGTGGCTGGAGAAGAAGACCTGCAGAGGAGGGAGGAGGAGGAGGGAGAGGAGGAGGCACATGCGGCGTGAGGGGCCGGGAAGAGGGCGCAAAGTGGAACAGGGGCGGGGCGAGGGGCAGGGCGGCGGTGGTGATGTGGCGGGGCAGGGAGAGCAGCGGGCACCCACATGCCAATAAGGGCACGGACCACCAGTCCCTCCCTTCCGCAAGCACCCCATCCCACGCCAGCAATCCACCAACCCGACCTTGCCCCTCACCTGGAAGTGTCCCTTGGCCCAGCGTGAGCGCTGCTGGAAGCAATTCCGCACCTCCTCCGGCGCCTCACCAATGACCATGTACTCGCTCACGTAGCGGCACTGCACACATTGTGAATGGGCGGGGGGCGGGTTGTCTGAGTCACGAAGGAGGTTGGGTGTCGGGGGCAGCACAAGGTGGGCATATAGAGGGTGGTTGGTGCTGGCAGGGGCATTGTAGAGGGGTGGGGCTTGGGCAGGGCACAGGTGGCGTAGACGCTTTATTCAAGCCTCCCAGCTCACCTGCCAGCTCAGCTTCTTCAGCTCAATCCCCAGCGCAAAGTCCTCGGTCAGGGTCCACTCGGGGAACCAGCCTGCCTGCAGAGGTGTGGGGAGGTGGATGGCAGGGCAGCAGAGACCAGGTGAGCTTGCATGCGAAAGCTTGCAGGAAAGGTGAATGCTTGCATCCCTCGCAGTGTCCTGCTCCTGGGCAGTGCCAGCCTAAAACCTTGTGCTGCCGCCAGCCAGCGCCCTATGCAACCCAGCCCAGTCAGGCAGGCACCTGCCAGCAGGCAGGCAGGCAGGCAGAAAACTCAGGCATTCAGGCAGGCAGGCAGGAAGGCGGGCAGGCACCTGCTGGAAGGCCTTGGCACGGCACAGGAAGTTGGTGCCCGTGCATGAGATGAGGCCCAGGGCGTCGTACCCGGGCTGGGTGTAGTCCTGCAAGCAGGCAGGCAGGCAGGGAGGTGAAGAGGCACGGTGGGAGGTGCACGGTGATGGCAAAGGGGCAGGCGGGGGCTGGGGGCGGAGTGTGGCAACCTGACATAGGCTGGGCCAACCTTGTGACATGCAGTGTGTCAGCACGGCACGGGGCAGCACCACGATACCCCAATTGCTCGTCCCGCAGTGCCGAGCTGCCTCAACCGCCCCCCAGTGCGCACCCAGAAGTGCACGTTGGCGTGGTTGAAGATGTCGCCGCCGGCGTTCAGGTTGTAGAAGGTCTGCAGGGGCAGAGAAGAAGCCAGGGGAGCGGAAGTTCAGCACGCCAAGCTTACGCAATGACAAACAAAGTCCTAGGGAGGCCAAAAGGAGAAGAGGCAGGCATCTGCCTCAGCCTGGCCTCTTCCTTCACTAGTCCAATCGTTACGGCTGTCCACATTCCCTGACAGAGGATTCAACTTCAGCACGAACCCATCCCTGAGAGGTTGAAGAGGCATGCACCGCAAGCCCCTACAAGTTTGAATACATGAAAACTCATCCTTCACTACACAGTGCGCTGGCCGACCTGCCATGGTTGTGTTGTACACGAGACCCACTTAGCACCCACCTGCGGGGACAGCACCATGCCCACATCCTGCCCGCCATCCAGCAGGGGCACGGTTTTGAGGAAGAAGTCGGCGTTGGGGACCTGGGGAGCGGCGTGGCGGCGAGGCGGCGAGAAAAAAAGGGTGAGGAAGAGGGCGGGTGAAGAGGGGTGCAGTGCATGAGGGGTGCATGCGCGCGAGCTGGCATGGGGGCGGGCAGGCACTTCCAGGGCTGCACTCATGTATGCCCGCAAGCCGGCAGCAGCGTGCATGGCAACCCACGCCCCGCTGTCCCTGACCCTCACCCTCTCCGCAACGCTCCACCGCTGCTATGCTGGCACCGCCTACCGCCCCCCCCGCTCCTGGCCCCTCACCTGGTCCGCGTCAAACACGCACAGGATCTCGGTCAGCGGGATGGGGGTCCCCTCTGGGTAGATCTGCTTGGCTGCATTGTTGATGTTGGCAGACTTGCCGTTCATCTCTTGCTTGGCACGCTTGCGACCGCTGCAAGGCAAGGCAAGGCAAAGCGGGACGAGCGTTGCCAAAGGTTTCAGGTTTTCGGGTGGAAGCGGCAGGGTGCGGGGCGGCGGCGATGCAGGTGTGAGAGATTGGCGTGCCTTCCAGCTCGTCGTCGGGCAGCACGCCCTGCCAACCCATGGCACTTCTGCCCCTGTGAGTACATGCGAGCAGGAAGTGGGGCGCCCTCCTTCCCTCCCTGAATTCCACATGCCCTGCCCGCTTGAGCACGACGCCTTGATGTGCCTGCTTGCCTCCCACCCGCAAGGATCCCAGGTCAGTGCTCTGCAACCCCACCTGACGTAGACGGCGTTGCCCACCCCCAGGCTGTGCACAAACTTCTTCTTGTCCACGTCACGCCCGTCGTCCAGCAAGTAGACTGCAAGAGGGGGAGGGGAGAGGGAGGGGTGTTGAGGTGAGAGAACGGAGGGAGGAAGTTAGCAGGGCGGAGAGACCATGATATACTTTAGAGATAGAGTTAATGCCGCCAAAAAACGAGCAACAGGTGCCCCCTGGCTCGCCTCCTCCTTGCTTGCCCCGGCAGCCTGCCTGCCAGCCAGTTGCATGCCCCTGTCCTCCCTCCAGCCCTCCAGCCCTGCCGCCCTCCCTCCCCTCGCCTCTCACCTGTGCGTGAGCAGTTGGCGGGGATGGGCGCCACCAGGGCGGCTGTCATCGTCTTCTGGATCACGTCCAGCGGCTCCTTGTAGCAGGGGATGATCACGCGGATGTGGTAGGGCAGCGCAGTGTGCACCTGCGGGCGGGGAAGAGGAGGGGGTGGTGAGGAAACCAAGGAGTCGAGGAGGAGGCAAAGACGCAACCCTGGTCGAGGGGTGCACATTAGGGGATTGGCAGGGCAGCGCGCCACTTCTCTTCCAAACTGACGCCTCGACTTGACAAACGCAGGTCGAGTGCCGCCATTCTGAGGCTGCAAAAGGGCCAACAACGGGCGCCGGGCAGCGGCTGGCAGGAGGTGCAAATGAGTGTTGCAGGTCACCACTCTGAAGCTTTGATCTGAAGCTTTGCTGGGCTGCGGCTGGCCAAAAGTGATTTGCTGTTCACCAGCAGCCCCATGTGAGGGTGGTGGCGCACCTGCCCCTTGTCATCCGGCGGCGGCAGCGCGTTGTTGGTCACCCGCACGGTGAGGCAGAGGCCGTAGGGCAGCATGGCCAGGCCACCCAGGATCTCGATGGCAAGCACAAGCGCGCCGTACCTGCGGGGGAGGGTGGCAGGTAGTGGGGAGGGTGGGAAGGAAAGGGGTGAGGAGGAGAGTGTGGGTGGGAGGCAGGAGGGCAGGCAGGGAAGCGTGGCGCAAGGAGGAGGGGAAGGTCTTAAAATGCCAGAGCAGCCAAGGCGTTCTACCTTCAATATTCAACGTCCCCCGCAAATCAAGGGCACCGGGCCAGCATGCGACACCCGCCCAACCGCAACACACTTCGCCCCAACCCTCTCCGCCCCCACC
>JTEE01000038.1:855187-873810 GCA_002896455.3 Chlorella sp. ArM0029B | reverse complement strand
CAAGCGCGTCCCCTACCCGCCTGCCCCCCGCTGGGCCCCGCCCCGCTCCGCTCTGCCCCCTGGCGAGCCACGCTGTGCTCACCACAGCATGGGCCCCAGGCCCAGGGTGTGTGTGGCGCGTGCCCAGATGTAGAAGCTGAATGCGGCGATGAAGAAGAGGAAGACAAAGAGGCCCCAGGGATTGATGGCCACTTTCTTGCGCAGGCGGTGGGGGACCACGTCTGCAAAGAGGCGGGGGCGGAGGAGGGGGAGAGGGTGGGAGAGAGAAGGCGAGGGGCCACAGGGAGCAGGGGAGGGGTGGCACCAGGAATGCTGTGGGATTGCTCCCTCCTCATCTTGCTCCTCGGCATCCTGCGCCCCGAGTCCTTCCCTTCTTCCCCTTTGCTTGCCTTTCCTTCTTGCAGCCTGCCTTGTTGCACCCTGTGGCAGCGTCAAGAGTCTCCCTTCACGTGTAAAGGCTGCTCTGCTTTGTTGTTTCCGTAGAAGCAGGCCACCCTCCACCCAGCCTCGCCTTCCCCTCCCCCACTCACCCTCCCGGACGCCGCCTGCGCCTCCTCCCTGGCGTGTACAGGCTTGCTGCTGGGCTGCCCCTCCAGTTGCTTACCCCGCTTCATCTCGCCCACCCCCTCCCCCGCTCACCCTCTCTGACGACGTCCGCGCCCTCCTCCACGGCGTCTGCGGGCGTGCTGCTGGGCTCCTCCTCCAGGTCTTCAACCTTGCGGGAGGGGGCGGTGGCCAGCTGGGGCTCGCCACAGAAGAAGGGCTTCACGTCATCGCCTGTGGGTGTGTGGGGGAGGGTGCCGAGAGGTGGGTGAGGGAGGCTGAGGTTGAGCGAGCGGTGAGGCAGGTGGGTGGGTGGGGGTGCGCGTTTGCGAACGTTGCTATGAGCAGGAGCCGCGTCCCATTTCACGTGTCCTCCTCATTTTAAACCCAGAACCCAGCGTGCAACCTACAGCACGTCACCAGCAACCTCGGTAATCGTCCTTCAAGAAAAGATTGGCCACCAAGCCCCGCCCCACGCGGCACCTTGCCCCACAAGCAGCCCAACCCCGGCTCAGGCTGACGCGGTCGTCATAATCGCTGGGGAAGGGATCAGAGGGCATGTGGGGGTAGAGGGCGCCCCGCTCGGCGGCACCCGCCACGCTGCTGCCGCCGCTGCCCAGAAGGCCCGCGGACTCCTCCTGGATCTCACACTGCTCCCGGCCGCCCTGCAAGGGGGTGGGGCGGGGGAGGGGGCGGGGTTGACGCCATATGGGTGTGCACGGGGGAGGCAGGCCGAACCTTGTGCCGTTTGCAGGGCTGGACAGCTTGGAGAGCAAGTGTGCTGGGGGAGCAGCAGGTCAGGCAATTGTGGTGCGGAGAGTACCAGCGCTGTCATGCTGATGCGGCTGCCTGCCCAGCCAACAACACACTCTGCCCCCGCTGCATTCATGCATTCACTTCATTCATTCAATTACAGCGCCGCAGCAAAACAAAAGTGTGCCGCAGATGCGTCATCCCCCCGCTGCCGCGGCCACCCACACCCAGCCACTCACCTCCTGCGGGTGCGAGGCGGAGACGGCCACCTGCCGCAGGATGTCGACCAGGGTGGTGGTCAGCCGCCGCACATGCTGTGCAGGCACCGCTGGCAGGGGGGCGCCCGCGTCACTCTCAGGCAAGTGCCGGCCATGCAGGCTGCCCCGCCCAGACTCCAAATCCGCCATGGTAGCAAAGGAGTCGCCCCGGGCGGCCACGCCTGCCAGGCCATCTGCGGGACGGGCGGCAAGGGGTGGAGGAGGAAAGGTTGGGGCAGCAAGGGGAGGGACAGACAGGGTGGGAGGGGTGGGCGGGGCACGGGGGGAAGAAGGGATGCAGGCAGCGGCGGCACGAGGGGAAGAAGGGATGCGGCACTGGTCAGAGATGCATGCAAGGCCGCAATGAGCTTTCCCATGCTGCAGCGTGCCCCATGCCCAGCAGGCACTTGCGGCGGGTGGCAGAGGAGGCGAAAGTGGGCGCGGTAGCGCGGTGCACGCACCTCTGCCGTCTGCCGCCTGGTCGGTGCCAGCCACAGAGGCGGACAGGGACTGCAGGATGTCAGCTAGGCTCTGGGTGAGGCGCCGCACGTGGCCCTCCGGCACATGCCCCTCGCCGCCAGGAGCGCGGGTGCTGGGCCGGCGCCCGCCCACACCCAGCCCAGCGCTGCTGGGCGTGCCGATGCTGCTGGCAGGGCTGACCTGCGCTGCTGCCGCCGCCGCCGCCGCCGCCGCCGCCGCCTCTGGCCGCTTGCCGCTTTTTAACCGCCCTGCCGCTGCCGCTGCCGCCTTTGTTGGTGAGGGAGCAGCAGCAGGGGGGCTGTGAATGCGGTGCGAGGACAGCGGATTTTCAAACATTGTTGCACCTCCATGCTGGCCCTTGCCCCCTGCCTCGCCGGCAGCGCCTTCCTTGCCCTCCTTTCCTTCCTTCTCAAAAGGCTGCTGCTGCATGCCAGGCGTGGCCAACATTGCAGTTGGACCTCCGCTGGCTGCTGCTCACTGGCTCGCCAGCACGGCTGCTTGGCTGCCTGCATAGGGTTTGGGGAGGAGGGGCACGGGTGGGGGGCATGAATAGTGCGGTACCTGTACTGTTCGCAGCGTTAGCGCCCCCGCCCATGCCATGCCTTGCGGGAGCACCTAGGCCCTTGGTTTTCCGCTCAGTTTCATTCATTGGTCCAAGAGAGGGCCAACAGCATGCATGCTGCACGCCCTGGCATGATCTCAGGTCCTTGGCACAGGGAGCTACCTCGGTGCCCCCACCTGCTGTTTCGGCGGCTAGCGGTGGGGGCGCGCCGCACTGCACCCAACGCGCACCAGCCTCCGATGCCTCTGCTACCCACCTGTACAGTGGTTTAGGCTGCTCCAGAGCTCTTCAGCAACGCCTGCGTGCCTCAGCAGGTTCGAGCCGCCGCGAAGCGCTGGTGCACGGGGGCCGCGGAGTCTGGCCTGCACGCACCCAGGCAGCGGTTGCAGCTGATCACATGCGTTTTGGGGTCGAGCAAAGCAAACGCCGTTCCTAGAGAGGTTGGGGAGGCGGCACAACTTGCCCGGGGCCTGCACGCCTCCCTGCCTCGGCAGCAACAGCCCTGCGCACCTGCGATCCCTCACGCTCCACGCTCGCACATCCAGCTTGGGAATAGGTGCGCCAGAGCAAGCCGGCTGGCCAATCGATGACCCGAGCGCGGCAAGCGCCTCGTGGCATCAAACCCTTGGACCGTTCAGGTCAGCTCATTTGTCTGCTTTCCAGAAACCTTTGCCTCCACTACCACTCTTGCTCGCTCCGCCCGCTTTACATGAGCAGATCTGCGGAAGGCTTGGCCATCGCGGCCCCCTGCTTGGCAAGCAGAGCAGAACCGTAGGCTGCCTCCGCCTGCGCCGACGCCACCACCGGGACGCCCAGCGCCCGCTGCCGCAGGGCGCTCCAAACCGGGTTCTTCGCTCCCCCTCCTGCGCAGCGTTCAGGGCACCTCAGGTCAGCCAGAGCAGCATGGGCAGGGTAGATGGCAAGCTTGAGTCGGCGTTTTCTTGGACACGGTGAGCTGAGGGGGCGTAGCGCCCGCTGCTGGTGCGGCCTGACCGGGAAAAGGCGGCCCACCCGGCACGAGCGTCCGCTCGCCTCCCATGCCAGCTTGTGAATGCCAG
This sequence comes from Chlorella sp. ArM0029B, assembly GCA_002896455.3. Lineage (NCBI taxonomy): Eukaryota > Viridiplantae > Chlorophyta > Trebouxiophyceae > Chlorellales > Chlorellaceae > Chlorella > Chlorella sp. ArM0029B. Next base: position 870,157 of record JTEE01000038.1, on the reverse strand, counting down.
GCGCCCCTGCTGCCTGCCCCACCCTCACACACCGCACCCCTCAACTTTGGACCCCAACCCCTATGCTATGCACCTGCTGTGTGGACCTTGCAGACGGGTGTGGCTCCCTGGTCTGCCAGCAATCGGTACGCCTGTGCCTCGATGCGAGCAATGCTCTCCAGAATGCCCTGGCGGGCGGGGGCAGGGGCGCAGGGCGTGACATGCCGGATGAGAGGGGGCAGGGGGAGCCGAGGAAGGCATGGGAAACCCAGCTGCAAGAGCAGCCATAACATCCGAGTGGCATGCAAGCCGGTTAGGGCAAAGGCTTCCCGCCCCAAACGCCGGACCTGCCTGCCTTGCCCCTCGTCCGCCCCAATTATCAGCCCGCAACCTTGCAAGCTTGATTCACATGCCCAGGCCTTCACCCGCCGAACTACAGCACCAGGATCACAAGAACACCAGCCAGCCAGCCGGGCAGCCCTCCCACACCTGCAAAAACAGCGCATCGTCGTCGGGCCGAGGTTCCAGCCGGGGCGGCAGCTGCGGGTCGTTCACCTGCAGGGGGCAGAGCCGCGACGGCATGCAGTGTGCGTGTTCACAGTGATGTAGCATTGTGGTGCTGTCAAGCTTGTGGCACAGGTTTGTGCGCTGAAACGACATATAACCTGACTCAGTCGGTCATTATGTGGCATTGCTGCGGCCAGGTGCGCAGGCAGCTTGCGGTGCATGCCTCGTCAACCTCTCAGGATTTGGTTCGTCCTGAGGTTGAGTCCTTTTTCAAGGGATGTGAAAAGCTGTCACGACTAGACAAGGCAGCGCACCGGGAAGCGCTCCCCGGGGGCTGTGAGGGGGTAGTAGTCCAACCCTGTGGGCTTGTGTGCATCCAGGCGCGGGGTGAGCTCTGCCAGCTGCGCATCTGTGAAGAATTGACGCAGCACGGCGCCGCCGGTATTGGAGGCACCCCCGACCAGCCAGGAGTCGCCCAGCCGATGGCTGCGGCAAAGCAAGGGGGGCGGGGGCGGGTTCTATCAATATTATGGAGGGAAGCATCTGGGGGAGGGCGGGAGGGCGGGCGAGGCAGGGCGGGTTCTACCAACAGAATGGAGGGAAGCATCCGTGGGAGGGGGGAGGGCGGGCGTAACCGGGGCGGGGCCCCACCAACAGTATGGAGGTAAGAACTGTGGCTGGCTGGGGGTGCAGGTGACGCAAAGAGGCATGGCATGGGCTCCAAGAGAGCAACAATGGGAGAGCAGGAAGTGCAGCAACAGAAGCGCGGTGCTGCTCACGCTTGGCCTGACCACCCACCCACCTACACAGCCTGCATTTCGTTATCAAGCCCCACCCGCCTACACATCCTCCGCACCCACTTCCCACCCGCCCACCGCTTCATCCCAGATGTCCATTCCCCACACGCTTGGCCGCCCACCTGTACAGCCTGCCCATGCATTGCCCACCCACTCACATGTAGCCTGCACAATCACTGCCTACATGCCCACCTGTACAGCCCGTACCGCGCGTCGTCCACCCGTGTCGTGCTCAGCAGCTTGATGGCCAGAGTGGAGCCCAGGGAGGTGACGGCCTGGGGGCGGGGCGGGAGGGGCGGGTTTGTGGGGCAGCGCAGTCAGGGCAGGACACTTCAAGGCAAGGCAGCGTGGGGGCCAGGACGGGCAATAGGGCGGGCACACAGGTGCTGTACGCTCTGCTTGATGGGTGCACAAAGGCACGGCATGCTGCCTAGTACCACAGCATGGCAGAGGCAGATGAGCGTCCCAGGCAAACCCCGCCCAGTCTTGTGTGCATCAACCTCCCCGCGGCCAAGCCCTGCACCCTCACCTCCCCAGGCTGCGACACCCCGGCTGCAAGGAATGCGGCGATGCTGTCGGTTGTGCCGCCGCACACCCAGCAGTCTGGGGGCAGCCCTGCCTCCGCTGCCACCTCAGCAGTGACACGTGCCACCGGGGCGCCGGGGGCCACCACAGACAGCGGCAGCAGCGAGGCAAACGGCTGCATCGAGAAACAGCGGGGGAGTTGCCAGTTTTGGGACAAAGGGTGGCGGGGAGAGTTGCAGAGAGGAAGGGAGAAAGGTGGGGAGGCAGGCCGGCAGGTGGGGCCAGCAAGCCAGCTGTGTGCGCTGTGCATGCTGTCATCGCGGTTGTGATGTGCCCGCCTCGCCTCCGCCACCCCCGGTGGGACAGCTGGTGCACATGCTGCCAGCTGGCACCACACAGCCCTCCATCCTCAGTCTGCCCTCCCAGCACCAGCCACCTACCTGGCCTGCCAGCCACTCTGGGTAGCACTCGGCCGCTGGGTCGTAACCCAGCTTCAGTGCATTGTTGTAGTCAGTCACCCGCCACTGGCCGTGCAGCAGGCCAGCCATCCAATCGGCTTGGTGGGCGAACGCGGGGGCGTGCCCAGCATCTGCCGCAGCCTGCCACGCGCCCTCGCTGTCCCAAGCAAGCACCTGCAAGAGCGGTGCAGGCAAGCGCAGCCTTGGCAGTTGAGGAGCAGGACAGCAGGTCGATAGGGATGCAGGCGGGCAGGCAGCCGACCGGTGAGACGGGTGCTGACATGGCACCGCGGTCCCGTGTGTGCAGCAGAACTGCGCACCGGCAGCACTGAATTCAAGAGGTGCAGAAAGTTGCGCCACTGGACTGGGGGCTGAGCTGCACCGGCAGCAAGCGGTCCAGGAGCATGGGTGCAGAAAGGAGCACACAGACAGCAACAGAGTCCACAGCGCCGGTACACCCCTGCCTGCTGCCAGGCGCCCCCCGCCCGCACCTTGCAAAGTGTGGATGTTGAAGCGGTGGCAGTGTGGTCGAGTGGCGCCAGCGCCTTGGCTTGTGCCACTGCCTCTGCTGGCTGCGCCTTGTTGTACATGCGGGGAGGCGCCAGCACAGCCCCGCTCTTGCCATCTATGAGCAGAGTGGTGGCGCTGGTGCCGTCTATCGAGATGGCAGCAACCTGTTGCCGCTGCTCCGCCGGCAGCGCATCCAGCAGCCGCCATAGCGCACTGCGCAGGGGAGACAGTGCGATAGACAGTGACAGCATCAGAGCGGTGACGTGACAGGGTGGGCAGCAGCATCAGGCAGCGACTGCAGCAGGGCGGCCTTGTTGCCGGCAAGAGCAGCAGCAGCGGCGGCGGCGGAGGCCGTACCTGTGCCAGGTCTCTGCCCGGTCGGCATGGATGCCGTAGCTAGTGCTCGCCTCAGCTGTGATTTGCGAGTTCTCGCTGCGAGGCAAGGGCGATGAAGGTGAGCGCGCTGGGCTGCCCTGCCGATAAGCGGGCTCTGTTATTGCGCGATCGGTCCTTTATCCTCTTCGGGCACAATGCCATGCATGTTGATCAGCGCCCCCTCACTCGATCACTGCGGCTCTGGCTCCGGAAGTGCCAACGTCTATGCCCAAATACAGAGCCCTGGCCGCCACCATTCGCCGCTGGGACGCCGATGCCGGTTGGAGACGGCCTGCAACCGTTCTGGATGTCCCAGCAGCTGCCAGACATGCCGCCATCTCTCCCTCTGGCTGAGCCCTTGTCGCAGCAGCCTAGTCGGAATGTCAAAAATGGGGATATGTGGCAAAGAATGCAGCGAAAGGGCAGTAGAACGGCCGAGAGCGGGGACTGGGGGTGCACCGCCGATCACAGCGGGCACAGCAGAGGCAAAGTCGCGAAAGACGAAGCACACCCATCTGCTCAGGGCTGGCCGCCCTGGCTGGTGCTGCTGTTCATGCGCTCCAGCTGCTGCACGCGCTGGGCCACACCGCCCCTGGGTGATGACGTGGCCGCCTCCTCCACTGCAAGTGAGCTGCGCGTCCGGGCCGCCTGCCGCTGCTGCTGCCGCGGCTCCTGCTGCTGGGAGGCAGCAGCAGGGGCCGGGAGGGGATCCTTGCTGACGTCAGGGAAGGGGCTGTCAGGAGGCGCTGTGCTCACGGGGGTGATGATTGGCAGCGGCAGCAGCAGGGGCTCCGCTGGCAGCTGCAGCGGAGACGGGGGAGGGGGCTTGTGCCGCTCCTGCTGCTGCTGCTGCTGCTGCTGCTGCTGCTGCGTTTGCACACCGTTGCTGGTGCCACCGTTCGCACTGGCATCATGGCTGCCATTTGCCGGGGGCAGCCCCAGAGCTGGCACAGCCTCAGTTGCTGATGGCGGCGAGGCCATGGGGGATTGGGAGCCGGAGTGATGCATCCACGAATCGGCTGCCTGTGCTGCCCGGGCGGGGTTGGAGAAGGCGGGGGAGCCGTCGGCTGCGCTGCGGAAGCTGCTGCTGCGGCTGATGGCGCCGCTCAGGGTGCTGGGAACCTCTGCAAGTTGCAAGTTGCAATGTGAAGGGCAGGCAGGATTGAAATGTGCAGTGAGGCTAGAGGCGAAATGCAACGAGGGTGCAACAGAACCTGACCTCGCAACGCCTGCCCTTCCCAAGCTGCCTGCCCTCTCAGGCATGTGCACACGCACCAACTGGCCTGCCTGCACTGGCCTCGGTTGCGACACGCACGTGCCCAAGGCCCGCCACCAACCTGAGTTCATCTTGCGGTGGCGCGCCTTGCGCAGGTTGGAGGAGGCAAGGGAGCGGGCCGAGGAGGGGGTGAGCAGCACCGACAGCTGGGCGGGGTCCATGTGCTGGGCTGACGCCACCCCCTCCAGCCGTGCCCTCGTGGCCTCGTCGTCTGCCGTGCACCGCAGCAGTGCCTGGCGGGCCAAGTCCCTAGCCACCACATTGCGTGGCTGCAGCGCCAGGGACAGCAGGGCGTTGAGAGCGCCCGCCTCCACAGCGCGAGCCCGAGCCTCCGGGTGCACAGACAGGTGCCACAGCGCCATGGCTGCAGACCGCTGCACCTCGTCGTCGCCTGACAGTGCAAGGGCCACCACCGGCGCCAGCCCTGGGGGGTCCGCCAGCTCAGCCAGCACCAGGGGCGGGTCGGCGCACAGGTTGGCCACGGCTGCCGCGGCGGGCTGCTGCACTAGGGGGGCGCCGCAGGCTGTGCCCTCCAGCAGCAGCGGCAGCAGGTGCAGCTCCTGGAGGAGATGTGGGGGAGGCAGGGGTGCGGGGGAGTCGAGCAGGGGGAAGTGCAGTGATGCAACACAGGGCAGGCTGGCAATGCAGTACGAAACTCTCGTCTCGTGAGACCGCTCCTGGCTCCATATGGACATTAATATGTAACAAACTAACTAAGTACGGCAAAGTGTGCGGGGTGGAGTTGTGAGGGAGCCAAGCAGGGGGAAGGTGCAGTGACGCAAGCCAGGCAGGCAATGCCGTGACAGGGCACCAGAGGAAACACAGGCAGGCCGTGCAAGCGGGGCAAAGCAAGGCCAACCCACACACCTTGAACTGCTGGCGCGCCGCGTCGCTGGCCGTCAGTGGCACCAGGCACTCGTATGCGCCGCTGCGCACCGCCACGCTGTCGCTGCTGCAGTCCTCCAGCAGCGCATGCAGCGCCGTGCTGCTGGCCATGAATGCCTCCTTCTGCGGCTCGTCCTGCAGCACGCCTGCCAGCGCCAGCAGCCGCTGCCGGCGCAGCAGGGCGGGCTGCACGCCCAGCTCCACACCCAGTACATTGGCAGCGTGTGTGCGCCGTCGGATTGCGCGCGACTCCGTGCGGTGGCCCGCCATGAGCCCGGCCCGGCTGTCTGGGCGCTGGGTGGCGCCGGGCGAGTCTGGCAGCATGGTCATCGATGGGCTGGGGCAGGGCGAGGCTGAAGCAGACTGCTGGCTGCTGCTGTGAAGCTGCTGCACCAGAAGGCCCAGCAGGTCGTGCCGCGCAAAGAAGGCTCTGCAGCGGGTGAATCAGAGAAGGCAGGCGGTGGCCGAAGAAAGTGGGAGCCTATGCTCAGGGTGCAGTAGTAGGAAGGGGCAGCAGAGGTCCTGCCGCCGAAGCTCAGCAAACGCACAGGAAAGCCACAGCTGTGCACCTAGCCCTCACACACTGCATTTCAACCCCAGCCCCTACCTGTGCGCTGGGTAGCTGTCTGAGAGGTAGTTGACCGCTGTGAGCGCTGCCAGCAGGGCGTCCGCGCTGGGAGGCTGGCCCAGCAGGCGCAGCAGCTGCTCCAGCACACGCGGGTCCAGCGCCTGCAGCCGCGGGCTGTGCTCCCGCGACAGAAGCGCCAGCGTCTGCACAGCAGCAGGAGGGAGCAGGCGGCATGCCAGCCACAGGCGCAGCCGGTTCGCTCAGCAAGCAGTCGCTGAGGCGGCAATATTTTGGTTCACCCAACCATCAGGGCAGGCTGCCCGTCGCAGCACACTTGTCCCGCGCCAAGCCCCCGCTGGCCACGGCCTTCCAAATGCAGCCAGCCACGCAGCTGCCATCTGCCGCCACATGCACGTCCCACCCACACGCTGCAACCGGCCCAGCATACCTGCACGGCCTGCGTGACCAAAGCGGGCTGTGCCGACCCCAGCGCCTCCACCACCACATCCAGGCAGCCGGCCTCCAAAATGTACCGCCGGTTGGGCGGGCAGCCTGACAGCACTGCCAGCGCCCGCACAGCATCCTCCAGCATCCCCTCGGGAGGAGGCCCCGCCGCCCCAGGCCGCCGCTGCCACGCGTCCCGCACTGCCTTGACGAGCAGGAACAGCTCGGCGCCGCGCGTCTGGCGCAACGTGAGCGCGTCGGGCTCCCCCGCCGCCGCCGCGTGCTCCAGAAACTGCAGCAGCGCCTGCCGCTTGTCGCGCTGCGAGGTGCACGACAGCTTGAACACAGCCCTGCCAGTGGAGAGGCCAGGGGAGCAGTTGAGAGAGGCCAGGAGGGCAGCACCGTGAGCAGGGGGTACACACGTGCGGCTGCCAACATGTCCACTCACCTTGGCCAGGATCCAACAGAGCTTCCTGCACATTTGCACAGACACTCATGCAGATGCACCCTTGCACAACAGAGGCCTACCACAGCACCCCCGCACCACACCCTTTGGCCCCTTACCTGCTGACGGGCTCAATGGAGCGCACATCGTAGGGCTTTCCGGTGAGCTGGTTGGTGGCACGGGGCGGCGGGGAGGCGGTGGGCACAAAGCAGGTGAAGCAGGACAGCACGCCGCCGCCGCCCACCACGCGCTTGGGGTGCTTGCCGGTGAAGAGCTGCAGGCACAGCAGGGCGGCAGGGCAGGGCAGGGCGAGGACAATGCAGTCAGCCTAAGCACACACGCGCTTGGGACATGTGCCGCAATTCGAATGTTCTCTGGCCAGGCAAGGCAGGCAGGGAGGGAGGGCGAGTGCAGGCGGGCGGGCACAGCAGCCTGCATGAAGCCGTCTTCACCGTGCTCCTCCGACTCGATTCCCCGCCCGGCACACCACTGCTTAGTCTATCACCCCAACTACCGCCCACCTGGCGTGGCGTGCGCCCAAACTCCATCATCTGCAGGCGCAGCGCGTCCCGCATGGTGGGGCCGTCCTCGCTTTGCAGCCACTTGAGCGCCACCTCATCATACGTCAGGTAGTGGAACACATTGTTGGCCTTCTCTGCACGCACGCCCCGCGACTTGCGCCCAAACACGAGGTCTATCCACTTGTGCAGGCGGGCAGACACGTGGGGCGCCTCCAGGGCCTCTCGAAGCTTCCACAGAAAGTCGCGGGCACTGGAGGCCCACGGCGGCAGCACCACATCGCCCACGCGCTGACCGTTGGAGCGGCAGCCAAAGTCGATGCCGCCCTGGTTGAGCTGCGGCCAAGAGGTGGCAGGGAGGAGGAGAAGATGAGCAAGGGGCAAGAGGCAGGCAGCAGGGGCAAGGGCAGCTAACAAACAAGCTCCCAGCGCAGCGTGCCGCTCCCGGCAGGCCACTAGAAAGCAAAATGCAGCAGGCCAAGTGCAGCAGGCAGGCAAAAATGCAGAGGGGGCAGCCCCGCGCTGCCTGCCCCAGCCAAGCCCACATTCGCTACACGCCTCCTCCTCATCGGTGCCACACCTCCGACACTCCCCAACCCATGAACCACCCATGACCCCTGTCTCTACACAAGGCCCCCATGAGCCTATCAAGCGCCCAACACCCCAGTCCGTCCACCCACCCATCCCTGCCCGCCGCACAGCCTCACCAGGAAGGATGGGTCGGTGGAATAGAATTCCGGGATGAGCTCCTTCACATCCGAGGGCAGGCTCAGCACAGACTTCCAGCAGTCGGCGATGCTCCAAAACAGGCGGTCGGGCGCATCAAACCGGCCGTTCTGCGTAGCACAAGGGGGACGGGCAGTGGCAGCAATGGGGTTGTGCAGATGTGTGTGAGTCACAGAGACTAGCACGTAGCAGCTGCAGCATGGGAAGTGAGGGAAGTTGAGCGGGCATGGCTGCCGGGCTTCAGCCTGCCTGGCTTCTGGGCCGTGCCACATGTGCTGCACCTTATAAACAACTTTCTGCACCTCCATCTTCCACACGCAGCACAAAGCCTGCCACGTCCTGCCCCGTAAAACGGACCCACCTGCAGGCGCAGCATGAGCTGCGGGTCGCTGCGCATGAGGTAGAAGACGACATAGCCTGGAGAGGAATAGTGGCAGCCATAGAGGAAGGGGGGCGTGTCCAGCGGCGGCGGCGCGCCGGGTGGCGCCGCCCTGCCTCCGTTCTTGCCCCCCTTGCCCTTGCCGCCGCCGGGGGGCGGCCCCATCATCTGCTTCAGCTCGGCAAACCGCCCCTGGCATTCTGCCAGGCGGCGCGGGCTGAGGGCTCCGATGGGCTTGGACAGATCCCGGAAAGTGGCCGGGTCTGTGAGGTCCAGGGTGGGCGAAGTGTAGTCGGCCACCACCCAAGGCATCACCTAGGGCGGGGTTGAGGCAGGCAGAGGGGGACGTTGTGGGTGGGGGAGGGAAGGTACTGTTGGGCACAACCACGCGGGCAGCAGAGGCAAAAGAGCAGGTATAGGGCGGACGGCAGCAACAGGCTGGCTAACACACACTGTGCACCCCAGCCAGCGCACGAGCAAGCAAGCCCGGCTGGCAAACGGCACGGTGCGTAGCTGCTGCCAGCCACCCTGGTTGCTATTCAGCCACAGGGTCACTCAAAATATGCATCCCAGCCGCGCATGCCCTCACCGGGTACTGGCTCAGGTCCTTGAAGCTCCTCCCCGCTTCCCGGTTCAGGTGCATCAAGTAGTCAAAGTTGCTGCAGGCAGGGGGCAGCTTCGGGGCAGGCTCAGCAGTGAAGGCCTGGGCTGTTTCGGTCCAGACAGGGAGGCAGGCAAACGCAAGCTGCGCCGCAGGATGAGGGGCGAGAAGGCTGCTGCAAGGCCTGCCCAACTGCCTGCCTGCCTGCCGCAGCTGCCGACAACACCCCCCGCTGCCACTCCTGTCGCCCACCCACCGCCGTCCGTGCCCCCACCTGATGCGTCCGTTCACCCAGTCGCGCGTCCACTGCTCCCTGCTGCGCATCTTGTCCAGCTGCAGCGCTGGCTGCTGCATGAGCAGGCGCTGGAAGCGGGCGCGGTCGGCGTGGGTGCGGAAGGCGAGGTAGAGGGAGTGGCGGGATGACAGGAAGACCTCCAGCCCCAGGTCTTCCAGCTGGTACACCCGGGGAGCCACAGCCACAACCTTGGACAGAGGGTACACCTGGAGAGGCGCTGCGCAGACGCTGGAGCTGGAGGGCTGGAAGTAGATGCGCTGCTGAGTGAGGACAGCGCGCCCCGGCTGCGCCGCCAGCGGTGACACTGCCGCCGCCGGCGCCTCCGCCACCAGGCTCTCCTCCTCCTCCAGCCACCCCGTGTGGAACTGCTCGGCCTCCTCGTGATCCTGCCAATACCAGAAAGAATAGCGGATTGATACGTTTTCAGCACACGAATCGGAATGCAGGGCAGGCAGCCAATGGCAGGAGGGCGAGAAGGAAGCATGGGCGCAAGGCGGGCAGGAAGTCGAGCGGGCAGGACTGGGGGGGGCCGGGCCCGGGCACCCACCACAGGTGTGGAGCATGCCGGCATGTTGCGATCGCGCACGCACGGCACCCGCATCTGCAATTCGCACAACCTCCAGGCATCCCGCACATGCAACTAGCAGCTCCCCACGCCAGTTCACAGCACCCACCACATGCCCGCGCTCGCCCCTGCACCCCCTGCCTCCTGGCACCCCCTGCCTCTTCCCGCCACCTGGCACTCACCGCCGCCCATCCCAGCACCCACCTTGATGATTGCCTCCAGCTTGGCAGCCGCCTCTTGCCGCGACTGCTTGGAGTCTGCTGGCACGCTGGCCAGCAGCGCCAGCTCCTCCACCAGTGGAAGCGCCTCCTCCAGAGAAGCATACACCAGGGAGAAGCGGAAGCGAGCGTCCCCCTTGTGCGTGACATAAGGCGCGTCCACACCCCCCGCCTTCATGTCTACGTGGGTGCTGGCCGCAACCTCAAACTGGTCCTCCCCGCCGCTGTTGGGTGCTGCCTCGTCCAGCCTGCGCAGGCAGAAGGGCCAGGACAGCTATGCTACGTGGGTGCTGGGGGCCTAGAGGCTGCTGGCTGCTGTGCTGGTGCCAGCTGTTGGCATGTCGGAAGCAGGTAGCATCAGAAAGCTGGGGGGGGGCTCTCTCATGCATCGGCACTTGGGTGTGCAGCAGGAAGCTGCCTCTCGCCAAGAAGCTGCCCTCGTCACGGCAGCTGCCCCCCCCCGGCAGGCTCCCCACTTACGGCTCAATGGCTGAGGTGGAGTGGAAGGGGATGCGGAAGATGGGCTGCTGAACATCGCGTGGAACGAAGAAGAGGCTGTGGCTGCACACCTTGAGGCTGCCCACCACGCTGCTGGAGGGCCAAGGGAAGGCGAGGGGAGCAACAGGCTGCGTTGGCGGCAGCGCAAGCGCGCAAGTGTCGTGCAGCGCCACCCTAGGCAGCGCAGCAGTGCCCACGTCAGGCCGCCTAACCCGTCTTACCGCTTCCCGTCCTGCGGCCAGTAGTAGGCAGTGTGACTGCGGAAGTAGTACTCGCCATCTTCAAGCAGCAGCAGGGAGAAACGTTCCGGCGTGGCCGTCACGCTGGTGCCCGACGGCGGTCGTGCCGCCGCCGCCAGCTCTGCCAGTGCGGCGCTGCTCATCCTACGCCTCCCAGTGCCACCTGCAGTTTGCTGTCCTCATACCACCAGCTGCAGCGGCCGACGAACAACCGTGGAGAAACTTTCGTTCAAGCCGGAAAAGCAGGAGGCTTCGCTGATGGCCGCTGGGCTTCTTGAAACGAACCGAAACCCCATGCCTGCCCAGATCTGCACTAGGGCAGCGTCACGGGAGCCAAGGATGCACGGAGGAAGGAATACCGCCACGACGCCACGGCGCCACGAGTGCAGCCCTCAGGACTCAATCGGAAGCGTGATCGACGGTATACCTGGTCACAGGAACGGCAGGGATTGTCCAACAGGGGAGACAGCGCCCATGCCTTCCCACGACTAGGCCAGCGCTTCCGAGCGCCCCTCTGCGAGCGTGTCGCACGATGGCGGACGTAAAACAGGCGGGTTCCAGCGAGGGTACCTCCCTGGAGGCTATACAGGTGCGCTGGGGGCGTTGGAACTGGCCTGCCGTTGCTGCCGCCACCGCCGCCGCTGCCGCCGTGCCAGTCGCTGCACATCTCCCGCTGCTCAATTGCTGTGCACCTTGCTCGATGATTCGACAGGATGCCACACAGAAGATCAATGATGCCGCCGAAGCTCTTGAGCGGCGCCAGCAGCTGCGCGAACTCAACCTGGCGCCCGCCCGTCCAGGTGCGCGACTTGCCTGCCGCCAATGGCAGGAGCCATCATTCCCAACAATCATCATCAGCAGCAACAGCAGCAACAACGGCTTAAGAACCGCAGTTGCCTCACCCATGGCAAAGCCATTCGAAACGCAATGGTAGCCTCCCGCCGTCGTGACCCACACTGCCACTGCTGCCGCCTGCCTGCTCATCCGCCTGCCCACCTGCCCGCCTGCTGTTCCCTGCCCTGCGCCCTCCCTCTCTCCCGCACTGTGGCAGGCGAGGCAGAGCTGAAGCAGCTGGACGCCAGCATGAAGCGGAACAGCGCAATCATTCGCAAGCTGCGCGCTCTGAGCGAGGAGGGCCGGGCGTCCCTGCTGGACGACATCGCCAAGACAAACCAGAGCAAGGTAGGCACGGCCGGCAGCACCAGTGGGGCAGCTGGAGTCAAAGCTGTGCGGGTTGAGGAGGTTGGGCGTGGGAAGCAACTGTGGTGTTGCATTCAGATCTTTTCTGCTGGACGGCATTGCCAACACAAACCAGGGGAAGGTCGGAAGGTGAGCGGGCGGGGGGCAGTTGTTGCTGGCTGGGAGAGACCGCGCTTTATCAGGGGCAGCTGGGAAGCTCCTGGGTGCTCTGGAGGCTTGCTGGTCAGTAGCGTTGACTGCATCTCAAATGCCGCACCCTCTCCACACCTTCACTCTCTCCGCCCCCGCCTTCCCCTGCTGCTGCTCCTTCTTTCAGTACGTGAGCGAGGTGGTGGGCGCTGTGTGCGAGGCACCCATCAAGCTGAAAGACGTGCCAGCAGCCCTGGCCATCTGCTCGGCGCTGCACCAGCGGTATGCCGAATTCGGGAAGGAGCTGGTGTCAACCCTGGCCAAGCTGTGCGCCAGCTCAGGTGCGTGCTGTGCTGTGCTGTGCCATGCTGTGCTGTGCTGTGCTGTGCTGTGCTGTGCTGTGCTGTGCTGTGCCATGCGGTGCTGTGTTGGCTCTCTCTCTCTCTCTCGAGCCCCTGTATGTGTGTGCCACTCTGTGCCACTCTGTGCCACGATGTGCTGTGCTGGGCTGTGCGGCGGGTGGGCAGGCCCTGTTGCTGCGTGCCGGCTGCATTGGTAAGACCAGTGGGCTGTGGGGCAAGTGTGGCTGGGCCAAGCCCTGTGTGTGCTGCTGACGCAGATTATCCCAGAGGCCAGCGCTCCAGCATCCAGCTGACCTCACCCCTCTCCCGCTGCACCTGCTGCGCCTGCCCGCCCTCGCCCTCGAGCCCCTGCAGACGACGAGAAGGCAGGCGTGGCTCGCAAGCGTGCGGTGCTGCGCCTGCTGGTTGAGCTGCTGCTGGCGGGGCTGTACAGCGCGCACAGCGTGCTGCTGGCCATAGTGAAGCACCTGGCAGGCGGGACAGACTTCCAGAAAGATTCCGAGGGGGCACAGGCCGCGCTGAGCCTGCTGACAGCGCTGGCCAAGGCGGGGCGAGAAGAGCTCCTAGGGCTGCCGCCTGCGCTGCCGGTGGCCCTGGCACCTGACAGCCTGCCAGGCGGGGCGGAAGGCGAGGAGGGAGGCAGCGGCAGCGGCGGCGGCGGCAGTGCCGAGGCAGCGGCTGCGGAGGCGTACCGTGCAGCGGTACGGCGGTACGAGGCAGCGCTGGCGGGGCGGTACAGCCTGCCTGCCGAGGCGCAAGCCACGCTGCGCGGCGCTGTGGAGCGCTGCTTCTCTGGGGCCTGCGCCGCGCTGCAGACGGCGCACGCTGCGCTGCAGGCGACGGAAGCGGAGAATGCGCGCGTGCTGAACAGCCGGGGTGATCTGCCGGAGGACATGGCGGCAGCTTACGAGGCACAGCGCAAGGGTTTCGAGGGCCTGCAGCGCACCACCGCTGCCCTGGCAGAGGTGCTAGACCAGCCGCTGCCGGAGCTGAAGCTGGCTGTGACGCGCATCGTGGCGGCCGCTGACGCTGGCGGCGGCGCAGGAGAGGCCCAGGCGCAACAGGTGCGTGGTGGGCGGGCAGCGGGGCGGGGCGGGGCGGGCAGCATATGAGAGGGGCTGTGCTGGCCTGCCCTGCGCGGTCCCTGGTTGGGATGCTGCATGAGGTGCGTTGGCAGCCTGGCCCCTGGGCCTCCCCTGTCCTGCCCTGCCTGCCGTTTTGCGTCCGTCGCTCCACCCCGTCCCCCCCACCCACCTTTTTGCCGCCGCCAATACATCCTCCCTCTCACTAACGTCACCCTTCCTGCACGTCTCCCTCCCCACCTCCGCATTGTTCACTGCTCTCTCCTATCCATACACAACGACCTGATTGCAGATGAGGTGCAAAGACGAGGAGGTCTGTGCCTCAGTTCACCGGCCGTCTTTCTGCTTTTCTGCACTCTCCTTCCGTAAATCATCCGTCACATCACCTGCCGTGCTGCTCATTGCGCTCTCTTTTTCGCTGTACTGCAACCACTCAACGAGCGCAGGTGTTTGAGGATGAAGAGACCCGCGCTTTCTACGAGTCTCTCGTGGACCTGCGGGCGGTGGTGCCCGCTGTGCTGCTGGGGGAGAAGGGCGGCAAGGAGGAGGCGGCGGCCACAGGAGGCGCAGAGCCGGCGGTAGCAGAGGGCAGCAGCGGGGCTGCAGGCGGCGGCTCGGCGGCAGCAGCAGGGGCAGCGGCGGGGACGGCAGCAGCAGCATCGCAGAGAGAGAAAGACAAGGAGAAGGAGAAGGGGCTGCCTAGCTCTGCCAGCAGCGCTTCACTGGGGGGCGGTGCGAAGCAGGAGGGGGCCGGCGGGTATGAGGACATCCTAGAGGTGCCTAGGGCAGGGTTGGGCGTGGGAAGGGTGTGGAGGTGTGGTGTGTGCGATGCGGAAGGGGATGCAAGGGAGCGGGGCCCGGATGGGACGAGAGGATGGATGGATGGAGCGAGGGATGGCGGCTGGTGGGTGGTGGCCTTGCCGAGCAAGAAGAGGAGGGAGACAGGCAGGCACTTTTTACGCCTGGCCGTGCACATCCATCTCTATGCAGCTTCCTAAGTCACCCGCCTGCCCACCTTCGCACTCCCACCCCTTACCACACCCGTGCTTTACAACCCACCCCAACCACGCCCCGCTTCCCCTCTCCCTCGCCTGCACTCCTCTCACAGGGCAAGGGCGCCGCCGGGGCAGCGAGTGAGGAGCCTCGGGAGCCCTCCCAGCTGGACCTTCTGCTGGCCCGCCTGTCTGGCTGCGTGAGCAAGGAGCTGGCTGATGAGCTGGCAGTGGCCTTCTGCTACCAGCAGAACAAGGGGGCGAGGCGGCGGCTGGCGCGGGCGCTGGCGGCGGAGCTGCCCATGGGCGCGCTGGGCCTGCTGCCATACTACGCACGCATCACCGCCACCCTGGCGCAGGTGTTCCCAGACATTGCGCAAGGTGGGTGTGGGTGTGG
>JTEE01000038.1:819398-844097 GCA_002896455.3 Chlorella sp. ArM0029B | reverse complement strand
TTCCAGTCCAGCGCCGTGCTGGCGCTGCAGGAGGCCGCCGAGGCCTACCTGGTGGGCCTGTTTGAGGACACCAACCTGTGCGCCATCCACGCCAAGCGCGTCACCATCATGCCCAAGGACATCCAGCTGGCGCGCCGCATCCGTGGCGAGCGCGCGTGAAGCGGGCTGCCCAGCCGTCTCTGTGACGCCTCCCTCCCACACAACAACCAAACACACTGGTGTTATTCAACACCACCCCTCCCCCTGGAAACGAATCACAAGCCTTGTCATGTGTTGCTTGATGCTTACTTGTTTCCTTGGCCGCTTGCATTGCTGTGGAGTGCCAAAAGGGCCAGCTGCTTGGGAGCTGTGGTGCATGCCTTTTGCGCTGCACAGCAGTTCTGTGTGGTGCCTGCCACGCTGCTGCCTGCTGCGACATGATGCTGTGCACCTGCTGTGCACCTGCGGTGCTGCCTCGCTCAAGCCCATGGGTGCCCAGCAGCCGCGTGCTCCCTGCTGTTTGCCTGCCTGCTCTGTCATGCACTTACACTTCTCTAAACATTCGGGTACTGCTGTTGTTGTCGGCTTCCCCAAGCCTCCCCAGTTCTTGTTTTGCTGTACTGCCCAGAGCTCACAGAGCCAGTCCCCGCAGCTGTCGCCCCCATACTGCTTGCCTCTGGTGTCTGCTGGGAAGGGCTGCTGGCTCGCAGTACAGTGGCTGCATGGATGCACTGTGCATTGGTGTACCGACCCAGCGCCGGCAGGCATGCCCCAGTCTCTCTGCCCTGCTGTGCTTCCAGCGCCCTCCACCACTCAACGGATGCGTGCTCCCGGGGGCAGGGCACCATTCTCCACCAGCACCTGCACATGAGGGGCATGTGCCCGTCAGAAGCGCTGCATGGGAGCGGCACCTGGCAGGTGCTCCCCGGGTCCCGCAGCTCAGCAAAGGCTGCCAGCCTGTAGCCCCACTGCCCATAAAACCAAATGTCCGCCAGGTAAGCCGCCATGCCTGCCACTGCCCTCCAACACAGCTCTCACCTGCACCGCCTCTGCCACCTTGGCCTCCAGCTCAGCAGATGCCCCGGGATCCAGCAGCAGCAGCAGATCTGTGGGGCAGCAGTTCAGGGGCAGGGGTGGGAGTCAGGCTGGCTGCCTTGCCCTGGCTGAAGGCGGCAGGGCTGGGCAGGGTGCGCTGAGGGCAGTCCGCAGGGCAGCGGAGGGCAAGGCAGGGCAGTGTAGGGCAGGCAGGCAGATGGTGTGTGGGGGCAGGCAGTCGTGCTGGGGGACAGTCGTGCTCGGGGGCAGTCGTGCTGCCTGCTGTCAGCTGCAGTTTGTGCGCAGCGCGTGGCAGAGCGGGGCGAGCCACCAACGGTGCGGGTGCCCGGTTGCCGGGGCCCCACCTGAGGTGTCAGTGTCCAGCAGCATGCCCGTGATCATGCCTGCCAGCCATTCGTCCGGCTGCAGGAGAGGGGGCAGGGAGGCACCAGATGTGCAGGCAAAGGCTTGCCCATTTGGTCTGGTGGGTATGGCAATGTCCCAGCGTGTGCACACTGCCATTTGGGGGTGCTTCACCGGACAGGGCAGCAGGTGCAGCTCAGCTGTGTGCCTTGTCCAGGGTGTGTTGTTTGCTTTGGCAGTACAAGTTAATACGGGCACACGCGTAGGGCACCTACGGCACAGGCGCATCGCACACACTTCCGTCTGCCTGTTCAGCCCACCTGCAGTGCTGACACGAGCGGGCGCAGGCGATCCTCCAGCAGCTGCTTCTTCTCCTCGGGCGAGGCGGCTGCCAGCTCAGCTCGGTTTCGCACCAAGCTCCGCACAGTCGCAGCGCTGCGCTCAATCTGCGCACGCATTTCCCGTAAGATGCACCCCGGCTGCTGTGCGTCCGTGATGCCGTGAATGCCATTCAGCTGCGCCATCCCGCGCGTCAGAGCTGCCTTCACCTCCTCACCCAACCTTCTCAGCACCCCGGCGGCAATGCCCGCTTCTGCTGCAGCGACCACAGCTTCGGCAAATGCCTGATGGGCAGCGCCAAGCTGCAGAGGGAGAACACTGGTGCAGTCTCAAAACGCCGCTGGCTCTCCTTGAATCAGAAAAGAAGCTATGTGGTTGAATTTCAGAAGCATGTGCCACACGTCAGCACATCCAACCCTTCATGCCAGCGACTGCTCGCTGAATCATTGCATGTGCAGCACACATGCGCTCACTCTCTCCTACCCGCCACGCACCTGGAGAGCCTGCTCCTTCACCACCTGCCAGGCAAATTTGCGGTGCACGTGCTCCGCCATGCTGCTGCGTGCGCTGTGCAGCGACATGTCCTCATCTGGCACCAGGCCCGTCAGCACCAGCGCCTGGTGGGCTGCCTCAACCAAGGGAAGCACAACGCCTGCGGGGGAGGGGAGCGGGCACGGAGGTGGGCAGGCAGGCCGAACAGGCAGACACGATGGCTTGCAGTGAAAGGTTGGCTGGGCTGGCTGCCCAAGCTCTGCATTGAACGTCCTCCCACGTACATGGATGGCTCGCCTTGCTGTGCATTCCTGCAGCTGGCGGGTTTTCAGCACCACTGATTGGTGGGCTCACCCTGCACCCTTTTGGCATACTTCATCTGCGCAGCAGCCGAGCTTTCCGCCTGAAATGACTCTATCACGCCGTTGCACACGTCCATGTAGGCATACAGCAGTTTGTCTTTGGAGGTCACGGACGCTGCCTGCTGCAACGCCCTCAATGCCTGCCGGTTCAGGGATGCATGGCAGTGGCAGGGCGCTGAGCATGCATTGAACGACACTTGTCGGCTGGTGAATGCGCCGGCAGCTGTGGGGCCTGTTGTCGGATCCCGTCTCTTCCCCTTCACTGCCCCGGCTTGCAAGGCCTGCCTGCCCCGCCCCTGCTCCTAGGCTGCATCGTACAGCAAGCCTGTTTGCACACCTGCACCCACACAAAGCACTCGGTCTGTCCATCGTGCTGCCAGCTGCTCACCTGTTCTGGCACACCCGCTGCCACCTGCTGGGGGTCGCTGTCGGCAGGCACGCCTAGCCCTGCCTGCCACACCTCCGCCAGCCGCTCCGGGGCAGCATCCAGGGCTGCACACGTAGAATGGTGTGGACACATGATAAAGACGGGCAGAAATGGCACGGACAGGTTGGTGGGGTGAAGGTGGCAGCAACCCACAAAAGCCCCGCCTCGCCAGCCCAACCATGCATACACAATTGGATGTGCCCCCACCCATGAAATCATGGTGCACACCAGCAACGAAGTTCCGTTCCCTACACACATCTGTGTGCCACACCAGCCCAGCCGACCCCACCTGCATCTAGCTTCCCAAATAGCTCGGTGGGCTGGCCGTCCAGCAGGTCCCTGAGGGGTGAGGAGGAGGGGGCGCTTCCGCCAGCAGAGGTGGAGGCTGCAGCGCTGTCGGCTTCAGCAGAGGTAGAAGCCACAGGGGTGCCAGTGCCCGAGTCCACTGTGTCACCCTGCATGCATGTGTGCGCAGCAGTGAAGCTGGACGGCGCCAGTCATATGTGCAGAGCCCAGGATATTGGCAGCATGGTTCACTTCAGTGCATCCGCCCATTGCCGTCGCCATTTGTTGGTTATTGCCGACGCTTTCAATGCAGAACGTTAGCGCTGCCGCATGCTTTCAATGCAGCGCGTCAGCGCTGCCCCATGCATCCGCCCACTGCCCTCCCCGTGTGCCGGCCACGGACAGCCGGCCCCCCCACTTACAGCAGCAGCGACCGCTAGGCAAGCCTCCAGGTGGCGCACGCACGCCGGGCCGGCCAGCCGGGGCAGCTCATCTGCCTTTGGGAAGTAGGGTGGGATCATGTGCCTGGATGCAACCTCGCAGTACCGTTCAACTCCTTCCCTGTCTGGGTGCAGGGAAGCAAGTTCCAGGGGTGCTGGCGGATCAGAAGTGTGTTCAGATTGGCTGCCAGACGGCAGGCGTGCTTTGACCTGGCGCAGCCCATTCATGCCCGAGGCTGGGCAGTGAAAGTGTCCCAGTCGTTGGCCATCTCGTACCCGGGAAGAAAGGCAGGAGCGACCCACCGTAGCATGTCAGTTGTGCAACACCGTACCGGAATCAGGCCCACAAGAACAATGTGGTGCATGCCTCGTCAACCTCCTCTCGGTAGTCGGTTTGTCCTGAAGTCAATTCCTCTTTCAGAGGATGTGAAAAGCTGCCACCACTAGACTAGACTGGAACAATGCTTACCATGCTCATACATTTCCTCAATCATCTCATCCATGCCGAACACCGTCCTGCCCACGCCGCACGCGCAGAAGCTGCCCAGCACGGCGCTGAAGCTAAGCCGGCCCAGCTGCAGGGCGGAGTGAATGCAGGGGATGTGAAAAGCCTTTCAGGGGATGTGAAAAGCTGTAACGACTAGACTAGAATGCAGGGGGGCAGCAGGGTGCGCGGGCAGGCTGGGTGGAGTGCAAGCTTCAAAGGCTGCTGAGCAAAGCGTCTTCGTTTGGCATCAACGCTACCTACCTGCCTGCCAGTGCAGGCAGCCGCAGCCCAGGTAGCAGTGCAAAAACAAGCAGCAAATGGCAGTCAAGGTTGCCCGCTGCCATCCCCCCGCCGCCCCTCTGCATGTCCAAGCCTCACCGCCTCTGCCTGTGCCTCCCCCTGCCTCAGCACCATCATGCTCAGGGCGGCCACCTCCCCCGCTGCCTCCAAAAGCTTGCCCTGCCCGCCCAGCGGCAAGTTAAGCCGAAAGAAGAAGTCGCCCAGCGAGGCACGCTTGAAGGCCAGACCACGCGTCAGGACACGCAGGCCCAGCGCCTGCGGGCGGGGTGGCACGGGGCAAGGGCGAGGGGTTTGGATGGGCGGTGAGCTGCCGCTACAACTTTCAAGCCATGTAGGGTCCTGCCGGCAAACCTTGGACCTGCGGGCGTTTGCCAGCTGGATGCCAGCTGGACGGCAGATGGTTCCTGAGCAGGCTCGCCACCCTTTCTTCTGCACACACCGCCCACCTCCTGCTTCAGCGGCCCCGCACACTCCATCAGCGCCTTCACCCTCAGTTCAAATGCCTCGGGGTCTGCCCCAGCATCCTGCTGCTCGTACTCCTGTGGGAAGGCGGGGCAGGGCAAGGGTTTACAGGGCAGGCGGAGGCACCTGGGATCTTCAGCTGGCCCCAGAGCGCGTGCCATGCCCCACCAGTGCCACACCGGTGGTCTGAAGGCTCCCTGCATTAGCTGTCAGGAAGACTGTCACTTGTTGGGCAGCAGAGGTGCATGTGTGCAGGTGGCAGAGGGGGAGGGCAGCGGGCACCAGGTGAGGCCTCACTTGCATGAAGGATGCCACGGATTCCTCTGACGCCACCAGCATGCTGTGCACCGCCTGCACCTCTGCCCGCTCGATGCCCTCCACCTCCTCCCTGGCAGCAGCCAGCTTCCCGGCCGCCTCGCCCAGCTGGCCCCAAAAGGGGGCGGCATAGTATGCCAGGCGGCGGGGCATGGCGCTCTGCAGGCCTGCGGAACAGGTTGGCAGGCAGCGGCAGAGGCAGGTTGGCAGATTACGCCACAAGACACGCAGTAGGCCAGTGGGGCAGTTTGAAGAAGAAGATATATGGATATATGGTCCTTGTGTCGGGTGCCAAGCTCGGTAGGGAGCCGAGCGGCGGCGAAAGGCGGGTGCGGCGGCTGATTGCCGGCCGGCGAGCAGGCTGAGCCGTTCCCAGCCCACGGCAAACCTGGGACGGTGTTCACGTGCTGCCTGCTTGCTTCTGCAGGTGGCCGGCCCGCCCTGCCCTCTGACTCGAGACCGACTGACGCGGCGGGATCCGGTTTGCTCTCAGCCCTGACCTCCCACACCAGGCGACGTCAGTATTTGCAAAGACGTCCCAGCCAGGGGCCGCACCTGAGTTCAGACCTGCTTCCATGCCATGCATGCTGTGGGGGCGCCCCGTTGTTATACCCTCTCTGCTGTCTCTCTATCTTTCCCCGCCAGCCCCTCCCCGTCCACACACACCTGCCTCTTGACGCAGCCTCATCTCAATGAGCCTAGCTAGTACACTTCTTACAATGGTCGGCTAAACAGGAACATGCCCATACTAGTGTAGGACTAGAGCAGAGTACGAGCGGATGCACACAAGGTATGAAAGGGGGGCACACTTCAATGGCAGGCAAGCCGGGTCAGCAGGAAGTTGAGGAGGCACAGGCGAGCAGCTTCTGCCATGAGCATGTCCTGCTGTCACAGCAAGGAATCAAGGCGGCACCGCAGACTGCGCCAGGATGCACCACATGACAGGGGTTGGCAGTGCAGCCGAGGCCCTACGCTGGGCGCGGGCCAGGCAGAGGGCGGCGGTGCGCAGGCGCTGCTGCTCAGCCGCCGGCAGGTGCCGCACCAGCAGCGCCGCCTCCTCGCCCGAGCGCCCCAGCACAGCGGGCAGGGCAGCGCCCAGCCCGTGGCAGGGGGTGGGGACCCGCCCCCACTCCTGGGCTGTCAGCGGCTGGCGCCTGACCAGGGTGGTGTAGAGGGACTGCGCCCAGGCATCTGCGCGGGCCAGGGCTGCCAGCACCTCCCGGGCTGGCGGCAGTGGGCCCTGCTCCATCAGGTGGCGGGCTGTGCCATACTTGGCTCGGTAGATTGCCAGAGTCAGGGGAGTGTTGTTATGTAAATCCCTGGCCAGGGCTGCCGCTGGCTGCGCCCGGAGCAGCAGCGGTACCGCTTCATTGTGTCCGGCCGGGCTTTCGGCCGCCCAATGGAGGGGGGTCCAACCTTCACGTGCCGTCGTTGCCAGCGGGTCTGCGCCTGCTGCCAGCAACAGCTGCACACAGCCAGCGCGGTTCTTCAGGGCTGCAATATGCAGCGGCGTAAGCCCAGCCCCGTTGCAGATGTTTGCATCGGCACCCCCAGCTATGAGTGCCGCCACGCACTCAGGGTGGCCCGTAATAGGCAGCACCGTGCAACGGTATCAGGCCGCTGCTGGTCAAGACGTTGGCGTCTTCTCCTGCCGCCAGGCGCGCTCGCACGCCAGCCACGTCACCGCTAATTGCTGCGACATACATGTGGCTCATCAGAATCGCCGATTACACTGTCTGCCCACCGCTAGGCTGCACGAGGGCCAATAACTGATTGTCAGGGTGAGCGGCGGTGGCTGGCGGGGCGGCCGGTGCGGCGTGTTGGATGCAGCCTGCCTAGGTTCTCCTCGTGAGCCCTGCCGCCTGGCTACACCTCCCACTCAAGTGACGCTGCTGCTCCACGGCCCTCACCTGCTTTTGGGGGCTTGCGAGCCCGCCTTCCCTGCGCTTCACCCTCGAGCTCGGCTGCGGCCGTGCCAAGGTTCAGACCACCCGCAGCTTTCTGCCGAACCTAGGCTAGACTTGACAGCCATTGGCTTGCTGAGCCCTGCTCGGCTGCAATGGCGGCGGCGGGACGAGTGCGGCAGTACACTCTCCCGCAGCGGCTGCGGTGGCACTGCTGTCCCACAATAGCCGCTCTTATGCGTGACAGCCGCCCAGATCCCAAGAACATCACATGGCTGGCCTAGTGTGCTCAGGCAGCGCACCACCTGCGGAAATAGGGCGTGCACTACACATGAGGGGAAGCCTTCTGGCCGGTGTGATGCAGGGCTGCCGCCTTGCCCTTCGGTGCGCTGCATGGCACAGCTCCTGCCCTCATGCTTCCTTCAACAATTCTTTCACAGCAGTAGTAAGGTGTCTTTCCCAGCAGCAATAGGGTGATAATGACATGACGAGAAGCATGCAGGCAAAGGCGTTTGCACGAGACGATGCACGGTATCTATGCCAGGGGCAGTCACAAGCTGGGTGGCAGGCAAGTCGGGGCATGCCAGAAGTTGAGGAGGCACAGGCAAGTGGGTTTGGTGATATTCTCGACCTGCTTCCAGGGCTACGAATAAAATTGCGCCAGGATGCACCACACGACAGGGGTTGGCAGTGCAGCCGAGGCCCTACGCTGGGCGCGGGCCAGGCAGAGGGCGGCGGTGCGCAGGCGCTGCTGCTCAGCCGCCGGCAGGTGCCGCACCAGCAGCGCCGCCTCCTCGCCCGAGCGCCCCAGCACAGCGGGCAGGGCAGCGCCCAGCCCGTGGCAGGGGGTGGGGACCCGCCCCCACTCCTGGGCTGTCAGCGGCTGGCGCCTGACCAGGGTGGTGTAGAGGGACTGCGCCCAGGCATCTGCGCCGGCCAGGGCTGCCAGCACCTCCCGGGCTGGCGGCAGTGGGCCCTGCTCCATCAGGTGGCGGGCTGTGCCATACTTGGCTCGGTAGATTGCCAGAGTCAGGGGAGTGTTGTTATGTAAATCCCTGGCCAGGGCTGCCGCTGGCTGCGCCCGGAGCAGCAGCGGTACCGCTTCATTGTGGCCGGCCAGGCTGTCGGCCGCCCAATGGAGGGGGGTCCAACCTTCACGAGCCGTCGTTGCCAGCGGGTCTGCGCCTGCTGCCAGCAACAGCTGCACACAACGAGCGCGGTTCTTCTTGACTGCCATGTGCAGCGGCGTAAACCCAGCCCCGTTGCAGATGTTTGCATCGGCACCCCCAGCTATGAGTGCCGCTACGCACTCGCATTGCCCGCAATAGGCTGCACCGTGCAACGGTGTTAGGCCGCTGCTGGTGCGGACGTTGGCGTCTTCTCCTGCCGCCAGGCGTGTTTGCACGCCAGCCAAGTCACCGCTACTTGCTGCGTCATACATGTGGCTTGTCAGACCAGCACACCTCCTGCCCACTGGCAAGCTGCACGTGGGGCAGCAGGGGAGAGAAAGCCGATGAGCGACAAGGTGAGCGGCGGTGGCAGGTGGGCGGCCGGTGCGGCGTGTGCGATGCAGCTCGCCTTGCGTCTTCTCGTGAGCCCTGGCGCGCGCCTGGCTCTCCTCCTACTCCACAGATGCTGCTGCTCCACGGCTCTCACCCTAATCCGGGGCTTTGCGAGGCCGCCTTCTCAGCGCTTCACCCTCGTGCGGCCGTGCCAGCCTTTTCAAAAGCGCTCAGTGCTCTGCTACGAATTTCAACTGCCCACTGAACCGTGACGAAGTGATCCCTTCCCTTGGCTGCTGCCAGGGCGGCGGCGGGACAAGTGCGGCAGTACACTCGCCCAGCAGCAGCGGCGGCAGGGCTGTCCCACCCGAGCCTCCCTCAGGCCCTCCACACTCTATGGACGTCGCTGACTAGCCCGGTGTATACAAGCAGGCCATGACTGCAAGTATGGCGTGCAATCCGCCAGCAGTGGCGCCAATGTTAGGCGCCAATGTTAGGCAGGGCTGCCGCCTCGCCCTTAAATGTGCCGCAGGACAGCTGCTTTCCGAGCTCTAAACAATTCGTCAGGTGTTGGCCAGCATATTTGGTTGCTCAGGGCAGCGATGTGCAGCGGCGAGAGTCCGCAGACCTCCTGCCGGTACCTCTGCGCTTAACGTGCCTCTTGCCCATGCGCTCCCTCCCCAAGCCATGACATGGCGTCCTGCTGGCTGCTCTTTGACGTTTCCGGCTGGCATGCGCTTGCCCTTCTCGGCCCCCAGCGCTAGTTCCATGCTTTGCGGCTTCTGCTGCAGGCCCCCTCCGTGTACTGCCAGCGCACCTAGCAAAGGCGCAGCACAGCGGGCAGGGAAAGGCCTGCAGGCGCCCAAACAACCCAGTGCAGGGCGAAGTGTGCTTCAAGGCATGGCAGTGCAGGCTCCAAGGCACAGCAGCAGCAGGCAAGCAAGTCTTTCCAGTGGGAGGGGTGGTGTTGAATAACACCAGTTGGGGTTTTGGATGGGTTGGGCCGCGCTTGACAAGCAAGGGCTGGGCGCTTAGGCCTCGGTCTTCTTGCCGGTCTTCTTGGGCAGCAGCACGGAGTGGATGTTGGGCAGCACGCCGCCCTCGGCGATGGTCACRCCCGCCAGCAGCTTGGACAGCTCCTCATCGTTGCGCACCGCCAGCTGGATGTGGCGGGGGACGATGCGGGTCTTCTTGTTGTCGCGGGCAGCGTTGCCCGCCAGCTCCAGCACCTCGGCGCACAGGTACTCCAGCACCGCCGCCAGGTAGACGGGCGCGCCGGCACCGATGCGCTCAGCGTAGCGGCCCTTCTTCAGGTAGCGAGCAATGCGGCCCACGGGGAACTGCAGGCCCGCCTTGGAGGACTTGCTCACGGCCTTCTTGCCGGCGGTCTTGCCCTTGCCACGTCCAGACATGGTTGCGAGGTTGTGTTTTGTGGTGGGGAGGAGGAGTGAATGGGGCGGGTGTTGGAAACAGCTGCTCGGCAGGCTTTTGTAAGCGGCAGGGAGCGGGGAGGCGGCTGGGCAGACGGCGACAGCCAGGGCCAGCCAGGGACGCCAGTTGGGCGGCCCCCAGATGGGTAAGCGCCGCGACCCATCCGGGGTCCCCAGTGTGCAGCCCTCTCTGTGGCTCGCTGCCGCCGCCACCTGCCGCCGCTCCCTGCCGCCGCCTGAGGCCTACAAATGCGGCCAGGCCCGCTGTTGTTCATCACCCACCTCCTCATCACCCAACCTCACAACCACCACCCCAGCAGCCATGGCTCCCACCTCCGGCAAGAAGGCGGCCCCCGCTAAGAAGGAGGCCAAGCCCGCCGTCGCCAAGGGCGACAAGAAGAAGGCCAAGAAGACCAAGGGCACCGAGAGCTACAAGCTCTACATCTTCAAGGTGCTCAAGCAGGTGCACCCCGACACCGGCATCTCCTCCAAGTCCATGGCCATCCTCAACTCGTTCATCGCCGACCAGTTTGAGAAGATCGCCGCCGCCGCCGCCCAGCTGAGCCGCGTGAATAAGAAGCCCACCCTGACCTCCCGGGAGATCCAGACCGCCGTGCGCCTGGTGCTGCCCGGCGAGCTGGCCAAGCACGCCGTGAGCGAGGGCACCAAGGCCGTCACCAAGTTCACCTCCGCCTAAGCGCTGCAACCCGGTCACGCCCCCCCCCACCCCAACTGGTGTTTTTCAACACCACCCCCTTCTGGAAACACTTGCACCAGTGCTCAGTTGTTGCCTGCGGTTGCCTCTGCGCCTGTCTGTGCTGTGCACTGGCTGCTGAAAGAGTGCTGCCTCCAACAACACTTGGCTGCTGCATTCACTTACAGCGCGTCCACGCATTTTTTTAACGAAAATACCTGCTTGCTGCTCACACCCAGGGAGGAACAAGTGCTGGCGGCGGCATTTGGCCAGCAGTATGCTGACTACGCCCAGCGCACGCCGCGCTGGCTGTGGTGCATTAACCACCGCTGGTGGCGCCGCTAGTGCTCAGGCGGCATGCCAGGAGACGGCGTGGGGCGCTTGTGGGCGGGGCAGGCGAGTCGGCATATGTTTGTTCAGGCTGCTGGCAACTCTTGATGTGGAGCTCAAGGCACGGCATGGCAGCAAAGCAAAGCAACAACAACATCACCTGTGCTGGCGTTTCCGGCTGCAGAAGGGCATGCCAGACAGCCCTGCATTGACCCGACGTGCTTGCTGCAGCCTCATCCATGCAACCCTGTGCTGCTCTTGCACTTCAGCATCATTCCGACCTTGGCTCGGTTCCGCTATTGACGTTGTGCTTGATGTGGTTGTAGCAATCATCAACCCTGCTTGTGAGCGCTGTTTAGGATCACAGTGCGGCAAGCAACCTCGTGGACCTGCATGCGCCTTCTTACTGCAGTGCTGTCCCGGTCCCGCTCCAACAGGGCCTACTATGCGGGGTGACTGTACACACACACAGTGCTGTCTGGGAGCTCCTGGTGCAAGTGCGACTGGAGCATTGCTGCACCGGTGGTGGCAATGAGTCGAGGGATGTGGCCGAGTTAAATGGCAGCAGGCGCGCAAGAGCTTGAGCTGAGGCTACTGAAGCTGTAAGGCAGGCGAAGGAGGGGTCAAGCCAGCCCGCCAGCGGCGCCTCTTCCGCACAGCTGTGCTTGAACTGTCGCCTCTGGGTTGCTGATGTTGTATGCAGGGTTACAAATGCAAATGCATCTATGAATCACGTCACTGTTCGCTGAGTGTGCCGGCAAAGCTTGCACACCGCAGCAGAAGCTGAGGAGGCACCTTGGTTGCGCCAGGCTGCCGCTTCTGTTGACTGAGTAAAACTGCATGCATGCTATCATGAAGCGCTGTGGCAACCCTCAAGAATCAAGAAGACGTAGGGATTGTCAAGTGCTTGCTGCTTTCCGCGTAGCGGCGGTCACGGAGAGCACAGCAGGTAGCTTTCCTCCCGGGCTAGCTGGCCAAGGACCCCATTCCATGGCCCCCAACTCCAGACCTTCCTTGGCCCCAGACCTTCTTGCCTCCATGGCGTCCCTGCGGGATGTAGATGCGGCTCTAGGCCTCGTGAAGGCGCAGCTGATCCGCGCCTCTGCTTCCACAGCCGTAGGGCCTGCCGGTTTGGCCAGCAACCTTTGCTCAAACCTGATGCGCCTCACAGTCGAGGCCATCTACGATCGGGGCGAGCGGGGCGACCCAGAGTTGAAGCTGCGGCTGACGCGGTGAGAACCCTTGCTGTGGGGACACGGGGCTCACTGCTCTGCGAGCAAACGAGGCCGTTTTAACGTGCGTTAGGCCAGGCAAGGCGTGACCTGCTGCTGCCTGCAGGAGCCTGGCGGCGGCATGCGTCGCTGTGCCGGCGCTGGATGAGCGGTTGCGTCAGCTCCTAGAAACTGCTGCCGGCAGCGCAGCACTGGCGCTGCTCTGCACAGCTGTGAGCAACTTGCTGCGTGCGACCTGCATCTGCACGCGGCAGCTGGAGCTGTCGACGGGTCTGCTGCAACCGGTGGTGGGCGCAGCTGTGTCGCTCGTGACCGGCTTCGGGTGGCGCTTCCTAGAGGCAGCTCGAAGGCCAGAGGCGCGGGCCCAGCTGCGGCGCCAGCTTGCCGATTCCGTCGGCATGGCGGCATTTGCGGGAGCTCAGATGGAGGCTGTTCAGGAGGTGTGCATGATGCTGCGCCACCCGCGCCTGTCTGATGCCTTCTCCCGCCTCCTCGCCAGTGTCGACGTGCCACGCCGCCTGCTGCCATGGCTGGCAGCTCTCACCGACACGCTGCTGGCAACAGCCAGCGACCCCGAAGGTAAGCAGGCATGCCCATGCCGTTCTGTCATGGTGCCATGCCCCCTAGCCTGCCTCCCCTGCTGCGCATGCTACATGTTTTGGCACCCCCCGCAGTAAAGTGCCACGTCATGACCAAGTCAAACGTGCCGCTTCTTGTGTTGTTTGCTGCAGAGGGGGTGAGGTGGGATACCCACCGCATCCTGCCTCCCACGCTGGAGCCCTTGCTCCTGCTGCCCCTGTTCCAGCCACTGCAACATGCCCTCAGCGCAGATGCCAGCCTGCAGCAACGGCTGACAGCCATGCTCGTCAACAGCCTGCGGGTGGCGGCCTACGGCATCAGTAGCAGCGTCGCTGCCACACAAGCAGCGCGGCAGCGACAGCAGGGCGCAGGTGTGAAGCCGATGGAGGATGCCCTATTCTTGGACTGCCTGTTGGTAGTGCTCGGGGCACCCTGCCTAGAGGCAGGCATGCAGCAGCAGCTGGCACGACCGGACAGTGTTGCAGTGGTTGAGGCAGCAGCACAGGTGTGCCTGCAGCTGCCGCCGCCGGCGCCGGCCTCGCCGCACGGGGCCGACCCAGTTTTCTGGCAGCGCCACGTGACAGCGCACCGATTGTGCAGCACCCTGGTTCGACTCGCATCCCAGCATGCATTGCAGCACGGCCGAGCGCTGGGGCAGCCGTCGCCAGAGTCTGTGCAGCAGGTGGCAGCGGTGGCGCTGCGACTAGTGCCGTACTCAGCAGCAGTTCTGCAAGTATCCAGCTCGGCAGCTGCAGGGGCGCGCGCCTATCTGCTGCATCTGGAGTCTACACTTGCCTCCCAGAGGCCTGGAGCTGGGCTGCTTACCTTAGCTGCCGATGCTAGGTGGCTGCTGGCAGCCGCCTGCCCCACTGCTGCTTCCGCAATCGGGGCCCCACGAGAGGTGGAGCAGTGGTGTGCGGCGGCAGAGGCGGCGCTCACTCTTCTGCCGCTCCCGCTGGAGCTAGCAGTGGGATTGCGGCGGCAGCTGTTGCCAGCGGGACTGGCCTTGCTGCAGCCCCAAGCAGAGAAGCTGGCCCAGCAATGCATCGGGGTGTGGGCCCAGGCAGCTCTTCTCGTGTATCGCTACGGTGAAGCTCAGCTGACGGGAGCAGCCAGCAGCAGCGTGCATCACCTGGAAGGGGCAGCGTCTGCTCTCTGCCAGTTGCACGCCCGCTCCTGCCGCCTGGTGCACTTTCTTCTGGGCCTCCCACCCGGCTGCGAGCAGCTTCAGGTGGTGAAGCCTGCCCTCGCGGCTGGCTGGCCCTGGCCCTGGCTGCTGGACGGGCTTGCCCGTGTGTCCACGGCGGCACACGCGCTGCTGGAGCGACAGGCACACGTGGGCCCCAATGCCGCGGAGGTCAGGTGAGCGCCGGGGCCAGCAACGGCAGCTGTACTTCTCGCATTCCGGCCAAGGCAGCATGTGCAGGACGGCTGAATGTCTTTCAATGGCGCACATGTGCTGCCTTGCATGCAGGTGCAGGCAGCAGGCGATCAGTGCCGCCCAAGTGGAGGCCCTCTCAGCTTCGATGCCCAGGGTCGGCGCTCCAGGCCTCTCTCATCCCGACATGAGTGTGGCGCTGCACTCGGCACTTCTGGCGGCTGCACGTGCGCCACGCCTGGCTTTGTCTGTCCCCGGCTTCAGGCAGCTGCCACAGGTGCGGCAAATGGGTCCCCAACACGGGATTCTAAGTGAGCCGGCTGCGGGGCTACAACCGCAGTAGAAGAGGAAGGTTACAGCCCGAGGGCGTGGTGTAGAGCAAGCCGACAGGAAATAAGCCAAGCGCACCAGTCAGCTACCAAGGCTACTAGCTGTAGTACAACAACCGAGGGCGTGGTGTAGAGCAAGCGACAGGAAATAAGCCAAGCGCACCAGTCAGCTACCAAGGCTACTAGCTGTAGTACAACAACAGGCTGTCTGCGCACAGTTCGTTGATCCGCTGGCCATGCCATCCCCCATGCAGGGAGGCGAGGGCATGCCAGCACAGCTGCGCCACAAGTTGCTCACCCAACTGATCACCTTGGGCACCTCGGAGCACTCCCTGAACTTGAATGTCGAGCTGGTGGGCAGCGGGCTTTGGGGCGACATCACCTGTGCCTCCAGAGAGCTTGCTGCCAACGACGACGAGGTGAGCACCAGATAGACCGAGGGGCGGAACGGCTTGGGTCAATACACATGCAAAGAAAAGTGTGCCGTGCTGCCTGCCCTGCTTTGCCACCCAAGCGTGTCGCGGCCCCACCTTGCCCAAGTGTGCTGCGGCTCCACCCTGCTGCAGGGCCTGGCACTCTTGATGGGTGTTTTCAAGTCCATGCGCGCGCTAGCCCAGGCATCCCTGATGCTGGTGGTGACAAGAACGGGAGACAGCGTGGAAGTTGTGGAGCAGCAACCACAGCGGCTGTTGGCGGAGGCCGAGCGGCAGCTGTGCAGCCTGCAGAGCAGCAGCCCCACAGGCAGCGCTGCCCAGACACAGGCGGTGCTGAGAGGTGTCGCCCTTTTGGCGGCGTCGCTGCATGAGCTGGAGGCAGGCGGTGCTAAGATTCCCACATTCCTACTGATACCCGCTCTGCAGCAGCGCTGCCCTGTGGGCGCACAGCTTGTTGAGGCGCTGCAGGCCTGGTGGCAGCTGCAGGAGGAGGAGGCTCGGCGGGAGCTTGCCCAGGCAGCCGCTACGTTGCGGTGCGCCTACCTGCACTGCCAGAACGTGGGCGGCCAGAGTCGGGGCCACCTGTGCAAGGGATGCCATGTGGTGCGCTACTGTGGCACCCCCTGCTCGCACGCCGACTGGCGGGCGGGGCACAAGCTGGCATGCCGGGCGCTGGTGGCGGCGCGGGTGGGGTGGCAGGCAGGGCCTGCATAGTCTGGCCTGGAGCCCTCAGAACACATTACAAGCCCTGTTGTTTTGTAACATCACTCGTTGTGTGTGTGAAATTTGCCCATGTAGCCCATGTAGCCACACCAGCATTGCA
Organism: Chlorella sp. ArM0029B; assembly: GCA_002896455.3. Taxonomy (NCBI): domain Eukaryota; kingdom Viridiplantae; phylum Chlorophyta; class Trebouxiophyceae; order Chlorellales; family Chlorellaceae; genus Chlorella; species Chlorella sp. ArM0029B. The sequence goes on along the minus strand of JTEE01000038.1, from coordinate 828,176 downwards.
CACGGCTGCAGGCATCTGACCTGCTGCCTGAGGAGGCACTTGAGAGCCACCCACAATAGGCCTCAGCTGGCCTGGTATCACCTGCGCTGCTCCCCACATCTGTTGTTTTTTATTCTGTGTAGCTGGTTGTAGACAAAGTGGCAGTCTTTGCGGGAAAAAAATGTGAGCCCTTTTCACAAGGAGCCCCCCTGCCACCGTTGGTGGTTGGCCCCAGGGTGGGCCGGGCGGGCAGCTGCCGCGCGCGGGGCGGCCGCGGGGCGCCACCATGGCAGGTGGCATTTGCGACCCCTTTGCGACCTCCGGTCGCGCACAAACAATCTCGCGTGGCTTGTTGGTTCACCTTCCCTGCAAGCCGCTCCGTTGCGTCCAGCAGCAAGGGCAAGAAGAGATACCGCTCAGCACTGCGTCGTCGCTCCGCTGGCTGCCCGCGGCGTCTCAGATCATTGGGCGGGATGCGTAAAGCCAGCGTGATGCGAGCTTTTGAGCAGGCGAGCGAACTCAGAGTAGACTGCCCGCCCGACTACATGACACTGCGCACAAGCGGGGCTTACTGACGCTGTCGATCAGTCCCGCACAGCCTGCAGCCGCTGGGCAGGTCTCGGGGGCAGAGACTTTGAGAATCCCACCGCCGCCCCCTTGCGCCACCGCAGCTGCCGCCGTTCTCCCGCCTGCCTGTGACGCCATGCACCCAAACCCTCACACTTGCGTGCAGGGATTCCTGCACCGGCGCAGTGCATCGCTCGTCTCTCAAGACATCTCATGGGCCGTGTTCTTCACGGTTTACAACGCGGGCGGCTTTGTAAAGGTGACTGGTGATCACTCCCTTGGCGGCAACCGCTAGTGCTCACAATCACGGCGGGCAGCAGCCAGCAGTGCATCAACAATTGATTGTGGTGTTGCTGTCTGGCTGCACCCACCCCCGGCTGCCCATCTGTCTGGCCCCCTTTGCTCTGCTCTGCAGTGGCTTCGAAGCGGCAGGATCACCGCTGCCGACCTGCCGGCTTTCGCGGCCTACCTGGCCTGCTGCCCCGCCCTGCTCCTCATCATCCGCCTCTGGTGTGTTGTTAGTTAGTTAGTTAGTCACAATTAATGTCCATATGGAGCCGGGAAGGTCTCACGAGACAGGAGATGTGTTGGTGTGGTTGAGGCAAGCAGGTTGTGCGCTCCTGGTGGCGCCGGGCCTGGCCGGCTGGGCCTCCTGCACCCCTTACCGCTGCTGCGGCGCGATGTGCGCCTCCATGCAGCCACATCTGCCACCTGGTTCTGTCCCAGGCTGCGGCCCAGGGCTGCCACACCGGCTGGGTATCGCGCACTAGCGCTGGCCAGCCCGGACGCTCACCTGCCCCCTGCCCTGCCCGCCCACCCACACTCCCACCCCGCAGCCCCGCTTGGTACGTACGCCGCCGCACCAGCGTGCTCCTGGTGATCAAGACGCTGCGCACGCTGCTGTTCTACTGGCACTTGGCACAGTGGGAGGGGATTTACATGGGGTACGATGGCGCCACGCTGGCGAGCGTGCCGCACGGTGGCGTGCGCGTCTTCACCCATCTGGCATGGAAGGTGCGCATCGTGGGCCTTGGCCTGCCATGCACGGCGGGGGCGCGTGGGTTGGTGTCAGTCGATGCTACCCCAACATGCACGCAGTCCGCAGTGCGTGTGCAAATGCGCTGCAACGCAGTGCAAGCGGCAGCGCGTGTGGGCCGGGGCCTGGGCATGACGTTAAGGCCAGGCCTGCCCACCCGTGCTTGCCTGCTGTCGGCCATACCCAACACGCTGCCATCTGTTTTCTGCCCGGCCGTTTGCCTGCAGGTGTTGAGTCTGGTCGTGGCAGCCTTTGGTTTCATCCTCCCGTGGAGTGCGCACGCTCCCTTCCAGCTGCTCATCCTCACGCTCCAGCTGCGGGCCACCGCCGAACGCTGCCTGGCAGAGTGCGGCAGCGGCGGCACCGGTGTTCTGTCAGCCGCAACGCTGGGCCGCTGCCCAGCGCTGCCCACCCCTGCCGCGGCTGCGCTCGCCCTGGGGGCGGGCGTTGCGGGCAAGTGCAGCGCTGCCGAGGGCAGGCTGCTGCGCACGTGGCAGTTTTACGGCGCCGCTGTGCGCGGGATACAGCAGTCTGTGCCCCTGGCGCGCCTGCTGCCCGCCAGGTGGCGCCAGCTGGATCTTGACAGCTGCCTGCACAGCTGCTATGCGGTGCACGCTTGGCTGCAGGTGGGGAGATGGCGGCATGGGATGTTGGGTGCTGTGCTGTGCTGTGCTGTGCTGTGCTGTGCTGTGCTGTGCTGTGCTGTGCTGTGCTGTGCTGTGCTGTGCTGTGCTGTGCTGTGCTGTGCNTGCTGTGCTGTGCTGTGCTGTGCTGTGCTGTGCTGTGCTGTGCTGTGCTGTGCTGTGCTGTGCTGTGCTGTGCTGTGCTGTGCTGTGCTGTCCCGTGCTGTGCTGTGCTGTGCTGTTCAATGCTATGCTGTTCTGTGCTATGCTGTTCTGTGCTGTGCTGTGCTGTGCTGTGCGGGCCTCCAGCCAGTGTCACGACCACCTGCACGCCAAGCAGCATGCAGAGCTCCGTAACTGCTCTGCTGTGCCCCACCCCTGTGCCCGACTCCTCCCGCTGATGGTGCGCCCGCTAGCAACTCTTGCCTTGCCTTGCTGCCCTGCCCCGCCCACGTTGGCATGCAGGCAACTATTGGGGCGCTGCTGCCTCTGGCGCTGCTGTGGGCCTGGGAGGAGCGGCTGAGGCTGCGGGAGCTGGGCCTGTGGTTGCGTAGCCTGCAGCAGCAGCGGGAGGAGCAGCAGGGGCAGCAGGGGGCAGTAGGGGGGCAGCCAGAGGGCAGGGATAATGCCCGCCCTGGCAGATTGCGGGCAACGCGGGCGCTTTCTTTTGGGGTGCTGCTGGGCTGGTGCCTGGCCAGCGCGTGGCTGTTGTGGGTGCTGCTGGAGCTTGCTCTGGTGACGCTGTAACGCAAGAGGGCTGCTCAGCTTGATCTGCACGCTGCCCCCAGGTGCTGTGGATGGGCCAGTCCCTTGTGGGGGCAAAGGCACCCTCTTGCGGATTGCATGCTCCCAGCTCCCGACGTCATGATGCTGCATCACCTGCGGCCGCCAGCTTAGAATGAAGGGCTCGTCAGAGGGTATCTAATACGCCTGTCTTGCTGCTCAATCAAAAGGGCGTTGCTTATGGCCCCTACGCTGAAAGTAGCGCGATGAGCAGCGGCGGGCCAACTCGGCGGCAGCCGGAGCCCCGGCCTGGGCGCCCCGCGCGCGGGGTCTGCCTAGCAGCTGTGCTGATAGCCCTGGTGGCTATAGGGGCTGCGCAAGCGCAGACTTCAGAGCCCATAGACGCAGGTCGGTCGGCTTGACAACGAAGCTCCTGCATTGGCCGCAGGCTGTGCTGGATTGCAGGAAATTGATATTGGCGAGGTGTCAATGCGCCACGGCCGGGGCTCGCGCCACTGTTGCCGCCGCTGCCGCCGCCCCAGGCGGCGCCGCCCGTCACTGGCTTACCGCCACATGACCCCAGCTGCTTTCCACCTCACATGCACGTGCGGAACTCTTCCTCGCTGCTTGCTAGCAACCCCATGGCCATCGCCTGCCGCCTGCCGCCCCGCCTCCCTCCCGACTGCCCGCCCTACCTGCCCTGCCCTGCCTGGCCACCCACTTGCCCGCACCCGTGCAGAAGGGCAAGTGCAGGCGCTCCTCTCCCTTCCCAAGGCCGTCACCAATTGGGACTCCGCTACAGCGGGGGTGACAGGTGCCCCGTGGGTCGCTGGCACCCCGCCCTGCGGCACCAACGGCAGCGCACTCGCCTGGCGTGGCGTAACCTGTGACCCGGGGGGGGATGTCGTGGAGGTGCGCCTGCCAGAACTTGGCCTTGCAGGCAAGCTGCCCCCGGGGCTGTCGCAGCTGGACTCTGTACAGGTGCTGGACCTGGCAGGCAACCAGCTGGGCAGCAGCATACCTGGGGCATGGCTGGAGGCCGGCACGTTTCGGAGCCTGGAGCACATCAACCTCAGCGGCAACCCACTGGCAGGTGGGGAGGGGCGGTTGTGGGTGGGATGCATGGGCCGCAGGCGGCAGCTGGGTGCAGGAAGCAAGGAAGGAGCAGGGAGCGGCATGCTTGTGGAAACTCTGGCTGCTGCGTGCCGTGCCACCCGGCCAGCACATTTGCCACCCAGCCGGCCAGCGGACCGCACGCGGCCCCTGCCTGCCACCCCCCTCTCTCCTGGCCTCTCCGGGGCCACCCGGGGCACGCGCCCCAGCCCCCGTGGCCGCTCGCCTCGCCCTCTGCAGGCACGCTGCCGCCGGAGCTGTTGGTGGTGAGTATCGGCATCCGCAGCATCCGCCTGGCTGGCTGCAAGTACACTGGAGCCCTTCCCAGCTCCTGGCGCTCAATCACGCTCGAAACGCTCGACATCTCCGACAACTCCCTCAGCTACATCCTGCCAGGTAGCCTGCCGGCACCCGCCTGCCCTTGCTGCCGTCGTTGCCCGTCCACTCAGCTTGCGGCGTGCAGCACATGCCTCTTTGCAGGGCCCCTCCTGGCCTCCCTGAACCCGCCCCCGCCCGCCGACTGCTGCAGGGGAGTGGGGCAGCAAGACGGCGCTGCCCGCGCTGGCTGAGCTCTCCCTGCAGGGCAACAAACTGAGAGGTGGGACGGGGGCGTGTGTGTGGGTGTGGCCCCTAAAGTTGGCCGCCCTACGGGGAATAAGTACTGCTGAGATAGGTACTGCTGAGATAGGTACTGCTGACAAAGTCGTTTTGCCACTCGAGGGCCTCGGCCTTTGACCTCTGTCCAATCGGCCGCTGCCTCGAGCGTGATCAGCGGCAGCGCAGTGGGTGCCCGGGTGCACGCCCTCAGGCGCGTGCTCACCCCTGCCAGCATAGAAAGGAGGGCTCGTGGAGTAAAATTATCCGCGAGATTTCCTCGAGCGAGGTGGTGTTTAGGGACACCCTGCCAGCATGCCAAGCCGTGCGGTGCCAAGACGGACACATCATCAACCCTAATCCACCCTGCTCTGCCCTGCCTGCCCTGCCTGGCGCAGGCCCCATCCCGGACCCTCAGTGGACATCAGTGGGGTTTGATGCGCCCTGCTGGTTTGATGCGCGGCCGGGGAACCCGGACATGTGTGGACCGCTGCTGGCACTGCTGCCGCAGCTGTACGACGAAACGTACTTGCTCAATCCGGCGCTCAACGTCACGGTGTGTGTGGGTGGCAGGTCCGGCGGCGGCACCAGCTGTGTAGCAGGCACTTGGCTGCCCTAGGTTTGGTTGAATGGATTGAGTGGCGCCACGGCGGCTGGGGCCATTGTGCAGCGGTTGGCTGTGCTGTGCTGTGCTGTGCTGTGCTGTGCTGTGCTGATTCGCAGCATGCCCTGCCTGCCTGGCACCGCCCCGACGAATTCTCGTCACTGCTTTGTGGAGCGGCGAAACACCGGTTGCCGCACAGTTCAGCCACATGCTGACACCTGGCACATGCGCTCGTGTGGCACTTGCACCCGAGCAGTTTGAGAAGCCGCAGCAGGGAGCGTTGGGCAACGTGACCACTCTCATCCCCACGCAAGCCGGCCTCTTCTCCCCCGATGCCCTCGTCACCATCACCAACACCCTGGGCAGCTGCGCGCTGCCCTGCACCGCGGGTGGGCATCCGTCGCGTCCTGCTGGGCTGGGGGGGCATTAAAGGAGCAGGCAGGCACCCAGGATAGGAAGGCAGGCTGGCTGGCTGGCTGGGTTGTCGTGCTCAGGCTGGCACGCACGCGCAGGGCAGGCAGGCAGGCGGGCTGGGTTGTTTTGTTGGAGGCAGGCACGCCCAGGGCAGGCTGGCTGGCTGGCTGGCTGGCTGGCGACGCCGCTGGGAAGCAGCGGCTTGCCCTGTGTGGCAGCCTGCGCTAACCAGGCACCATCCCCTCCCCGCTGCCCCGCTGCCCCTGCAGTTGGAGGGGCGGGCACGGCCACTGTGGAGACCAACTTTTACGACGTGACGTGGCAGTACAACGTCAGGTGAGTGTGGGCCTGATCTTGAAGCCTGCTAGTTTGCGGTTTGATGCCACCTGTGGAGCAGCGGGGGTGCGCTGTCAGGCTGACAGTTGAAGAGAAATAAGAGTTCAGTCTCTGAAATCAGGTTGGACAGCTAGGGGAGAGCCACACCTGTAAGACCACCCACAAGTGCCCGCCCGCCTCCCTCCCATGCCCCCTCCCCTCCCTCCCTACCTCCCTTCCTGCAGTGTTGCTGACCTGCTGTCCCTGAACCCAGGCGGCGCCAAGGCGGCGCCAGGAGCCACCCTGAAGCTGCCCTGCTACCCTCCCGACCAAGGCCCCGTCGCGGCCACGGGGCTCGCCCCCCGCTACTTTGGCGGTGATGTCGGCTACCTGCGGGTGAGCTCTTGCCAGGCTGGCAAAAGTGGAGCAGTGCACGGCAGGGAAGCCAGGGCGGTGGGGGGCTGTGGAGGGCAGGACGGGTGTGCCATGATGACCTGGCGACTGGCAGAGCAGGTGTGTGTGCATGATGATCTGGGGACTGGCAGGACGGATCTGGGGACTGGCAGGACGGGAACGCGTGATGATCTGGAGACTGGCAGAGCAGAGCAGAGCAGAGCAGGCAGGGTGGGGCGGAATGTCGTACGGCGGGCCGGGACTGAGCGGCAGGCAGGCAGGCAGGCAGGCAAGCAGGCATCCCACGTGTGACTGCCAGCCACCGCTTTGCCGCCTGAAGCACGCTGCCCCCTGGGACCCTTGCACCACGCTGCCCTCCACTGCCCACTACCGCGCCGTGCTGTCATGCTGCAGTTCACTGGCGGCAACCAGCGGGCGGGCTTTGCGGGGCTGTATGGTGCCATGTCAGCATCGGGCACCAACGACCACCCGCCCTATGAAAGCGACTTTGACACACCCTTTGAGGGCTGCCGGGGCGGCCCAGATGGGCGGGCGTATGATGAGTTGGTGCAGCCGGTCTTCCTATTTGTCGACCTGCAAGCGGCCTTTCAGGCGAGGCGGTTGGTTGGGGTTGTGGGGCCTGCCTCTGTGGCAAGCGCATGTGTGGAGATAGGACACATCTGGGATTGCATGGGCCCGCCCCCCGCCCTGCCTGTGTGTGTTCCGCACCTCCCAGCCCACGGAGGGTCATCATGCGCCCCTCACCACTTCGGCAGGAGCCTCAACGCCCGGCCACTGCTGCCGCCTGTGCCTCGCCAGTGCCTGCAGGTCTCCTCTGTGGTGCTCACTGCCGGCAACAAGGACCTCACGAATGCATCCATCCTGGTTGGCTCCGACGCCACCGCAGTGCTGGCCAACACACGCATGGCGGTGCGTGGCGTGCTGCCGCTGTGTGTGTGTATGTGTGTGTGCTGGAAGGCGAGCAGCATTTGTGGCTTTTAGCTGTTCATGTGTGTGCTTGGGGTGTTGTGCTCGCTGTGCTGTGCTGCGTGTGTGGGGGGTGCTTCAGGCCACCTTCCAGGGATGACTTGGTGCATGCTGGGCTGCTGACAGTGTGCCTCCTCACCTCCCTCCATGCTCTGCTGTCCTGTGCGGCAGGAAGGGCTGAGCCTGGGGGCGAGGCAGACGCAGGCGTTTGCGGTTGGTGGAGCGGTGGGCCGCTACGTGATCGTCTACACGGGAGACACATCTGAGGTGCGTGGCGTGTATGTGCTCGAAACCGCTACCTTTGTTTGCTGGCTGCTTGGTGGACGTGCATGCCCCCGCACTTCCCCTCCCCAAGACTGAAGCAGTTGTGCCGCGTGCCACGTGTGTCCAGCAGAGTGCAAGGCTGCGCAGCCCCCCATGGGTGCATGCGTGCGCTTACTGGCTAATCTGTGTTTACGTATGCATGCGTGTGTGCAGGGCCAGATGAGCGTGTCCGACTTTCAGGTCTACTCTGCTGGTGAGTTAGCAGGGTCACCTGGTGTTGCTTGCTCCCTATTGCAGCCACGTTTGTGGGTGTCGCAGGCAGCGCTGGCGCTGAGTGGGCCCACAGTACTGCTGCCAGCTGGCCGGAAGCGCCCCTGCCGCGACTGCCCCCGCCTTTGTCCCGCCGCCAGCCGTACCGCATCCGCCGTGGGCCGTGGGCAACAGCCCCGCCTGTGAAATGGTGGGAGCGCCAGGGCAGGCAGCTGCCTGGTGCCCCCTGAGCTTTTAGTCTCTACAGCTGTTCACATCCCTGACGCCTGCCCTCCTGACAGCGCGCCCACCTGACAGTGCGCACCTCGGGCTAATCTCAACAGCGCGCCTGCCCCTGGCATTTGCGCCCCACCGCCCCGCCCCCATGCAGAGACCAACGCTGCGGCCCAGAAGACTGTGGCCGTGTCTGGCACCTCCTCCAACACCACCAGCCTGCTTGTGGACGGCAACCCCGCAACCTGCCTGCCCATCCAGGCGGGCAACGACGGCAATACACGTGGGAGGGAGGGCGGGGCAGGCAGCGCGGATTGGAGGGTGGGCGGGGCATTGAACAGTCCACTGGCGGCACTCGCCCTATCTGCCGCTCCCGCCTGCTTGAGTCAATGCACCGCCCGCTGCCCCTGCCCTTGTCCGCCCACCTGCCGCTCTCCTCGCCTCCCTCCTCTGCCCCTCTGCAGCCTGGGCGGCTGTCGACCTGGGGTACCATGCCACGGTTGGCTCGGTGTCCATTGCGGTGGGGCCCTCCCCTGCCAACACCAGGTTTCGGGTGTATGTGAAGCCCAGCATGCTGGATGCCAGCCTGTCAGATGCGCAGCAGTGCGGCAATGCCGGCACGGAGCTGCCGCTCGAGGGCGGGTGGGCCTCTGCTAGCTGCAACGCCACGGGCAGGTGGGGGC
>JTEE01000038.1:797753-808264 GCA_002896455.3 Chlorella sp. ArM0029B | reverse complement strand
GTGCATGCCTCGTCAACCTCTCAGGATTTGGTTCGTCCTGAAGTTGAATCCCCTTTCAGGGGATGTGAAAAGCTGTAACGACTAGACTAGACTAGACAGGGGGAAGGGAACGAATGGTGGACAAGTGGGTGCACACAGAAGGGAGGCGTGCACTCAGCCGCGCCACCCATCCGCTCACCCCCCTCCCCCACCCTCTGCTCCCCCGCCTCCACCAGCAGCTCGGCATGGAACGCATCTGGGAAACTTTGCCAGAGCCGCAGCCTGCCTGCTGGGCAGGCCAGGCCCACCCTCCTCCCTGTGAAAGAGCCACCTGGAGTCGCCCATCCCCTCCGTTCAGCTCCTTCCCCACAGCCGTGCCTCCTCCAAACCAACCGCCCACACATGCCCTCTAAACGCCCCACCTCCTCCACCCTCCCCTCATCCACAAGCGAATCGCCGTGTTATGCACTTGCGCAACTAAGTTTCAAACTTGCCAGCGCCGCAGCATGCAGGACAGGCCCTCCCTCCTCCCTTCAAACCGCCCTTTCCGGCATACAAAGTCACTCGCCCACGCCCCTCCGTTCAGCGCCCACTCTCACAGCCGCGCCTCCTCCACACCAACCGCCCACATATGCCCTCGTAACACGCACCTCCTCCACCCTCCCCTCGTCCACTTCAACAAGCAGCTCGTCATGGATTTGCAGCACCAGGGCGGCAGCCCCCGGCCCCAGGGCTGCCAGCCGGCAGTGGATCGCCACCATGGCACGCTTGCACAGGTCGGCGGCAGAGCCCTGCAAGTAACATGATACGAATGACTCTGAACATGGGGAGTGGAAGACGTCCACCATTGCTTGCTGGGGCAAGTCGGCGGCAGAGCCCTGCAGACAACAAGGTAGCAATGACAACAACATAAGGAGTGGAAGACGGCCACCATTTCTTGCTGGCACAGGCCGGCGTCGAGTGGTGTTCGAAATTGAAGGCGGGGTGGCGGACGTACGGAGGGAAGACTGCCTGGCGCTGCGATCTCCCTTGCGACTCACAACCCTGCCCGCACCCCATCCCACCTTCGTGCACCACGAAATCGCACGCACGCCCTCACACGCCTGCTACATCAGGAATGGTGTTGACAGCCCCGCGCTCCACCTGCGCCCGCTACACGCAGGCTCCCAGTGCCTGCTCCCCTCCCACACACCATGTGTCACCTAGCCCACCGCCCCCGGTGCAGCTATGAAACGTGTGGCGCGCCCGTATGATGGTGTTGAACTCAGGCATCTGTCTCTAGTTCCTGCTCCCCTCCCGCACACACACTACCCGCCAGCCCCGGCACAGTGTTAGAATGTGTGGCGCGCCTGCATGATGGTGTTCACTGCCACACGCTCCGCCTGCGCTCGCGTCGAGCTGTCCCGGCTGGTGATGCCGGGCAGCCAGCGGCGGCGCCCCGACAGCATCTCAACGTAGCCTGCGGGCGGGCGGGGGAGGCAGGGATGGAAGCCTTGTGGTGCATGCCTCGTCAACCTCTCAGGATTTGGTTCGTCCTGAAGTTGAATCCCCTTTCAGGGGATGTGAAAAGCTGTAACGACTAGACTAGACTAGGGATGGAAGGGAGGGGGCGCACTGAGGCAGGCAGGCAGGCAAGGTTTGTAAGAGCGGCCTCCAGAACGCCTGAAAGCACCCCCACACAGGATGCAGAAGGTGCGTCAGCGCGGGTGGGCAAGGGACGGAGGAGGGCCGGGGCATGATCCCAGCCTGGGGCAGACAGGGGGTGGCAGATTATGAAGTGCCAACACAGGGGAGGGCAGGTCAAGGTGCACAGCATTTTACGTATTACAACAGGACCTCTTGCTGCTGCAGAGGCTCACTCTCATCAGGCCTCCCTCCGCGTGCATGCCATGCCGTCCCCACACACCCCAACGTGCAACATCCCTCGCGCCTGCCCGCACCCGCCCTGCCACACCTCCCTGCCCCGCCGACGGGCCCTCATGCTGGCACCATCTCTGCTCACCCATGCCGGTGCCCCCTTCTGCTGCCGTGCGTGCGCATTCCCGCTTGGCGGAATCCATCCAGGCCTTGACGCCCGGCAGTGAGCTCAGGAAGCAGTCCCTCACGGTGCCTGCCTCACGTGCCGTCACACCCAGAAGCTCTCCAAGCTTAGTGGCCCCCATGCCGTAGGACAAGGCATACGTGATGTGCTTGGCATGCTCCCGGTCCCGAGGCGTCACCTGCACCAGAGGGACGGCAGCGGGGGCGGGATGCGGGGGGAGCGCATGCACTGTGCGGGCGAATAAAGGATGGCAAAGTGTCGAGCTCCGAGGGGCGCCGGAGGGGCAGGCCTTGTCCCGTGGGGCGCAGCATGCCGAGGCATATCACGCCAGGCAAAGCACGTCAGGCAAAGCACGCCAGGCACAGCACGTCGAGCGCACGATGCCAGGCACAGCACGACAAGTGCAGCAGCGTCGCACACAAAGGGCGTCCTGCGAGGCACCCACCCACCTCGCCAATGTCTTTGCTCAGCCACTTGGCGGCCAGCAGATTGAAGGGGTCGGGCTGCCCGTCGGCCAGCATGGCGCAGAGGGCCTCGTCACCGCTGCAGGCAGGCAGGCAGGCAGACAGGCACAGGCGACAGACAGTTGGCGAGGTACTGCTGTTGATATGCAGGAGCAACGTACACGTCACAAAGGCCGGCAGGCAGGCCAGGTGACAGACAGGCGGCAAGGTACTGCTGTTGGTGTGCAAGGACAACACCCATATTGTATAGAGGTCAGCCCGGCTTCAGTCCTTCCTGCCGGGCTCCAGGTCGTGCAATGCCCCGCCAGGCGTGCGGTCCCTGCTTCTGGCCCCTCATTCCCTCGTGAATGAGACACTTCCATTCTCTTAGAGAAACCCTCCCTCAAGCTCGCAGGAAGTGCACCATCTACCCAGCGGTAACTAATGGTCAGCTGTCATATGGCGCTCGACTTTCCTGGCTCTTGTCACCCAAAGCCCTCGTGCAAGCTATGTATCACCCAGATGAAGTCGAAACTCGCAACCACTGTAATTCAACGTGCCTGAAGTGCGCCATCATGCGCAGCTCCGTGAGGCTGTACTACCCATACCCTCGTTGATGTTCTAGTAACACTCCATCCGAGACATTTTCATCTGGCAACCGACTTGCCTGAAGTGCGTTATCATGCGCAGCACCACTTGGCTCTTCTCACCCCAAGCCCCCGTTCAATGTATCACCCAGATGTATCATCTATGTATCATCCAGATGTAGTCGAAACTCGCAACCTCTGGCAACCGACTTGCCTGAAGTGCGCCATCATGCGCAGCTCCACCTGGCGGTAGTCGGCCGACAGCAGGAGGCAGCCGGGGGCGGCCACCAGCAGCGAACGGATGTTGGCGGTGCCCAGCCTGCAGGCACGCAGTGTGTACGAGGGATGATGTGGCACCTTTGTGAGGTGAGGGCGCCTATGAGGCAGCGGACAAGCCTTTATAGGATTAGGGCTAGGGGTTTACGGTATAAAAACCCTAAACCCTGAGAGTGTGCGAGCTGCGCAGGCAAAGCTGTGAGGTTGGCATGCTGTGGCAGTGCATGTGACATTGCATGTGGCAGGAGCATGGCATGAACATGTTCAGCCAAGCCGCGGGCGCGCCTGTGGTTGCCGCTGGCGCTGATGTCGTCGGCGCCTGCCGCCTCGGACGCTTCTCGGGCGGCGGGTGTGAGGAGGCTGCGCAGTTCGTGGGGCCGGGGGCTGCACTGCAGGGACGGCTCCTCCATTGTCAGACGGCCTGCGTGGAGCAGGGAAGGCGGCAGCAAGGAAGGAAGGAATCGAAAGTGAGCTGGCCGCATTCCCTCCCTAAGAAAGGGAGAGAGGGCGCAGCATGGTGTGAAGAGAAGGATGCAAACGCGTGGTACCGCAGGGAGGGTTCCGTTGCAGCCTGCCTGCCTGCCAAGTGGGGCGCAAAGCGTTTGCAGGCGGCCGCAGTGGGGAAGAGCATGGCTGATATACCATGGTGCCATGCTACGGTAGACAGGGCGCAGCCTGTCAAAATCCACAACGGTCAACTTCTCAGTGCCATCCCACAAGTCATGCTGGGTAAGTAGACCCAAACGTAACTGAACGAGTCATGCTTTAGCTTTTGCTCCCCAACCCCCACCTGACTCTGTGTTGCTCTGCAGCAGCGGCGACCGCACGCGCGGCCCGCTGCCCACGCCCCTCCCCGCTGCCGCCGCCGCCGGTACCGCCGCCGCCTGCACGTAGCGGCTGCTGCGCAGCTGCTGCAGGAACTGCTGGCTGTTTGTGAGGCTGCGGAACTCAAGGATGAGCGGAACCACGGGGTGGCACCCCGGCTGCGCCATCAGCCGCTGCAGGGCCTCTTTCTGCAGAGGGAGAGGAGGGCAGCAGGCGGGGGGGGAGCAGGGCGGGGCGGCGTGGGCAGGTGGGGGCAAGCAAGGTGCGGTGGGTTGCGGGGTTGACGATGCAACCACGCCTGTTGGTAGCAGCACACTGGCTTCGTCCTGGGGAGGGCGCACAGAGGGTCCCAGCACAGCGGCGCTCACTTTTGTGCTGGGGCGGCGGCTGCTGTGCGCGTCCTTGTTGGAGGGTGGGGGCGGGAGGCGGAGGTGGCGGTAGAGCAGGTCAGACACCTGCAGTAGAAACCCCAGTAGACAGCAGATAGAGTGTCGGATTTAGGGTTGAGCGGAACAGGGCAGCAGGTAGAATTCGGGGTTGGGACGGGGGAGAGGAGGATACTGTTGGGCAGGACACGCGGTGCCGACTGGCAAAGACAGCACCCCTCCATCCGACCGCTTTGATTTGTGTAAGACAATATGAAATATGCATACTCGGGTCATCTGAGATCGCCACCCAGGCACGTCGCCTCCACCCCAACGTGCCTCCTCATCTCCCTCACCACCAGCACCAGCGCCCCCACCTCTCGCGGACTTGTGAGGTTCAGCTGCTGCCTGTAGCCGCCCCTCCTCAGCAGCCCGCCAATCTCCTCCTCCCCCAGCTGCCGCAGCCTCTCCCCCAGCCTCTTTTCCACTGCACACCACAAATAACAGGCGAGGTGTGAGAGGGAGGACCTTCAAGATCCCAGGCATAAGCAACACACAATCTTGCACAGGCAGGCAGGGCGGTGGGCGGACAGGCAGGCGCATGGGCTGGGCACAGGCGCGTGTCAAGGGAAGGCGGGGTGGCGAGCATTGCTGCACGATGCACCTTGCGAGGGCACTGCCTGGCCTCCCGGATAATAGGCATGGCAGCCTCCAAAGCGCGGCAGCACAACCGATAGGCAGCGGCAGCAGGCCGTGGCGTGTAAGCACACAAGCACACAGTGTGTACACACTCACACTGGTTGAGGCCGGCGCGGTCCCATCCCAAGCCCACCGCCTGCATGTGCGCCAGCACCACCGCCACCGGCACCTCCTGTTGCAGCAGCACCCCCAGCAGCGCCGGCACCCGCTGCAGCTCTGGCAGTGCCACCAGCCACGCGGCACGGGAGGACGCGGCGGTGCGGCACGCATCCAGCCAGCCTGGCGGCAGCTCTGGGCACCCAGCCGCCGCAGCCGCCGCAGCCGCCGCCTTCTCTGCTGCTGCGGCACCGTCTGCTAGGCCAGCGCAGGCGGCTGCAACCGCCTGGGGGCCAGCCAGCTTGCTCAGCACGCGGTCTGCGGCGGCAGACAGGCTCTCGTTCGGCGCAGCCATGAGCCGCTTGCTACTGGGGTGCAGCAGCCAGGCGGCCAGGCGGGCGTCCACGACCACAGCGGGCAGCATGGCGGGGCAGCGCAGCAGGCGCAGCAGCGCGCCCGCCTGGTGCTGCACCCCCACAGTGGCAGAAAAGGTTGGCAGGCCGGCGCCGCCTGCTGTCCCATTGCTGCCCGCTAGCACCGCCGCCACTTCCCTGGCAGCGGGCGAGTCGAGGGCACCGCTGCCAGCAGTGCTGCCCGTGCTGGCATGTGCAGAGGCAGCGGCAGTCCCGGGCAGAGGAATGTAGGCGACCGCTCCCTCCCGCCAGCTCAGCGCCACCCCCAACACCACGCTGCCGCCTGGCTGCCCCTGCTGCTGCCCCGGCTGCTGCTGCTGCTGCACGGCCGATCCTGCTGCCGCTGCTGCTGCTGCTGCTGCCGCTGCTGCTGCTGCTGCACGCTGCCGCTGCTCCTCTTCCTCCCCGCCCTCCTGCTGCTGCCTGGACCGCTTGCGGTCCGCAGCCTGAGCCACCACGCGCGGCGGCGGGGGCAGGCTGCTACCCCCTCCCTGACAGGCAATGTGCAGCGAGAATCCAATGCAACCCAGGCCGCCAGTAGCACGCAGCTGAGCACACAGCTGCTGCACCGCTGCCAGTTGGTGCAGAACAAGCACGCCGGGCCCAGGCAGGCAAGCCTCGCCAGCGGCAGCCGCTGCACCTGCACCAGCCGTTGCACCACTGGCAGCGGCCGCTGCACCGATGTCACTATTGTGATCCAAAGGCTGGGCAAAGGAGCGGCCCTTGGCCTGCCCTAATGGCTGCTGCAGCTGCTCGAGCTGTTTGTCTGCCTGCTGCTCTGGCTGCTGCTCTGGCTGCTGCTCTGGCTGCGACGGCTGCTGTGGCTGCGCGTCCGCCAGCTGCGCCTGTTGTGCAGGTGGCGGGGACCCCACCCTGCGACGCTTGCTGGCACCCGCCTGCCCGTCCTCCTCCTCCTGTTCCTCCTCCTGTTCCTGCTGCTGCTCGTGCTGCTGCTGCTGCTGTTCCTGCTGCTGCTGATCCTGCTGCTGCTGCTCCTGCTGCTGCTGTCGCTGCTGTTCCTGTTGCTGCTGCTGCTGCTGCTGCTGCTGCTGCTGCCGCCCCTCCTCTTCCTCCTCCTCCTCCTCTTCCATCTCCTCGTCAGCGCTCGCCTCCTGCTCCGCTGCAAGCGCCCCGCCAGACAGCGCCGCCAGGCGGCGCCTCTTCGGCTCCTCCCGCGGCCTCTTCCCCTTCCCACCGCCCCGCCTCCCCTTGGCCTTGCCGCCCTTGGAAGCCCCCCGCTGGTGCCGGGAGCCGGGCGGGCACCCCTCCTCGCCTGCCACCTCCCGCATGCCCCTCAGTGGGTCCTCCACCCTCTGCACCGCGGCCTGGTGGATAGCCAGCGCACGCTGCCACCGCTGGGCCTCCAGCTGCTCCTCACTCAAGTCACTGCAGGGGGACATTCATTTATGAATGATACAGTCAGTCAAACGGCTACCAGCAAAGCAACCAATGGTTGAGCTACACTTCAGGTTCGGAATGGATGCACGAGGGCCGGCAGACTGGGCCTGGGCAGATACTCAGAAACCTTCCGTGACAGGCCAGGTGCAGCACCCAGGCGTGTGTCCAGGCAGGCAGGCAGGCAGGCAGGCAGGCAGGCGGGAGGGATTGAGGGTGTGCCAAGCAGCGCACCCAAATGCGGGGGCGTTGCATAGCGCTGCGTAGATTGCTTGTGTCCCCGCATCCGCCACAGCTTGAATGGTGGTCAGGCCTGCAGTGGTATGGGGGCAGTCAGGGAGGGTGTGTCATGGTGACGCGTCCAGCGCTCAGGAGGTAAGGGAGGGAGAGCAGCAGGTCCGAGAGAGGCAACCTGTTTCGGAGCAGGGCCAAGAGAGCTGTTGCACCAGCAGGTAAGAGTAAGGGCGTGCATGAATAAGGGTTAAATTATTTTAAAACTGAGTGCTATCGAATACGAATGCAGGAGACCGCCCCCGCCTGTGATCCAGGAACTCTGGGTCTAGTCTAATCTGAATGTGCAGCTCTCCAAGGCACAGATGGGCTGCCTTGAGGAGTACAAAGACAGGAACCCTGCATGCACATTTGAGCACAGCGCTGCCGCTGGAGCAGCGGGCCCTCAAGCCAGCCAGGTACCTGTGTTGAACAGCGCGTGTGCAGTGGTGGACGTGACGTCGTGCAGACCCGACAGTGCCTCCACAACTTCCAGCTTGCTCCCGCCTGTGGGGTGGGGAAAAAAATAATAATATAATAAAAAGGGCGGGGCAGGCAAGGCGAGCATGAGAAACTGGGGGGCGGGAGGGGCATATACCCCTGCCAAGCTGGCCGGTGGCCCACGGAAGGAGAGCCCTGTGGGCGTGCACTGCCTTCCAGTTCACGCCGACACCGCTCCTGTCATTGCGTTCTCTTTGGCGCGCCTTCCGGAACAGACGTCACAGCACAAGACAGCGCAGCGTAGTATAGCGCAGCACAGCACAGCGCAGCACAGCACCGCACATCGTGGCGATACTCCCGGGTCACACAGGCAGTGCCCGCTCACACTGCACGTGCTTCTGAAACTGCTTCATCACGGCCGCCAGGTAGCGCCAGCCCAGGCGGGCGGCAAAGGCCGCAACCTTGCCAGAGAAACGAGCACACGTCTCCTGCGGGTGCTTGCCGGGTGGGCAGGGTCAAAGTGGGAGATCTTTGACAATCGGACGACTAGCATTTAAGTGAGTGAGAAGGGAAGCCAGCATGTGGGCCTGGCTGACCGCTCGCCAGCCCAAGTGACTGCCAGCCCGCCGAGGCGCGGGCACAGAAACAAGAATGGGAGAGGAGGAGCGGGCCAGCAGCAACAACAGGGGGCACAGCCGTGCCAGCCTCACACAGACAAAGCAGCAGCAGCAGCAGCAGCGAACGGCAGCAGCAGCAAGAGCAGCGACAGGGCCAGCAGCAAGCGAGAGGCGCAGCAGGCACAGCAGGCACAGCAGGCACAGCAGGTGCAACTGAACCATAAGCAGCAGCAGGGGCAGCAGGTGCAACCATACCAGCGGCAACAGCAGGCACAGCAGGTGCAGCATGTGCAGCAAAGAGCGGCAGGCGCAGCAACAGGGCCAGCAACAAGCGGCAGGCGCAGCAGGCACAGCAGGCACAGCCGTACCAATGCCAGCAGCAGTACCGCCAGCAGCAGTTGCAGCAGAAGGCGCAGGTGCAGCCGTACCAATGCCAGCAGCAGTACCGACAGCAGCAGTTGCAGCAGCAGGCGCATGCTCAGCTCACCCTAAGGTCGGCCATTTGCTTGCCCAGCCCAAACTCCCTCACCACATCTGCCTCAGGCTTCTGCAGGCACAGAGGGGCAGCAGGCACAGCACAGCACGCCATGCTCAGGGGCACTTGCGCCGCAGCCTACTGGTCTGCCAGCACTAGGCACTGGGCTCCTTGCGTTGAGGCTGAACCCTTTGCTATTGCGGGGGCGACAGTCTCGGCTCAATCGGCCAGGAGTGACTCTTCCGAGTCGGTTGCAACCTCCTCCCCCCACCCCCAGCAAGGTTGAGAACCCATAATCGATTACCACAAAGCCCACAACCCTACAAAGCCCGCAGCAAATCGATTCTCTACCATCCGTCTGATGAGCCCCTTCAGCAAGGGCGAAACCGGTCACGGAAGCTGACCCTTTCCCACTCCCCACAACCAAACCGTCGTATGAGAGCGTCACGCGCCTCCCTAGACGTTAAATTCACTGACTATTGCAATACACAAAGGAGTGAGGGCACCCAGCCCACCACTCCCATGTCCACCACATATACACGCAAACATATGCACGTACCTCTAAAATGAGCTGCTCCAGCGCCAGCGCAGCATACAACCGCCGGCACCTCCACTCCTGCTGCTCTTCCCCCTCGTTTCTGGGCTTCGTCATGCGCAGGGACATGGGCTGGGCTGCCTCCCGAGCCCGCGTGTCCCGATAGCAAGCCTTTATGCCCATGTCTTGCAGGGTCTCTGGGAAGTCGGGGTCCTGCACAGCAGGGCACAGCACACACAGCACGCACAGCAGGGCATCTCACAACGTGCAAGACCGCTGCCTGTTTGAACTCATACCTTGGAGGGGGCTCTGGGCAGTATGAGTCGTGCACAGCAGCCAGGGCATGCCAGAGAAGGCAACAGAAACGGCAGCGCTGAGGGCAGGGAGCACAGCAGGGGCAGCGCGTCAAAATCGAGGCTGCGCAAGACGCGCAAGCCACTGTGGAGCACAAGGGAGCAGATGAGCGGGAGGGGGCTGCCACACGCCATTGCACCGCCTGCCTTTGCGTGTGCAGTCCCCCTGCTCTCCCACCACCCAGCCCAAGCACTCCCCCCGTTCCCCAACCCCAGATGCCCCGCACCCCGCACCCCACCGTCCCTGCCCGCTCACCCCCGTCCGGCTGCCGATTGCTGCCGCCAGGCGCTGCCAGTGCGCCCTGCTCAGCTCCTCTGCCTGGTGCGGCGGCACAGACAGGAAGCACAGCTGCAGGTCTGACTGCAGGCAGAGCCGGCGGTTGGCCCGAGCCATGTCGGAGTAGAGCAGCAGGCCCTCTTCCAGGCCTAGAGTGGAGGCAAAGATGGCACGGCCCAGCGGGGTGGGCTCCCAACGCCTGGGATCGACCGCCACACATTTGACGAGCGCCAGGGCTGCAGGGAAGAAGAGTAGAAGAAGATGACAGCCTGAGGGTGAGGGGTTGATTGATTGATTTGTTGATTTCATTGACGAACTGGCCACAGGGAACTGACAAACGAATGCAGCCAAGGCAGCAGTCAGCTACCATGGCTGCAGGGAATTCATGGGTGGGGGGCAGAGCAGAGCAGGGATGCGTTGGGGC
>JTEE01000038.1:776794-790939 GCA_002896455.3 Chlorella sp. ArM0029B | reverse complement strand
GGGCAGGCAGCACCAGTGGCAACAACTCGGCATGTGCCTGGTTCCCTTGGGGTGCAACACAGGCGCGCTCTCTGCCTGTGCTTCCCTGCCATGTGCCCTCCTGAGAGTGCCCGCTCCACTCCCTCCCTCAGTGCCTGCCAAGTCGTGCGAACCAGCCGATGGCCTGCAATCACGCATGTGGCTTTACAGGATGAGCCCAACCTCACCGCTCCCCTTTTCCCCCCAACCACGTCCCCACCCACCATCATGCACTTGCGGTCGCTGTCCACGCTCAGCGCGCGCAGCATGACGATCTGCGCCACAGCGCTCTTCCCGCTGCCCGTGGGCGCTGCAGGCAAACCATGGGCAGTGCAGGCGGGCAGGGAGGTGAGGGGCCAGAATGAGGGGAGGGAGGTATTGCGAAGCCCGCCCTGCCTGCCTGCTAGCCATGCTAATCCCACGTTCCTCAGGCTGCCACGTTCCTCAGGCTGCCACCCTTGCCCAAACCTCACTCACCACAGTAGAGCAGGTTCTTGGGGGCGCCCCCCGCGGCAGGCAGCACCCCCCGCAGGTTCAGGCACTGCGCCTGCCAGGGGTAGAGCGCCCCCAGTCGGAAGTGCCTGCGCTCTGCCGAATCCATCACAGCCGCCAGCTCAGCACCCAGGTAGTCCCGGGGGTCTGTGGGCCACCCACCGGGCGGCGTGTCATGAACGGTGGCATGGATGGAAGGGCTGGCTGCTGGCGTGGCGGCGACGGCTCCAGGCTGCGAAACCGCTGCTGCTGCCGCCGCTGCCTCTGCCGCCGCCGGTCCTGCCGCCGCTACTGCCGCCGCTGATGCTGCCGCTGCTGCTGGTGAGGCGGGAGGGGCCTGCTCCAGCACAGGCGCCGCCGCAGATGTTGCTGCACCAACACTGGGCGGCGTAGCAGCAGCGGCAGCAGCGGTGGCTGGGCTGCCGGCAGGGGCCTGCGATGCCGCTGACTGCTGCTGCCCCTCGTTAGACCTGGCATGTTGTGCTGCTGGCACCACTGCTGCCGGGGGCTTGCGAGGCTGCGCTGTCTGCACATGGGGCGCATGTGCAGCTGTGGTACCTGCACCCTGCCTGGGCTGCTGCTTCAAGCTTGGGGCTGCCAAAAGGTGGCGGGGCGGTGCCGCCTGCTGCTGCTGCTGCTGGGGCGGCTGGGGCGGTTGCCGCGGCGGCTGAATGCTGTGATGCTGCGGTTGCCGCTGCTGCTGCCAGGACTGCTGCGGTGGCCGCTGCTGCTGCTGCTGCTGCTGCTGCTGCTGCCAGGACTGCTGCTGCTGCTGCCAGGACTGCTGCTGCTCGTAAGGGCGGTGCACCTGCTGCTGCTGCCCCTGCAGACCTCGAGCCAGAGGGAGCGGAGGTGCCTGGCGGCAGCCCAGGTGCTGGTCATGCTGCGGCCCACGCTGCCACTGCTGCTGCTGCTGCTGCTGCTGCTGCCACTGAGGCCCCGCTGGCGGCTGCTGCCGCTGCTGCTGCTGCTGCTGCTGCTGCTGCTGCTGCTGTTGCTGCTGGGGCTGGGGCTGCTGCTGGGGCAGCTGCTGCTGAGGCTGCTGCTGCTGCTGCTGCCGCTGCTGCCGCAGCAAACGCAACTGAAATGTTGCGGCCCTGCTTGCCGACACCACTACTGGCACGTCAATCAGTCCATCATCGTCCTCTCCTGCGGACCCACGGCTGGCACTTCCGTCTGCCGGCGTTGGCTGTGCCTGGGGCAACAACCGCAGCCAGTCGGGCAGCCCCGTCTCTGGGTCGCCCTCCGCGCCTGCTGCCGCTGCCGCTGCTGCTGCTGCCTGGGCGCCAGCTGGTGTTGTGCAGCTTGCAGGGCTGCTGGAAGCAGCGCCAGGGAACAGCAAGTCAAACAGCGAGGGGCATCCCGCTGGCGGGGCTACCGCCTGTTGCATTTCCCCTCGCGCCAGTGCCCATGCATGCCGCCCTCCTGCCGCCAGCTGAGGTGCCGCCACAGCGCCCGAGGTGGCAGCCCTGTCATCCGCCGCTGCCTCAGAGCGCGGCACGGGCTGCAGGGCGAGCTTCCCGCCGGCCTGCTGCGCCCCTGGCTGCAGCAGGCTGCGGCGAAGCGTGCGGGCAGGAGCGATTGGGTGCTCCACCGCCCTTCCCAGACTCGCCGGCAGCTGATGCAGCTGCTGCTGTGCCTGCTGCTGGCGTGCCTGCCATTGCTGCTGCTGGTGTGCCGTTTGCAGGGGATGTGGGGGCTGTGCCGTTTGCAGGTCGCTCAACAGCAAATCCAGTAAGCTGGGCTGCGGCTGCTGGGGCTGCGGCTGCCGAGGCGGCGGCGGCCGCTGCTGGGGGGAGGTCACAGCGGCAGCGCCGCTTGCACCGTGCCCCGCTGCTGGCCCTGCTGCATTGCCGGACCTCCGTTGCTCAGCTCCAGGACCACTCATGGCTCCACACTTACAACTGCAGGCAGCAGAGAGTAGAAATGAGCGGGCGGCACGTTGGCGGCGGCGGGGGCGGGCAGCGGCAGGCCAGCGGCGGCACGGCTTGCCCCGGGCGGTTTAATAACATGATATCGCACATTTATGGGTGGTGCTTGCGGTGCGGCACAGCACGGCCCAGCGAGGTGTGGGGGCGCATGTTGCGCGGGACTCCGCTAGTGAGCTTCAGAGGACGTCGACCGGACTTCAAGGCTGCAAGAAGAGACCTAGGAGGCCCTGGGGGAGCCTAGGTGCTGGGGCCCAGCATGCCCAGCAGGTGCCGCCGCCGACGGCTGTTCTCGCCCCGTCTCTCCTGCGGTTGCATTGCTTCACTCAACCCTCCTTCACCGGGAAACAAGGCTCGCTCTACTTACAAACATGATCTTGCGTGGCAGGACAAGGGGTGTGGGACGGCTAGCAGCTGCACAGCCATCGGTTGCCATGCAAGGGGGCAGCCGAGGCAGGGCAGGTGCGGGGAAGGACTGCCCAAAGCCACGCAAAACGCATGCGAAGGGTGTTGACATCATCGGGTGCTCAGAGCAGGCACGGGATGATTTCAGATGAACACAAATAAGGTCATGATAGACATGCACGTGGGTCGCAGCAGGCAGGCGCAGCAGGGTGCAGCGGGCCGCGGGTGCAGCCGGCGCGGGCAGCCCACATCACTATTGGCTAGACCGGGTAAGATGCATGACTTGTTTCGATCGTTTGAATTGCGGCGTCAGCCAGGGCCCGCTGCAATGCAGCCGCCAGCCAGGGGCGGGTTGGTGGGTGGAGGCGCCTAGCGTGCGGGCGCCGACTGGTGTGGCGGGTGGGTGTGCGCAGCTTCTTCCCAGGCTGCTCGCCTCATGTGCCGGTGCCGCCTCCTGGGGGACTGCTGGGTCACTGGTTGCCCAGCATGGTTGGCGGGCCGCCGGCCATCTCAGACAGCTACTACAGTGCCTGCAGAGCACAGCGCGCATGCAGAGCATAGTGACGCTGGTTGCGATTGCGACAGCATGCGTAGGTGTCGGAAGCTGGCAGAAGGGGCTGGTCAGGCAGGCAAGCCCGACCCCCTCCAGCCCATGCAAAAGCTGGGGTGACCGGGGGGGGAAGAGCAGCCCACGGCTGCCCACCGCCCGCAATGCCTCACAACAACAAGGCAATGCCTCCTATACATGCATCAAGCCGCTTACAACACCCGCTGCCCCAGGCCCTTCCTTATGCACCTGCAGCACGCCAAACAGGGCGCCAACCAGCCAGCCGCCTGCATCACAGGGAGGCGTGAAGCAAGCGCACAGGCAAGTTTGGTGCGGGCAGCAGGCAGCATGATCAGGGGCAGGGGCCGCATTGCCGAGGGGTCTGGACTGCATGCAAGGGGCAGCACCACGCCGGCTGCCATGCGACCCAGGCTGACTTCCTGGTGAACCGCTGCCTGCGACGCCCCCCAACCTGCACACACCCCAGTGGCCCCTGCTCACCGGCGATTGCAAAGACAATTGATGCTGTCAGGTCGGCCATCAGCTCTGACGCATCGCTCGGAGTGGCGCCTGCGGCGGGCACGGAGGGAGGAGCGGCATCAAGCTTACAGTCCAAGCCTTGGCACGCATGAGGGATCCCTTTACAGTGCCTGGCAGCCAGCATGTGCTGCAGGCTGTGCCGCCAGCGTGCACAAGCACTGCAGCGCTCTGGCCGCCCTGCCTTAAGGACAGGCTGGACCCGCTTGACGCCGCAAAGGAGCTGCACACTCTGCCCGTGGCGGTCCAGTGCTTTGGTCACAGCTCACCCACCTGACAGCATGCCCTCGCTCCACACGGTCTGCGCGTAGCGCCGCGTGCTCTCGGACACGCGCTCCGGCGCAAGCATGTACATAAGAGAGAGGCATGTACGGCAGAGCAGGAAGCCAGCAGCAGCCCCGGCAGGCAGGGAGACAAACGCCGCCAGAGCGCTCAGGCTGTACTGCGGGAACAGCAGCGGGTAGGAGGCCAGTGCCACACCGGCGCCAGTGGCTGCTTGCGGGATGGCCTCGGCCAGCAGCCAGTTCTTGCGACCCTTCACCCCCGCAAAGACATAGTCCACCACTGCAGGGTGCAAGAAGCACGGGACAGAGGGTGCGTGTGAGAGGGCGGGGCCAGCTGGGCGGCACGGCAGTCGAAGAGGCGAGCATGTGGCAGCGCGGCGCTGGCGGCGCGGCGCTGGCAGCAGGACAAAAGGCAGCAACCTGTCCCTTCCCTCTCCCGTTAGGCCTTCAGCAGGCCAGTTCTCAACGACCCGCCACTTGCCTAGCACGCCGGCCGGCACAGCGCTCAGGAAGTACAGCATCTTTGGGTGGGTGGGGGTGGCGCAGTCGGCGCTGGTCCACTGCTGCGCCAGGCTGGCGCTGTTGATGACGGCCAGCAGGACTGCCAGAGCCAGCAGAGGGTGGGCAGTCCAGCGGCTCCTGTTGGCGGTGAGGAAGGCGAGGCGGGCCCAGACCAGGAGCACCAGGCCGGCGGCGATGGCGCCAGCGGACGCAAAGTGCAGGTGGTTCACCACCGCCCGGCACGCCACGGGGGAGGCCACGCTCCACGCACAGTACCAAGCGGCGCCAAAGATGACCATCATCAAGGCCAGCAGTTCCTTGAACCATCCTGCACAGTGGGAAGGAATGCAGTGAAGCTGCGACCTGCCCGTCGACTGCGGGAAGAGGGCAGGGCGGGCGGCGGCGGCGCGGCGGCGGCGGTGGCGGCTCACCCTCGGTGATCACCAGCGGTGGATCATTGGCGTCTGCGGCGGCTCCCCCATGCTCGCCCGCTGCAGCACCAATAAAGGCGACAGGCTGAAGTTCCCCGTCCATTGCAGCCTTTGGGTGAGGTTGGCAGTGGTAGAAAAGCGGGAGGACGCCCCTGTGCAGCTGCTTGGGCCTGCCGAAGCCTTTGGGACTGCCAGGGAGGCAAGGATGGCTAGATTTGGTGCGATAGAGCGCCTGCGGGGCCTGCTGGGGTGGGTCAACTGAGAAGCCACCACGTGTTCATGCAGCTCACAGCATGCTTGCGTAAGCTCACAACAGCAGGCCTCCGCCACTGTTTCAGGGCAGGCCGAGCCTCAGCAAGCGAAGGGGCAGCCGGGCTACCCGGGAACGGCAGGCGTCCGAGGTGAGGGGTCGTGCATAGAGAAACGGGCATGGGCGTTGCTAGAGAGCGGTGCCTGGAAGAGCACAAAGCCTGCAATCTCGGGCGCTGTGGCGGCACCTTAGACGGCACCAGCAGGCGGCAGCGCCCCGCCGGCAGCGCCACCTTTTGGCAGCCGCAAGAAAAAAAAGCTTGCATGCAAGCTTGCGGCTGCTGCGCAGCAGCAGCCCAGGCAGGGTGCGTGTACCACAGCTGTGCTTGCGCCCCGTGTGCAGGCAGCGCAGCCTCCCAAGCCCCCCGCAGCAGCGCTGCCTGCAGCACAACACGCCAGTTCTAATGAGAGGCAGCAGCAGTCAGTGGCATTGGCAGCCCCTTCCGGCAGCCCAGCCGCCGCTGCTGCTGCTGCTGCTACGCCGCCCAGTGTTGGTGCAGCAAAAGCTGCGGCGGCGCCTGCACCGGAGCAGGCCCCTCCCGCCTTACAGAAGCAGCGGCAGCATCAGCGGCGGCAGTAGCGGCGGGAGGAACGGTGGTGGGCAGGAACGGCGGCGGCAGCAGCAGCGGTTTTGCAGCCTGATGCCGTCGCCGCCACGCCAGCAGCCAGCCCTTCCATCCGTGCCACCATTCATGACATGCCGCTGGGCGTGTGGCCCACAGGCCCCCGCGACTACCTGGGTGCTGAGCTGGCGGCTGTGATGGATTCGGCAGAGCACTTCCGACTGGGAGCGCTCTACCCTTGGCAGGCGCAGTGTCTGAACCTACCGGGGGTGCTGCCTGTCGCGGTGGGCGCCCCCAGGAACCTGCTCTACTGTGGTGAGTGAGATTTGAACGGTTGGCCTTGTGTAGCTTTGTGTGGCTGTGTAGGGCGTGCCGGGCCTGCAAGCGTGAGTCAGGCCAGCCTTGCGTCCCTTGAAGAGTTAGGTGTACTCTGGAGAGTGGGTGAGGGGGAGTGGAGAAGCTTGCATGGCCATGGGCGGCAAGATAGTTTCAGGTGGGCCAGCTGGGTCACATCAGCTGGGGTGGCAGCTGCCAAGCAGCTGCCTAGCCAGCTGGGTTTGGGTGCGAGGGACGTGCCTAGGTGCCGCCTGCAGGTGTTGGCAAGAGGTCACCTCTGCCAGGAAAGTGTACAGAGCCAGCAGGACGCATGAGACAGGAGGCGTGTGTAACAAATTTGCCATCAGGCAGGCAGGTCGGTTCTTCTCAACACCACCCTCCTCCGTCTCCACGCCCCTCTCTCCCGTCCAGTCTGGCCCCTCACCTCCCTGCCCGCCTGCACTGCCCATCGTTTGCCCGCAGCGCCCACGGGCAGCGGAAGAGCGCTGTGGCGCAGATCGTCATGCTGCGCGCGCTGAGCGTGAACAGCGACCGCAAGTGCATGGTGGTGGGTGGGGACGTGCTTAGGGGGGAGGGGGAGGGGTGAGGTTGAGCTGAGCATGGGAAATAGTATGCGTGACGGCAGGTCATCGGCTGGTTCGCACGACTTGGCAGGCACTGAGGGAGGGAGTGGAGCGGGCACTCTCAGGAGGGCACATGGCAGGGAAGCACAGGCAGAGAGCGCGCCTGTGTTGCACCCCAAGGGAACCAGGCACATGCCGAGTTGTTGCCACTGGTGCTGCCTGCCCGCCCCTGCCCCCCGCCCAGCCCCCACCCANGGCGGGGGGCGAGGGAGGGCAGGCAGCGGGTCAGCACATGGCGGGCGGGACGCAGCAGGGGTGAGGCACCCAGGCGGGTTGGGCGCGGGCAGAACCGGCGCTGCCAGGCGCTCCAGTCTGATCTCGCCCACCCATGGGTCCCATTACTTGCACAATGCCATGCAGTGCTGAGTAACACGTGCTTGCTTGCCTTTGCTGTCCTCCCCCTCCTTCCTCCACTCCGGGGTAGGGCGTTGCAGCCATGTGATCGCCGCGTTGACTGCATCCGACAGGGGAGCAGGAATGCGGTAGTCCTGCAGCGGTGTGTGGACAGGGCACACTTTTTGTTGCTGCCGCGCTGGAAAACAAATGCATGAATGCGTGTGGAGGAGGGGTAGAGGTGGGAGAAGGGTTTACCGTCGGAGCCCAGCAGCAGGGGTTGTGGTCGTTTGTCGTGCGGGCACGGCTAGCAGGGCGGAGCCGAGTTGCGTCCCCAGTGTGGCAGTGCAGCCTGCAAATGGTGTGGTGTGGCCACTCAAACGCCTGGCAGTGCCAAGGTGTCATACATGCCATGCCAGGAGAGCCATCCTCCCAGCTTCTCAACTCCCGACGGAGCGGCAGCAGCCCTCTGCCCCAACCACCCAAGTCTCCTCCTGCCCCTTTGCACAGCAGCCCCCACCCAGCACCCACTGAGTGCTGGCAGCACAGGCATGTATGAGTGGTGCATGCCTCGTCAACCTCTCAATAACTGCTTCGTCCCGCACTTGAACCCTCTTTCAGGGGACGTGAGAAGCTGTCACGACTACACCAGACTAAATGAGTGCCACGCGCGCATGCTGTGCTCCTCCGTCCCTGTCTCATGCCTACATCCGGCTCCGTGGACATTGAATGCATTATGCAACTAAGTAAACCAAATCCGCCTGGCTAACTCACCCCTGGCGTGGCGGCGGTGGCAAAGGCCAGCAGGCAGCGGACGTAGCGGGCCACGTCTTGTGTAGTGCGCACCCCGCACCCGGCAATTGCCTCGAGCAGCGCCGCACGGATGCCTGCACAGATTCGCAGCGGTGCGAGGCCTTGTAGGTTTGTTGGAGGATGTTTGGCAAGTACGCAAGACTGGTGCCTGGGAGGCCCGAGTGCGGCATGAAGGGGTGGCGTGAGTTCAGGTGGTGGTGGCAAGGACGTGAATTGGCATGGCCTGTAGTCCATTCGGTTGACGAAAGGCAGGCAGGCAGGCAGGCAGCAGCACCGATGCCATGACGCCCACCCAAGCCAGCCCTGCTCACTCACCCACCCACTCATCCGACCGACACCCCAACCAGCCACACGCCCACAAGGCAGCCGCCCCAGCATGCACCTGAGAAGTTGCCATCTGCCAGCCTGCTGTCAGCGCACTTGGAGGAGCTGCTGGCCAACAGCTTCCTGCACGGATTCAAGGACGTTGTGTGGGAGGGTGAGAGGGCTGAGGGAGGGCGGATGTGTGCCCAACCACGAGTTGCAAGCATGCCAGGGAAGCCAAAGCAACGGACACCCTGACAGCGTCTGTGCTGTGCTGCCGCCCCATGCGCACAACCTGCCCCTACAGCAGCCCCTGGCGCCCAGACAGCCACTCTCGCCAAAAGCGATCCCCGCAACCGCTGCCCGTCCTCTCACCTCGCCCTCCCCGCAGTTGCCGACCCGCCACACTACATAGATTACACACAGGACTCTATGCTGTCTACGCTGACGCATCTGGGGCACACTTTTGTGTTGCTGCGGCGCTGTAAACGAATGGAGTCTACGCTGGCAACAGCAAGCATGCAAACCTCTCAGGCAAGCCTCCCACAAGCCTCATTCTGTCTCAGCAGAGCCTCCCAAGCGCTTGTTGCACCCAATGCATCTGCCTGCATCGCAGTGTTTGCCCCTGCCTCTCACTCACTGGAGGTGCTCCAAAGGCGGGCCTGGCGCCTTTGCGTGCACCAGAAACGCCTCGCCCACCGACTCCTGTCCGGGGCGGCCCGCTCGCCCGGCCATCTGATGGTACCTGCTCAGCCAAGGCGCCGGGAAGGGGGAGGAGGAGGAGGAGGCGTGCTGGGCATGCTGTGGTATGAGGAGGGCGGCGTGTGAGCCACAGGCGGGGAGGGCAGGCGGGAAGGGGCCTGCGGGAGGGGCGCGCCCGCTATGCACGCTGCGCCCGCACACACGCAGGTGGCAATGGCATTGACAGGGAAAAACAAGGGTTGCCGCCCTGGCCCGCCCCAATGCATCCCTGTACCGCAGCGCCCCGACTGGCAGTACAAGTTCCGGGACTGGGACTCAACGGTTGAGCTGATCAGGACAGTGCCCTGCCCGCGCAGGTGCCACGTGTGCACGCTCTCACTTGTTGGGTGTGAGCCAGCCGTCGGGCCTGGGCAGGCCTACATATGCGTGGCGGAAGATGACTCGCATGGCGGGCAGGTTGACGGAGGTGCCCAGAGTGGTGGTGGAGCAGCTGTGGGGGCCAGAGGGAGGAGGGGGAGGAGACAAGGTTACGGGGTGGGAGATGGGGACAGGATGGTCTTGTGGTGCATGCCTCGTCAACCTCTCAGGATTTGGTTCGTGCTGAAGTTGAATCCTCTTTCAGGGGATGTGAAAAGCTGTAACGAGTAATCTAGACTAGACTAACTAGAGTAGAGACGGGATGGGGACAGGATGGGGACGGGAGGTTGGCAGACGTGGTCCCAGAAAGTGTGGTGGTGCGGCTGCAGGTTTCCAAGGGAAAGGAGCAGGGCAGGGAGAGAGGCAAGGGCAGGGGGTGGGAGACGGGGACAGGGAGGTTGACAGAGGGGATCCCAGAGTGGTGGTGAAGCAATCGAAGGTGCACAAGGCAAGAAAGGGAGGAGGCGAGGGCAGGGGGTGGGAGGTGGGGTCAGGAGGTTGATACGAATGGCCAGGGTGGTGGTGCGGCAGCTTTCCAAGGGGGGGAAGACGAGGGCACGGCCGGGGATGGGGACAAGGGCAGGGGATAGAGATGGGGACAGGAGGTGGTCTATTTGTACCCAGGGTGGCGGTGAAACCGCTGCACGTACACTTGTGAGGGAACGGGGGGCAAGAGGAGGGCAAGAGGTACGGCGGGGATGTGAAGGTTTCACCAGGGAGATGGGTCGGCACGCACGCAGGGTGGGCAAGCACGTCACGGCCCCAAGCTCGGCACGGCACAGGGGGTACCATTGAAACGAACGTGGCAAGGGCGCATGTGTTGGCAGAGCATCCGAGCAGCCAGCAGGAAGGGGTGCCATGCACAGCATGCCGTGCAACGCCACAGCACTCACAGCACCCGCCTGTCCCGGTCCAACAGGGCCTATCACGCGGGGTGACTGTCATGATACCACCCAGCACTCACAGCACGCATATCTTGCCCGACTTGAAGGCACCCTCAACCAGCCGCTTGGCAGGCTCTTCCAGGTCTGCAGCGGGAGAGCCAATTGAGGGAATCCGGTTGAGGGATGGAGGCCAGCACCATGGACGGCCGGGAGGCTGAGCAGCGCTGGTCTGGGGTGGGCGGCGGCCAGGTGGGCAGAATGGCGGCACACCGCACAGGGAGGCTTGAGAAATCACAGCCATGGCCCACTGGCGTGACGAGGGCGGCACTCTCCAGACACTTAGCAGGCATAGGGGCACCGGCCCTGCTGCACTCGTTAAAATGTGCACATCGGCATAGAATCAACCCAGAGTTTGTATCAACTGCTGCACTACATCCTCAGGTTGTGAACCCACAAGCACATTTCCAGGTACTGAGCCCTCTGCATGCAGCCGTCCCACACTTGCCGGCATTGTGGAACCCCACGCCCGCCTCCACGCACTGCGCCAGCTCATCGCACTGCACGCCCAGTGCACGCAGCTTGCGAGCCACCTCGGCCCGTCCGTCTGCCGGAGACCCCCTTGCGCCCCCCTCTGCCTCGTCCCCGCTGCTGTCCCCGCCTGGTGCACCGCTTCCGCTGCCCTGGACCGCTAGCAAGGCCTCAGCTGGAGGCCCGGCAGGCTCGGGTGCGACGAGCAGGGCTGCCAGGGCTTTGGCTTCCTCTCTGGTGGAAGGCTTGGTGGCACAGAACACCAGGGCTGCAGGGAGGGGGGGAGGCACCGGGGGGAGGGCAATGGGCACCACGATGGGTGCCACCTGTACCCTGCCACCAGGGTGCCTCCAACGGGTTTTGATGACACCTCGAGAGGCGCCTGGCTTGTTTCTCCTAAGACAACTAATCGAAAGAAGCCAGGCGCCTCCCGAGGTGTCATGAAAGAAAGTTGGACGCGCTCTCTCAATCGGCAGGGCGCTCTCACATTCGGCAGTGCGCCATATGCAACACTCTTGATGCAAGCCATGCCGCCAACCTGACCCGCTGACCGAACAATTTGCCTGCCTGTCAGCCAAGCAAGGCAGGCACACAGAGCTGCCTGCTAGCTGCACCTGCCCACCCACCCACCTTGGTGCCCTCCCTGCACAGCTTCCTGGCACAGAGCCGCTATGCACAGGGGGTCCTTCTGCACCCAGGAAAGCAGTCCGGGAGGGAGGGGTCACTAGCTGTTGTATGGTGTAGGCACGGATGGTCAATAGTACACTGTGACCCAACCACGGGCACAGGGAGGGCCTCCGAATCTACCCCCGGCCGGCCGGCAGGCAGGCGGGCGGGCAGGCGGGCAGGCAGGCAGGCAGGCTGGCTGGGCAGTAGGGAGGGCCAGCAGGGCAAGGCGTTCTGGCGCTGACCACAGCGCCACAGACACGCACAGGGCAAGCTGGCGAGCGGAGCAAGTCGGCGTCGCTTGCCTGAGTCAGCGGCTTAATGTTGCGCTGCCACTGCAGCTGGCTGTCTAGGATGGCGCCACCGGGCAGCATCTGCACAAGAACAGCGATTGGGGGTGTCAGGGAACAGCAATGGGGGTTGTCAGGGAGCAGCAGTGAGGGTGCCAAGGAAGCAGGGCACGCGAGCGTTGTCGGGCACTACAGCACAGTCCCATCCCACAGATCACCATCTGCCGGCCAGGCTGCCCTTTTGTGTCTCACGTCGCTGTGCACCACATGCATCTGCTGGACCGCCCACCCATGCATCAAGGTGCCGCTCGCCGGGCAGCAACTAGTTTAGTGAACCCCAGCACGCCATGCCCCCACCCCGCTTCAATTCCGTCGGCCGCCAAACCCCGAATCTTGCCTGCAGCGCGCTGCGGCCCCCTGCCATCACAACCCTGCCATCACAAATCCCAACCCACTTGCCAGGTAGTGCTTCAATTCCACGGGCCTGTAGTCCCCCAGGTAGAAGGCGGCGTCCAGCCAGCGCGCCATGGACCTCGCGCCCGGCAGCTGCAGCCACACAATGAACGCGCATGGGACAGTTGGAGAGCAGGCATTGTAGGCACGCCCACCAGTCGACCATAGACGAGCAACACGGGAGAGTGATGGGCACCCACTGGCTTGCACCGGTGTTGTGTGTCGACTTTTGCCACACTGATGCAGCTGCTTCTGCGTCCGCCGTGCGAGTGGGATGGGCCTGAAGTTGAGAAGCAGAGGCGGCGCCCGCGCTTCCAAAAGCACTTCTGGCCAGCTGGGCAGCCAGCAGCTTGCAACATGACCCAGCCACCTGACTTCCCGGCCGGCCGCCCTTCCATGGATCTGTTTGCCCGCCCTGCCATCCAACCAAACCTGCCCCCTCCACAGGCGCGCAGACTCGCCCTACTGCCTGCCCTTCCACGCATCTATCGACCCACCAACCCACGCAGCCAAGCAAGTGAGCAGTCCTGGCACCTCTCCTCCCCCCTCCCGCCCACCCGCTGTGGCTGATGGGATGGGTTCCCTTGAACCCTAAACCCTGATCCCTGCCGTGGCTGATAGGATAGGTTCCCTAAACCCCAAACCCACCGTGGCTGACATGGCCACCAGCTGCATGTGAGGTGCACACACATCCAGGTCCAACATCCCTGGCCCGCTCACGGACCCAGCCTTGGGGCCGCCCTGGCCGCCACCGCCGCTGCCCTCTGCGCCCGCCGTCAGCGGCTGCCTGCGTTCCCCCGCCGCCGCCTCCTGATGCTGCCCCTCCACAGCCACTTCCTGCTGCTGCCTCTGCGCCACCTCCTGCCGCTGCTGCTTCTCACCCCCCGCTGCCTCTCCCGCCTGCTGCCCCTCCTGCTGCTGCTGTGACGCCGCTGCCACTGCTGCTGCCTCCCCAGCCTCCCTTTCCTCCTCCTTAGCCTTCCTGCTCTTATTGGCTGTCTCTTGCAGGTAGCGAAGGGTTGCAAGCAGAAGCTCCAGAGTCCTGCCTCGGCTGGCGTCGACCACCAAGTCCACCTGTCAGGCAGGGCAGGCGGAAAAAACAAAACAAAAAATGTTGTGGGTGCACACGCTCGCAGGTGGAGTGACACGCGGGTGGGAGCGGCCCCATCATAAGACAGTTGCTGGATCCGCATTGACTTGAAGTGGTGTTGATTGATTGATTGATTGTTCAGGACAGGCGCGCGGCAGGTGTCGGGAAGGGGCAAGCGATAGCTGGTGCTCAGGCTCCTGCATGCCTTGGCCTCTTGACCACCCCTCCCCACAGCAGGCACAGCACAGCATGTTCAGCGCGGCAAGGCCAGCGTCACACAGCAGCAGGTTGTTTGCAGGGGGCACACCCCGTTCCCACGGAACCTGCACATCTCAGCACGCACAGCAGGATGGGCGCGCAGCACGCACAGCAGGGCAGGGTGCATCCCGTCCTTGACACACACACCCATTCCTGGCCCACCCTTCCTTACCTCGTCAACCACGACTGTGGAGAATTCTGTGGCGGGGTGCACCCTCACGTCCAGCAGCCGGTTCAGTATGCTGTGCGCGCTCTCCGCCGTGCACACCAGCACGCCGCAGGAGCGGCCGAGCGCTGCGGCGTCGTAGCGCCCACCAAACGCACACTTCACCTGCAAGGGGGGCAGCAAGGGGGCAGGTGGGTGGCAGTT
Organism: Chlorella sp. ArM0029B; assembly: GCA_002896455.3. Taxonomy (NCBI): domain Eukaryota; kingdom Viridiplantae; phylum Chlorophyta; class Trebouxiophyceae; order Chlorellales; family Chlorellaceae; genus Chlorella; species Chlorella sp. ArM0029B. The sequence goes on along the minus strand of JTEE01000038.1, from coordinate 776,858 downwards.
GAACAGTCAAAGCGCAGCACACATAGCACAGCTGCACGTTGTGGCACGTTACCGCGCAGCACAG
>JTEE01000038.1:758282-768464 GCA_002896455.3 Chlorella sp. ArM0029B | reverse complement strand
CTGTGCTGCGCGGTAACGTGCCACAACGTGCAGCTGTGCTATGTGTGCTGCGCTTTGACTGTTCAACTGCCACCCACCTGCCCCCTTGCTGCCCCCCTTGCAGGTGAAGTGTGCGTTTGGTGGGCGCTACGACGCCGCAGCGCTCGGCCGCTCCTGCGGCGTGCTGGTGTGCACGGCGGAGAGCGCGCACAGCATACTGAACCGGCTGCTGGACGTGAGGGTGCACCCCGCCACAGAATTCTCCACAGTCGTGGTTGACGAGGTAAGGAAGGGTGGGCCAGGAATGGGTGTGTGTGTCAAGGACGGGATGCACCCTGCCCTGCTGTGCGTGCTGCGCGCCCATCCTGCTGTGCGTGCTGAGATGTGCAGGTTCCGTGGGAACGGGGTGTGCCCCCTGCAAACAACCTGCTGCTGTGTGACGCTGGCCTTGCCGCGCTGAACATGCTGTGCTGTGCCTGCTGTGGGGAGGGGTGGTCAAGAGGCCAAGGCATGCAGGAGCCTGAGCACCAGCTATCGCTTGCCCCTTCCCGACACCTGCCGCGCGCCTGTCCTGAACAATCAATCAATCAATCAACACCACTCCAAGTCCATGCGGATCCAGCAAGTGTCTTACGATGGGGCCGCTCCCACCCGCTTGTCACTCCACCTGCGAGCGTGTGCACCCACAACACTTTTTGTTTTGTTTTTCCCGCCTGCCCTGCCTGACAGGTGGACTTGGTGGTCGACGCCAGCCGAGGCAGGACTTTGGAGCTTCTGCTGGCAGCCCTTCGCTACCTGCAGCAGAGACAGGTACCTGCAGCAGAGACAGCAAAGAAGAGTTGCAGGTGCTGCCGTACCACAGCACATCGCTTGCATCCAGCAGCCGCACATGATGCAATGGCTGATTGAGGCGTTGAACAAGGAGGTGGGGCACGGTGGGGTCGTGGTGGGGGGAGAGGCAGGGGAGAGGGAGGGGAGCAAGCGAAGCGCATAAGCAGCGGGCACGTTCGAAACGGCACGGTGCTCGGCAGCAACAGAGGGGCTCAGCGCTGCCCTGTGTTGCACCACACTGGAGGCAGGCACACGCCGTAATGCCCCCGCCCTGCCTGCCTGCCTACCTACCATCCTGGCCCCTGCCCTTCCTGCCTCCATGGTGCGGGTGCTATTTGTGAGTTTGTCAGATGCACTCCTGATGAACACGACACCAGTGTCACTCGGAGCAATGCTCAAGTGGGTGGGTGGGTGGGTGGGTGGGTAGTCGGAACTTTGGGCAAGGGCCGGGAGCAGTGCATAAGCTCCGCGCACTCTCACCCGAGTGTTGCTGTGCTCACCTTTCCTGAATGGACCCTGCCTCTCACCCCTTGCAGATGCTGATGGGAGCGGGAGGACTGGCTACTGTTGCTCCGACCGCTGCCCCCGCGCCTGGCAGCTGGGCTGGATGAGCGTGCAGCAGCTTCTCGGCAGCTTCCTCAAGCAAGCAGACGGTGAACGTCCCGCTGGCCAGCCAGTCGCTGTCGGCACGCAGGGGGCTGCGCGTCGTGCCTTCCTGGGCAGCAGGCGTGGACCCCGTGTTTGTGGGCGCCGCAGCAAGGCGGGCGGCAACGCGGCCACGCCGGCCGACCTTATAGGCAGGCTGCACATTTATCGTTCCTGCACTGCATTCGACGCCAGGCCCGCCACCTGGCAGGCTGCTCTGAGGCCCTGGCGAGCTGGCGGGCCGACCTGGACAGCGACTGCAATGGGCTGGCTGGGGCTCGTGACCCTGCCTGCTCCCGCCTGCTTAGGACGGCGACAGCAGCAGCCCGCAGGCTCACGCCTGCCGCTCGTGGCTTGTGATGCGTGTCACACCCTGCCACCCTCCTGCCCTTCTCATGCAAGCCAGCCTTGCAGTGCTGTTTTCTTCAAGTCGCATTTTGTTCTTCGCTCTCACTGCTTTAGGTGCTTTCATGTCCAGAGCCTCTCCCCGACTCAACCCCTCGCCCCATTCTTACTGCAACCAATCCTCACTCTCTTCCTTTGTTGCGTTAGCCACCTCCATGGCATATGATGCTGCCTTGTTTCCCTTGTGTTCTTTTCAGGTTTTCCATGCCGCAAGCAACACCATCTGCACTTGTACTGTGTGTCACTCTCCTCCTACCCTCATCTGTACCTCCACCGCTTGCCTTCTTTCAGCCACGCCTTGATCCCTTGCGATTTTCAAAACTTGTCAAACACCTACTTAACAGTGGAGTAGCATCCAGCTCAGATCCACAGAGGCGGGGCAGAGGTGTTCAAAAGCTTCCATCCCCTGCCTGCGGCCTCCCCGTGTGGCTGAGTGCTGAGGCCGCTTCGGGGCGCAGCCAGCAAGGGCACTGTCAAGAGCGGTGCCGTGTGCCTGGCAAGCGACGTTTGGGGGTGGCTGTTCTTTCAATCACGCCCGCGCAGGGTGGGCATTTGTGCCGCGGGCGGTGGGGCAGGGGCCAGGCAGGGCGCCTAATCCTGAGAGAACAAATTTCCGCACCTGCCGTAACCTTTTGTCTTGCATTGTTCTCAAATGCCCCGTCCCCATCCTTGGTACCCCCGCCACCCCCACCCTCGCCCACCGAGCTGTCCCACCCCCAATCACACATCACGCTGAATGTGTGGACACAAGCAGCCTCGAGACCAGGCTCTCCGGAAACCGTGCTGGATGTGCAGGGGCGCGAGGCACAGGGTGGGGCGGGGACAGACGGCACAGTTGGGGGGAGCAATGTGGCCAGAGCGAGAGGGAGGGAGGGCGAGCAATGTGGCCGAAGCGGGAGGGAGGGAGGGCGAGCAATGTGGCTGCAACACGCAAAAGACCCCCAATATTGGAAGCTGGAATTGCTCCTCTCTTCCTGGTGACGCTGCCGCCGCTGTGCGCCAGGCAGGCGGCAGCGCAGGTGGGCTCAAAGGAGCGCTGGTCAAGAATGGTCGTCCCCCCTTGCGCTCGCAATACGGTTTTCTGCAAGGTTGCTGCAAAGCCTTGTGTGCCTGCACTCTGAACCTAGAGGTCATGTCGTGGTTTGGGTGGGCGGCTGGCCTGAAAAGCATGTGGGCGGCTCCCCCAGAGCCTGGCAGTCACGAAGCGGCGCTCGAGGTGAAGCGCGTTGGCGCGCTGCTGAGCAAGGAGGTCCGCAAGGCGGCGGGGGAGCGAGACGAGGAGCTGGTGCACACGTTGCGTGTGGAGTATCGCAAGCGCCAGCTGGAGAACCTACAGGTGGGAAGGGACCTTGCCAAGCAGCGCCGCCAGCTGCGCCAGCGGCACGCCGCCTGGGGTCACGACTTGCCTTTGGGGCCGTACGGAGAGGCTTGTTGGGTTGGCCTCAAGAGGACTACGTTAAGGCAAGTTGCTCACGCACCTGTCTTTGTAGCTTGTTTGACTTCAATTTGTTCATGCCTGCCCTGCCCTGCCCCTCCCTGCAGTTTCAGGCTGACTTTTGTGCCCAGCTTGCATCTGCCTATGAGCAGCCCGGCGCCCGCGCGTGCTGTGGCGCTACCGGGTGGGCCCGGCAGCGTTTGGCTGCATCCTACCGAGCTCTGCACGCCTAATACTGTCAGTACATCCAGCAGGTGTGGCCGGGGAGGGGGAGGCGCGCTGCAGGCGGAGCTGCCTGCCTGCCTGCTTGCCAGCCTGCCCGCTGCTCGTTTGCGCCCCTTCCTCCTGCCCTTCATCCTCAGCTCTTTTATGCTCCCTCACAAGCATTGCCCGCTGCCCCTTGTTTGACCACAGGTGACAGAGGAGCTGGCAGCGGCTGAGGCCCGGCGCCCGGCTGTCCTGCTGTGGCAGCCCACCCTGCTTCTGGCCCTGCCCGAGGCGCTGCAGCAGCCACCGTCTCGCCTTGACATGTGCAGCGCGTGTGCAGAGCGGATACAAAAGGTAGGCGGGAAGGGAGCGAGTGGTGTGCCGGCCAGGGCAGGGCAGCGCGGCCTGTTGCTCGTTTAGAGGAAGGAAAAGTGTGGGATTGGTTAGAGGTTCAGTCAGCCAGCAAGCACAGCCTGGGCAGTGCGTCTTCTAGCCCTACCTGAGCCTCGTGTGGTCACAACTGCTGGCTGGCAAATCACCTGCCTGCCTGCCTTCCTGCCTCTTGCAGGCAGAGCTGCTAGAGCTGCAGCATGAAGCGCAGGCGCAGTTCTTCCGGGGACAGTATGGAGCTAGAGGCCTTCAACCGCCGCCTGCCACCGCCGCTGCCAGTGTGGGGGCGGCAGTGTCAGCAGCGGCAGCAGCGGCCCTGTCTGCGGGGGCGGCTCAACAAGGCCGGCAGCAGCAGCAGAGGTGCGGCGGCAGTGATAGCAGTTGCGGCAAGGAGGATGCGCCAACAACGCCCACGCAGCAGCAGCAGCAGCAGCAGCAGCAGGAGCATGCCACTTTGGATCAAGAGCAGACGCAGCAGGAGGGGCGGGCAGGGTATAGTGGCAGCTGCGGCCAGTAGGGTAGCAGCGCCCGCAGCGGGCACAAGCGCCACCCGCGCACAAGTTGGCCGGCTGGCGAGCAGCACACCGCCATCCCATGCTGCTGCGGGTTGCATGCGCTGTCTTACCTGTTTGCCCCAAAACACGGTTCATGCTTCCTTTCCTTTCCCATCCTGCTGCAATGAGTTGTGCCTTATGTCCCCCTCCGTGCATCGGTTCCATAGAACACCTGTTGCATTTCAATCCCTTTGGTGTTTCCACAATAGACGTGCACCCCCTCTGCTGTTGCAAAAGAGTTTACATCGATTTTCATTTTTACAGCCTTCAAACAAGTGCGACACAGACTCCCGGACAGTGGGGGACCGCCAGGATTGCAAGCAGGAGGAGCAGGGGGAAGCACAGCAGGCTGGACCAGTGCAGCGGGCTGATATGGAGCAAGGGGAGGGCAGAGCGCGCAAGCAAAGGTCCCCCAGGGGCTATTGGGCTAATGAGCAATTGAATGGGCAGGGGTATATTGCGCAAGCGGCAAGGCGAGCGATACCCAACACTATGCCCCCCCGCCTGGACAGTTGCACTGCCGCTTGCTTCCAGGCTTTGCAGAGGGAGACGGCTTTGCAGCCCATGCTGACCAGAACACGTCACGGAGCCACCACACACGTTCTTTTACACAGCGCCAAAACAAGCAATGATCGTGTGGCATGCAAGCGGCACTCGCAGGCATTGGCGAGCGCAGCGACCAGGGGTGTTTGCAAGGAGGGGGATGATGAAAAACAAATGATTGCAGGAGACGGGAAAGAAAGGAAGCATGAACATTGCCTTTCAAGCAATCAGGACGACAGCGCAGGCAAACCGCAGCAGCATGGGATGGCGGTGTGCTGCTCGCCAGCCGGCCAATTTGTGCGCGGGTGGCGCCTGTGCCTGCTGCGGGCGCTGCTTCCCTACTGGCCGCAGCTGCCACTATACCCTGCCCGCCCCTCCTGCTGCGTCTGCTCTTGATCCGAAGTGGCATGCTCCTGCTGCTGCTGCTGCTGCTGCTGCTGCGTGGGCGTTGTTGGCGCATCCTCCTTGCTGCCACTGCTATCACTGCCGCCGCACCTCTGCTGCTGCTGCCGGCCTTGTTGAGCCGCCCCCGCAGACAGGGCCGCTGCTGCCGCTGCTGCCGCTGCCGCCCCCACACTGGCAGCGGCGGTGGCAGGCGGCGGTTGAAGGCCTCTAGCTCCATACTGTCCCCGGAAGAACTGCGCCTGCGCTTCATGCTGCAGCTCTAGCAGCTCTGCCTGCAAGAGGCAGGAAGGCAGGCAGGCAGGTGATTTGCCAGCCAGCAGTTGTGACCACACGAGGCTCAGGTAGGGCTAGAAGACGCACTGCCCAGGCTGTGCTTGCTGGCTGACTGAACCTCTAACCAATCCCACACTTTTCCTTCCTCTAAACGAGCAACAGGCCGCGCTGCCCTGCCCTGGCCGGCACACCACTCGCTCCCTTCCCGCCTACCTTTTGTATCCGCTCTGCACACGCGCTGCACATGTCAAGGCGAGACGGTGGCTGCTGCAGCGCCTCGGGCAGGGCCAGAAGCAGGGTGGGCTGCCACAGCAGGACAGCCGGGCGCCGGGCCTCAGCCGCTGCCAGCTCCTCTGTCACCTGTGGTCAAACAAGGGGCAGCGGGCAATGCTTGTGAGGGAGCATAAAAGAGCTGAGGATGAAGGGCAGGAGGAAGGGGCGCAAACGAGCAGCGGGCTGGCAGCAAGCAGGAAGGCAGGCAGCTCCGCCTGCAGCGCGCCTCCCCCTCCCTGGCCCCACCTGCTGGATGTACTGGCAGTAGTAGGCGTGCAGAGCTCGGTTGGATGCAGCCAAACGCTGCCGGGCCCACCCGGTACCGGCACAGCACTCGCGGGCGCCGGGCTGCTCATAAGCGGAGGCAAGCCGGGCAAAAAAGCCAGCCTGACACTGCAGGGAGGGGCAGGGCAGGGCAGGGCAGGCATGAACAAATTCAAGTCAAACAATCTACACGACAGGTGCGTGAGCAACCTGCCTTAGGGTAGTGCTCTTGAGGCCACCCCCCCAAGCCTCTCCTCCATAGCACGGAGGGAGTGGAACCTCTCCCTGCGGCCCCAAAGGCAAGTTGGGACCCCAGGCGATAGCGGCGCTGCTTAGCCAGGTCCTCCCCACCTGTAGGTTCTCCAGCTGGCGCTTGCGATACTCCACACGCAGCGTGTTCACCAGCGCCTCGTCTCGCTCCCCCGGCACCTTGCGGAGCTCCTTGTTCAGGCGCGCGCCAACGCGCTGCTCCTCGAGCGTCGCTTCGTGACTGCCAGGCGCTGGTGAAGCCGCCCACATGCTTTTCAGGCCAGCCGCCCACCCAAACCACGCGGTGTAGCCCGACATGGCGCCCTCTTGGTTCAGGCACACAGTGCTTTGCAGCAACCCTTGCAGGACACCGCGCGTGATGTGACCAGCGCGGCTCCTTAGCCCAGCTGCGCTGCCGCCTGCCTGGCGCACAGCGGCCGCCTGCCTGCCTGCTTGCCAGCCAGCCCGCTCCTGTGCCGGGTCTCGTTTGCACTCCTCCTGCCTGCCCTTCATCCTCAGCTCTCTCAACCTCCCTCCCAAGCGCATGCCCGGTGCCCCCTGTTTAACCACAGGTGACAGAGGAGCTGGCAGCGGCTGAGGCCCGGCGCCCGGCTGCCCTGCTGTGGCAGCCCACCCTGCGCCTGGCCCTGCCGGAGCAGCCCCCGTCTCGCCTTGACATGTGCAGCGCGTGTGCAGAGCGGATACAAAAGGTAGGCGGTCCGGGAACGAGTGGTGCGCCGGCCAGGGCAGCGTTGCCCGTTGCTTGGGTCAGAGGAAGGGAGAGTGTGGGCTTGGGCGGAGGGTCAATGAGCCAGCAAAGAATGCCTGTGCAGTGCGTCTTCCAGCCCTGCCTGAGGCTGGTGGGGTCAGAACTGCTGGCTGGCAAATCACTTGGCTGCGTGCTTTCCGGCATCTTGCAGGCAGAGCTGCGAGAGCTGCAGCACGAAGCGCAGGCGCAGTTCTTCCGGGGACAGTATGGAGCTAGAGGCCTTCAACCGCCGCCCGCCACGGCCGCTGCCAGTGTGGGGGCGGCAGCGGCAGCAGCGGCCCTACCCGCGGGGGCGTCCGAACTGGGCCGGCAGCAGCAGCAGAGGTGCGGCGGCAGTGATAGCAGTGGCGGCAAGGAGGATGCGCCAACAACGCCCACGCAGCAGCAGCAGCAGCAGCAGCAGCAGCAGCAGCAGCAGCAACAGCAGCAGCAGAGGTTGATGGGCTGATGGGCGAGGTTGATGGTGCCAACGCAAGGAAGGGATATCCAAGGATGTGAAGATTGCAGGCCGAAATCATTAAGGAAGAAAAGCATTTGTTTGTTTGTTTGTTTGGTTTCCCCTGCTTGCCCCCTTTCCTGCCGCCCCCTGCACATTGTATGTGTATTACAATCACCCTGCTTCATTGGCCTCTAAGAGACCTGGACAGGGGGTTTCTAGGCTATGCTAGCCTGCCTTCCGGTACGCCCACCCTGCCGGGCACCATCCCCCTTCTGTATGCTCTGGGATTGCAGCAGGTGAGGGGGTGGTGACTGATCCGTAGTGCAGTTTCCAGGCTCATACAACAAGCCGGTGGGACGCCCATTGGCGAATTGCGTTCGAACCCGCCCCTGCGGGCCGGGGGGTACTAGGGCTAGCGCCAATGCACAAGTGCCCGTCCATTGAAGCGAGGGGCTGTGTTGCAGGACCTGATGTTGGCTCCTCTAGCCCCTCTTTGGGTGCAGCAGTGGTGGAGGGGCCTACCGCAAGCCCCCTGCAGGCCTGGGAATTCCCGTCGAAGCCAAGTGAGAGCCTCGTGAAAGAGCCTCCCCGGTGCCCGAGCCTGGCCCCACCTTCCAAACGACATGACCTGGCAGTTGGCATGCAGTGCTTTGCTTTTTGGGGGGTACAGTCTGATTTCGGCAAACGACGTGCGACACTGATGCAAGTGCGCCCTGCTCAGCTGCCCCAGCTGGCGGGGACCCGTTGCGAGTGTGCATCTGGGTTTTCTTCTCCTCAGCGTTCGTTACAGGAGGAGGTTGGATTCGGACAGAGCATTGCAACCGGGAGGAGGGGGGAGTGCACTGCACACCGGTGCAGGGGCAGACTGGAGGCGGTCCCCCAGGGCATGGGGGTGCTGCATGCACAAGGCATCGCACCCCCTGCAAACTCGGGTGTACTTCTTTGGTCTTGAGTTTCACGATTCCTTTCAAAGCTCGTCTTCGCTGTCAAACCCAAACTCCTCGTCAAAAGGCGGGAAGTCTCCCGTGGCCAGCATGCTGGGGCGCACAAAGCCGCCGTAATTGGGGGGGCACTCAAAGTAGCGGCGCCCCTTGGCGCTGCCGTCGTTCTTGCCCACCGGCTCGTCATACTGCACGGCAGGGAGGGTGCAAAGCAGGTCGTCAATAGGCGCAGTGATCTTCTTAGGTGTACCTGCCAGTAGGGAGGGAGGGGGAAGAAGTGGAGATATGGGGAGGGTGGGCGGACGGACGGAGGGTGCCCAGGGGAGAATCGGGTAGGGTGGAGCAGGGGCGGAGCAGGACCCTGCTTGCGCTCCTTCTGAGAGCGCTACAAGAGGGAGAGGGCCTGAATGCATGCCTGGTGGCAGGACCCTGGCCAGCAGAGCAGCGCAGCAGCTGCCATCCTTGTGACCTGGCCAGGAACCAGATATGGCCCCACCCTCCCACTCGACCTCCCTCAACTGCACCCACACCCAGAAGCACAAGGGCAGAGCAGGCCCCCCACATGCACCACCCACCCCACCCTCCCTGTCTTCACCCTGCACCCGAGCGACCCACTCTGTCTTCACCCTGCACCCGAACGACCCACCAAGCAGCACAAGAGCAGAGCAGGACCCCCACATGCACCACCCACCCCATCCTCCCTCCCTCCCTCCCTGTCTTCACCCCGCACCTGCACGCCCACCCAGTGGCCCAGCGGCAGCCCCTCCACGCGGCCCACGTATCGCACCACGCCGCGCCGCCCTCCCTCCACCTCACACCGAGCCCCCACTTCAACGCCTGCCGCCTCCTCTGCCCCAGTGTCGTCGTCGGCCGGCTTCTGAGGCTCTCCGGCCGGACCCGGCGGTGGCGCCTGCAAACGCTCGGGGAGGGTAGGAGGGCAGGCGTGGAGCTCCACACAGCAGCAGGTGCACTAGGGAGGCATCCTGGTACCTGTCCCCTGTCCCCTGTGCCCCTGTGATTCCCCTGTACCCCTGTGATTCCCCTGTACCCACGCCGCAGCGGCACCTGTTGTCCGGCTGCCCAGTGCACTCGATCATGCCCTGCCTCTCTGCTTGTTTGTTGTGCTGATTTGTCCCACTAGCTCCCTGTCTGCCATTGCTGACTGTGTGAGGAAATAGCCAGGCGAGCACCACGAAAGAAGCTTCTGAGCCACCATGTGCACTGCCACCCCACCTGCACCATTGCGTCCCCTCGGCCCCCGAGCCGCCACCATACACCTTCTGTTTTTTCCTCCAACCCACCCCACCCTGCAGCGGCGCTCACCCCCGCAGCTGCCGCCTTGCGTGACGCCATCTCCTTGGCTATCGTCCAGGTGGGGTCAGCAGCCAGCCGCGACTGCAGGGAGATTTCGTGGTGCCACATGTGGGGGACCAAAGTGACAGGGTGGGCTCAGGGGCAGGAAAAGGAAGAGTGTGTGGCATGAGAGGGGACCAAAGTGACAGAGTGGGCTCAGGGTGGGCTCAGGGGCAGGAAGGGTGTGTGGCATGTGGGGGGACCAAAGTGGCAGGGTGGGCTCAGGG
>JTEE01000038.1:730104-740984 GCA_002896455.3 Chlorella sp. ArM0029B | reverse complement strand
ACCCCTTCCCCCTGCCCCTGCCCTTCCCGCAGGCGGCTTCCGCATGTGGTGCGGGGAGCAGATGCGTGAGCTGACGGGCACCCCCGACGTCACCCTCTGCGAGTTCCTGCTCACAGTGGAGTCCAACAGCGAGCTGGCAGAGTATTGCACCCTCTACCTGGGCTCTAACCCAGGGGTGAGTGCCGTTTGTGGTTTATACGCTACATCCAAAGTACAGGGCAGGGGCAAAGCAGGGCAGGGCAGAGTATTGCACCCTCTACCTGGGCTCCAACCCAGGGGTGAGCGCCGTGTGTGGGTCGGGGCATGGATTAGTTTTGCAGTACAGGGCAGGGGCAAAGCAGGGCAAGGCAGGGGCAGAGCAGGGCAGGGCAGGGTATTGCACCCTCTACCTGGGCTCCAACCCAGGGGTGAGCGCCGTTTGTGGGGCATGGATTGCTTTTCCAGTACAGGGCATGGGCAGAGCAGGGCAGAGCAGAGCAGTGCACCCTCTTTCTGGGGTCCAACTCACGGCTGAGTGCATCGTGTTTCATACCTAGCATTGAAAAGGGCAGGGCTGGGCTGGGCTGGGAGTTCGAGAGTGGCATGAGGCCCGCCCATGGTGTCACTCACTACTAGGACTGCCCGGTGCCAGGTGGCATGCTTGCCGCAGAGCTCACAAGGCGCACGCTGTGTGCTCTCCCCTCACGCCTCTGCCTGTGCTCAACCTCACGCCTCTGTGCTAACTTGCATTACCGACCTCCTCGTATCACACCCACCGCTGCCACACCTCTGTCGGTGCCACATAGCACTGCTCCCGCCGTCACCTTTCACCCCCCTGTGTCACACCCACAAGCGGCACCCCCCCTGCATGTGCTGATTCGCAATGCTCAACACGCACTGCTCAACACGCACCACCACTCACCCCCCTGTGTCACCCACCCATACACCTCTGTCCGTGCTGCACAGCGCCGCTCACCCCGCACCACCACTCTTAAACCCCCTGGTACCACACCCGCAGGTGGCCCGCTTTGCTGCCGAGTTCATGAAGCGGAAGCTGGCAGAGGCAGCGGGCGCCGCCAAGCCCAGCCGCTCCCGCAAGGGCAAGGGCAAGGCGGCAGCCGTGCCCAGCTACGCAGCGCCGGGCCCCGCAGGGCCCGTCAGCAGGCCGGCGCCNCCTACGTGCCGGCCCCCGTACCGCCCCCTTTGTGCTGTACTGCCCGGCCCCCGTACCTCCTTGAACTTGCGGTACGTGTTGTCCCGCTCCGCGTATGCCTCGTCACTCATCACATACTTCTCCACCTTGCTGACATCCTCCAGCCACCCGTTGGCTGCAGGCAGGCAGGCAGGCAGGCAGGCAGGCAGGCAGATGGCACAGGCGGAGGGAGGGTAAGGGCGGGGCGGGAGGGGAGGCTGGGGGACACGGGTCATCTAACACTTGCGGAGGGCAGAACGAGGGGCATGCCCAGCAAGCCAGCAAAGTATGCTGGGCAGGAGGATTGCTCACATGGCTTTCTCTTACCAACGCATGGCTGCAGAGGGCCACACGGCACACAGCACAGCACAGCACAGCACAGGACGAGGACAACAACGGGACCGACGGAACCTCATGCTTGCTGCACGCTGCCGGGCCGCACAGGTTTGGCGTGCACACACACGCAACCCTGCCCCCCCCCCCAGCCACACCAAATTGCAGCCATGCCCACAAGCCAGCGTCGGAGTGGGTCTATGTCCAGGCAGGGTGTGGCCATCCCGACCCAACCGCCTTTGAGAAGCCTCAACCTGCACAGCCACACGCCTGCCCAGACACCCAAACCTGGCCGCCCCTTCCTGCCCGCCAGACCGCGAGATGGGGCCTGTGCCAATGATGCGGCTGCAGGGCGTGGCCGTCCCATGCCACGCAGCATCCCAGCCTCTGACCAGCACCTCTCCCCATCCGACCCTCACAGGGAGGTGGGGTCTGTGCCATGACATGCACGGTGCGGCCATCCCATGGTAACTACTGCTGACAAGCCAGTATCCCAGCTGTCAGTTCAGCCCCCCTTCCTGAGAAATCAAAAATACCACATTGGTATTGGTAAACCACCGATGACTGTTTTAAACAGCTTGCGCCGCCCACCTGACAGGGAGGTGGGGTCTGTGTCGATGACGTGCAGGATGTAGCCGTCCCGCGGGGAGTAGAAGCCCAGCTTGCGTGAGTTGTCGTCCAGCACGCCCAGCAGCTTGCCCCGCTCGTCCTTGAGCTGCAGCACCTGCGCCGAGGGCGGCGTGCCGCAGTGGAAGCACAGCTTGCTCTTCACGGTGTCGATGGACATCTGCAGGGGGGGNGTGGGAAGGAAGAGCAGGGGGAGATAATGGGGGGGAAGGCGGAGAAATTTGAGAGGAAGGGGAGGGTTGGGCAGCCCTCTTTAAGTAGAGAGGGAAGGGGTGAGGGAGGGGGTATGCCAGGGGGAAGGATCGGGGGGATTGGGATGGAAGAGCAGGGGCAGAGGCAGGCTTCCAAGGCAAGTGGGAGTAGGTGCAGGGAGGGGTCTAGAAAGCATGAGAGGGTGAGTGGTGCCGCGCCTCTCTTGTAAAGCGGGTGACACTGGCTGGGGGCGGGTGCTGCAGCTGCACTAGGGAGGTGCACATGCCGCAGGGGTGTGAGGGAGACGCTGTGTACCAGCTTTGAGTGGGGCGAGGGGAGCAGAGGTGGCTGGCATGTGTGCTGCTGGGGGGTTGAAGGTAGCAGGGAAGAAGAGGTGTTTGGGAGGGCGCAGCAGGCCCCGGCACACGAGGCGGAGAGCGCAGGCAGAGAGGCAGCTGTCGCAGCGGCTGGGCAGCCCAGCCTTCTGCCGCACTGACCTGTGTGCCCACCCCGGCTCAGCGCATGCGCATGCGCAGAACTGTCACCTTTCCATCCATCCTTTTTTGACCCCCCATCCACCCTTCTTTGCCCTGCCGCCCTCCTCGCCCGCCGTGGCAGGTGCCAAAGACCGTGGGTGGCAAGAAGAAGAAGAAGGGTGCCAAGCTGGACCCTGCTATGATGGGCTTCAATAGCGGCACAAACTTTGCTCTGCTGGAGACGCCCGAGTAGATTCACACAGAAGCACAAACTTTGTTGTGCTGGAGACGCCCGAATAGAGCCACACAGCGGCACAAACTTTGTTGTGCTGGAGACGCCCGAGTAGGGTCACACGCCGTGTTTGCCAGGCCTCTGGCCAAGCAGCGTGTCGAGAGGCGCGGCACTGCTGACTGGCTGTGCCTGGGCCCGCCAGCGAGCAAGTCAGCCGGGCCCAGGACACTTGGATGGATGGCTCTGTTTCTCGCCGCCGCGTGCCACCCCGCCTTTGCTCGGCAGCTGTGGCATATTGTTGACGCTAGACAGGGGCACCCCCGCTTTCCCACAGGGCAGGCGCCCCATTTCATTCCTCCCTTGTTCGCCTCTTCGCTCTGCTTCTCCCTGCTTGTCACCTCATGTTAAAGCATTTCTGCGCCCCAGGCAGCATGGAGAGGGTCCAGGGGGGCGGAGGATGTGGGCACTGGCGCGCCTGCAGGCAGGCAGCCCTTTCTCAGAGTTGCCCTGAGCTTGTGCAGTACCGGCAACCTAGTGAGCAGGCTCGCTGCCAAATGCCAGCACGGCGTAGGCTAATATTCATGAGCAGCTGATTCATTTGCAATCGAACAGTGTGCAAGTGGTTCCCGTAACACCGTTGTTGTTTTCCGGTCTGTTGTACAGCACGCGTTTCCAAGCTTGAAGCAGGCATTCCTTTCTGCAGGGCTAGGGCGCCCCGCAGCTGACGCCGGTGGCTGGGGCCCCGCATGCAGAGGCTGCCGCCGCCCCTGCCACGTCACATGCGCCTGCGCTGCCGCCTGCTGCGTGCTCTCCGAACGCTCCATAGTGCGTGCTGCGGTCTCCTGCCACCTCAAAGTGCGGGCACAGCCAGCTCTGCCCCAGCATGGCGGCTGCAGGACGGCAGGGCATGGCGGGCAGCAGGCACAGCGCATCTTGACGTGAGCTGACGCAAATCAAAGCCCCACCGCTGGCCCCAACGCTGATATACAATCGTGGCATGAACGTGCACACACCAAGGCAGCCCCGCTGGTTCTTATGCATGTTGACCATTAAGCACTGCCAGCCCCACGAGGCACCCTGCTTGCATGCTCGCTTGCTTGATGCTCGCTTGCTGACAGTGGCAGTGCCAAGCAGTGCTCGCCAGCCTTGCTATCCTTGGCTGCACCTCCGACCCGCCGCTTGCTTGCTGCTGCCAGCAGCAATGCCAGGTGCACCCACGCACCTGTGTTGCCGCACACGGGCACCCACTTGCCGGTGGGGAAGGCATGCCGGCTGTCCAGCTTGTACGAGTGCCGGCTGCCAGGGAGGGAGCCCTGCAGCCAGGGTGCAGGCGTGGGCAGCGCTAAACCGCCACGGTTGCCACAGCACGAGCGTCGGCTCTGGGCAGCACCAGAAGACAGCCATCGGCAGCGCACCCCACAGCAGCACTCCAGGCAAAAGCGGGCCAGCAAGCCCACAAACTGATGCACCTGAGCAAGCTCCAGAGGAGGTGGGCCACCAGGGCAGCATGCGCGTCAGCCCAGCGCTGCTAACACGCGGTGCTGCTAACAGGCGGTGCTGGCGGCAGGGGCGGCACTAACAGAGGCCTGACACACCGAGTGCTAAAACATATAGAGTGCTAGAACATGAAGATGTGCTACAAAACACCCATGCTAAAACGTGCACATCAAGTGCTAAACCGCACCCACCAGGTAGCGTGCGGCCTGGCCATAGTCCTCGCTTCCCTCCTCCAGCAGCCCTCCAGGCAGCTTGAAGAGGCGGTAGGTGATCGAGTAGTAGGAGGAAGCGCCCACCAGACCCTTGAGCTGGGGGTCCTTTACCTGCACGTCCAAGTCACACGCAAGCACGTGTGCGTCAACCTTGGTTTGTAAACATGTGAAGTAAACCAAGGGTGGCATGTGACCACTAATGGGGGGTAGGACAGGCACACACTAGCTCCAGTTGATTCTGCAACTGGTGGTCCTTCACCGGCTGGGGGAGATGCTGGGGGCAGTGGGAGTGGGGCGCTGGGCACTGCTTGCACGGCCTCGGTACAAACGCTGGCACCTGTCTGCCCCTCTGCACCGTCTACAGGGGGCACCGAGGCATGCAAGGACAGCTGCTCCGCCAGTGAAGAAGGGTCGTGTGCAGTCCTCAGGTTGTGAGCCGCGGACGCCCTTGCATGCCTGGCTGGCCTGTGATGCCAGCAGCAGTCCCACGGAGGACTTCCTGCCCAGCTGTGCCCTGCAAAAGTGTGAGCCTTGACCCCACGCACCCCAACCCCCAGCCCCTCCCAATTCACAGTACAAACCGACCCAAACACCCACAAAAATTGCCATGCGTGCTTGCCTCGATCAGGCGGGTGGTGAGCTGGCGGGGCGCCATGAAGCCGACCTGCCTGCAAATGGCTTCAAAGTCACGAACGTACAGGGAGCCAGCCAGGCCCTCGTCCCACAGCACCTCGTGCTGCCGCAGCTGCAGGGAGGTCAAGGGATTCGGATTCGAGGATACTTTCAGGGAGCAGAGGGTCGTTGTATAGAAAACAGAGCAGAGCAGGCCACAGCATTGCAGGCATGAGGGGCGGCCGGCCGCGGCGGCTGAGGTAGGGCAGCATCGTGGCTGAGCCGAGAGATGCTTGCCAACGCAGGGTTATGCAATGCGGAACGGGGAGAAGCCTGGCGATGCGTGGCTGCATGGCCAGGGCAAGCGGCTGACCGAGCGCTGGTGCTGCACGGATCACGAGACCGCCGAGAGGGGCAGTGCAAGCAGTGCAGCAGCTGGCACCCCAAGCGTGCTGCACCCTGTTCCGGAGCTCTTACCTCTGCGAGGACCCTCCTGTCGCAGTACATGTCGCTGAAGTACATCTCGCCACCTGGCGCCAGCACGCGGTGCGCCTCCCCCAGCACCCGCTTCTTGTCGGGGGTCAGGTTGATCTGGAGTGCAGGCACAGGTGGGTGGGTAATGGTGGCAGCAGGAGCGTGGGTAGCGTGGGTCGTCAGAGAGAGGCAGGTGGGCGTGAGCAACCAAGCGGTGGTGGGCAGGGAGGAAGGCAAGCGCGCAAGCTGGGCTGGGCGTTCGACAGAGGGATGACCTTGCAGCATCGACGGCATGATATTGTTGCAATGTCACGCCAATGGGTGCGGCAGAACTGTAGCGGCTAGGAGCACTCCAGCGGTGGGATGGCACGGCAGGCAGCCAGGGGGGAGAGGAGTTTGAGCAGGGAGACGAGGGGGCGCTGCTGGCAACAGCCGCCTACCTCTCTACCTGCGCAAGGACTACGACACCAAGGGCATGCAGGCCATGCGGGCCAAGCAGCCACTGCCAGCACCCCCTGCTGACAGCCTCGCCACAAAGGAACAGCACTCATGCATCCCCTCGAAAGCTGGAGTGCCCTTGGAGTTAGTGCTTAGTGCAAGTACACAAGCCGTAAACACTAGCCTCACCACACAGTTTGAGATGATCAGGTCTACGCAGCCGTCTCGCAAGCCTGCTGCTCCCAAGTCCTCGATCTCTGCCCTCACAAAACGCATGTTGGGCTGCATGATCCAACCACAATTAGGAGGGTGGGGATTAGGGTGGGGTTGCAGCGGGAGCAAGGAGAGCACAGGTGGCGCAGGGGCAGGGGTGGAGGCAGCAAAACAGAGCGGTGCACCACGCACAAGGTTCTGTTGGGGGCGGTGGGTTGTTGAGGCGCTCTCCCAGCTGCTGGCTTGCAGGCAGTTCCTCTGCCTCCCCACCTGCTTGTACCCCAGCGTTTGGCAGCAGTACTCTTCTGCATGCTTGGTGGCAACTGCCAGCTGCAGGGGGAGAGCAGGAGGCAGGCAGCCAGCAAGTGTTGGAAGGGAGGGGAACCACACCTGACACACGCAACTCTTTGTTTTTTTTGGGCCACGTGGGACTTTAACAACTGGGCCGAGGTTTGATGGGCTCACAGGGGCAGAAGCACCAACCACTTGGTGCGACCACAGCATGCCCAGCAGCGCCCGGCCAGCGCAGCGCAGCGCAGCATGCAGCGGCACAGCCTCCCATCCTGCGCACCTGCGCGTCCGTCATGTCCACGCCTGTCACGCTGCCCGCCTCCCCCACCATGGCTGCACACACGTAGCAGTCCCGGCCGCTGCCGCAGCCAAGGTCCAGCACCCTGCAGGGGCGGGCAGGATGGGAGGGGCCAGGTGGTGCGGGGCTGGCGGACAGGAGCCTAAGTGCTTCTTTGACACTGTGGGCTGCATTGCACATGATTACGATACCACATTTGAATGATTGAATGCCTCACCTGAGCCCCTGTATGCCCAGGGGGAAGGCGGAGCCGCAGCCGAAAAAGCGTGCCGCCACTTCTGCCGGCACACGCGACAGGGCGGCCCGCACAAGCGGGTGCGGAGCCCCCGCCGCGCTGCATGCCGTGGTCTTCAGATCGCCAGACTCGGCCAGCACCTGAGAGGTGGGGCGTCTTTCAAGTTGAAGGTGTGCCGCCCGGGGCCAGGCAAAGCCGAGCGGCGGCAGGGCGGCGCCGGCGGCGGCTCCTTCTACTCCCATTTGATCGGTCGCTGCAACATCCCCGCACCTCGCCATAGTACCGCTTCACGTTTTCGTGAACCTGCTGCTCTTTGCAGCCGGTTTGGGCCCCAAGCTCCATTTGGCGCGGGCGCAGGCACTGAGGGCGGGGATGTGGCGCTTGCGGAAGTCCCCGTTAGTTAAATGACAGCGACGTTGCTTCCGATTGTCGGAGGAATGGCAAATCAAGCCACTCAACTCTCGAAGCCCATTCTCGCCATATGACGAGAGGCGGGGCAATACTGGGGTCATTGTCGCTCCATTTCTGTCTTGATCGGGTTAACCCTTTAAGAATTAGCGCCGTGGCAACAACAACAAGGCTCTCAAGAGTCCAGATCGTCAGCTTGGCTGCAACTGTGTATGCTCAGCCTACGAGCCGCCTCTCTCTCGGCTCGCCTGTCCATCCGCCTCGCAGTTCCAGCAGCACATCAAATCCGTTCCATGGCCACTCTCGGCGCCGCCAGCACTGGTGCTACACTTGGCAAGGATGCCGGCGGCGCTGATGTCCTCGGCTCGGTGCAGCGCTACTATGGCGAGGTGAGTGCAGGCCCTGCCGCTGCCTCTGTTTTTGAACCAAAGGCTAGGGGGGCTATGTTTGTTCTCTCTGACGCCGCCACGCCAACCTTACCGCCTGCTGCAGCACCCTTCTGCCGCCCCTGCCCACTCCCCAATATTAATACACACTACCAACCATGACCTGCCTCGCTCACCTCGACCGCCCCCGGCCGCCACCACCAACCAATCTGCAGGTGCTGAAAACTCAGAAGGATTTGAAGACGCCTGCGTGCTGCGCAGCGGCGCCGCCGCCACCTGGCGTGCGCGAGCTGCTCAAGAAAGTGCCGGCAGAGATCAACGACAAGTTCTATGGTGGGTCTAGCCCTGCTGCAGCGCAAGCAAGCAAGCAGTAGGTGCAGCAGTGAGAGCATATGCAGGCTGGGAGCTCAGGGGTGGGTGGTGAGTGGTGGGCCTGGGCCTCGGGTGCAGGGTGCTGGAGGGGCAGGCGGGGGGCGCCTCGCCAGGCGGGGCGCTGCTGCTGGCCTGGGGGCCCACGCCACCCAGTCGACTCCCGCCGATCCATATCTCTACTTTAGCCCGCTACATGCCCCCCGCTTGCTCCACCATGTCACCACGGCTCCACTCTGCCCCCCAAACCCACTCCACGCTCTCACCAAGCATAACAACTCCCCTGCTTCCCCCCTTGGACGGACTGTAATGAATCACCTTGGCCCCTGCGGCACGCAGGCTGTGGCTCTCCCACCCCGAATGGAATCGAGGGCCTGCGGTGAGCTGGCAAGGGAAGGTTGGGTTGCGGCCAGCAGCATGGGGCGTGTGCGAGGGGCGGGGGCGCCAAGAAATAAAGTCCGCCAAGAAGTAGAGTCAAGAAATGAAGTCCGCCAAGAACCAAAGTCTCAGCAGTGCCGGGACTGGGGTCTGCGCCATCCCTGCCACTAGCCACCGCCCTGCCAATAACACAATGTTGTGCCACCGCATGAATCCCCTCCCACCCCTGTCGCCCCTGCAGTGTGCTGGACCTTGGCTGTGGCAGCGGCCGCGACTGCTACGTGTGTGCCGGCCTGGTGGGGGAGAGCGGCAGCGTGACCGGGGTGGACATGACACCAGTGAGTGAGTGAATTTGAGCAGCAGGCAGCGTGCTGGCTGAGAGTGGGCAGTGGGTGACGGCTGGGCTGCCTAAGGCTGTGCCTGGCGCCTGCCTACCTACATGGCGAGCGGGCGAGCATCTGTCGCCCTGCCACCTGCCAGGCTGGCAAGCAGTTGCCGCTCCACGCCTGCCTGCCTGCCCTGTTGTGGCCTGCCTGCCTGCCTGCCTGCCTGCCTGCCTGCCTGCCTGCCTGCCTGCCTGCCTGCCTGCCAGTGGATTTATTTGCGTCCTTGCTTTGGATCCATATAAGCACTGACAATCTGCCTGCCCACCTGCCTGCGCTGCCCGCCTGCCTGCCTGCCTGCAGTCTATGTTGGAGGTGGCACGCAAGCATGCCGACGAGTTCTGCACCAAGGTGCGCCAATGCTGCGTCCCCTGCTCTGCTCTGCTAAGCTCTGCGTGAATGGAGGCACACAGAGGGGCAGGGCACAGCCCTCTAGGCATACAGCCTGCACGGTACACAGGGGTGCAGCCCACGAGGCACTCCCGCTCTGCCCCCCTCGCCATCGCCCAACCACCCACTCTCCACTTTGTGCCCCTGCCCCGCCCTGCAGACGCTGGGGTATGGGCGCAGCAACATGAAGTTTGTGGAGGGGCAGATTGAGAGGCTGGGCGAGGCGGGGGTGCCGGAGGGGAGCGTGGACCTCATCATCTCAAACTGCGTGGTGCGTGGTGTTGCATTCTGTGCAGCCCTGGTGTAGCATTGGGGCGCTTGTGAAGGCGTGGGGGGTGGCGGGCTTAGAGTGGATTTCACCGTTTCAAACTGGGTGGCAAGTAGAGGTAAGTTGTTTGCACATCTGTGTCATTGCGTGGTGAGCTGGCAGGCGTTGCCTTTGCGGTGGGATGCCAGCAGAGAGCGTGAACTTTCCAGTCTGCTGCCAGTCTGCCAAAAGCAGACTGCCTGGTGAGCTGGCCAGGCACGCTCTGCTGCGTGTAAGGGTCTACAGCCCATTGCAGGTGCACTGCAGGCGGCGGAGGTTGCTGCCATCGGTGCTGCTGCTGTCATAAAGTGCCTCTTTCCGCGCCCATCCAGCACAGCACATTCAGGCCTCTTTGCCCGTCCACCTCGTCTGCCCCGCCCTGCAGGTCAACCTGTCTCCCGACAAGCCCGCTGTGATGCGTGAGGCGTACCGCGCGCTGGCGCCAGGTGGCGAGGTGTACTTCAGTGACGTGTACTGCGACAGGCGGCTGCCTGACGAGGTGAGGGGGTGCCTGCTCACCTCCCCGTTGCCCTGCCCTGCAAACCTCCCACTGCCTGCTGCGTCCACCCGGCTGCTGGCTGAGATTCCTAGAGTCCCTACGGGCTGCCGGCATGGCTGGTCGTGTGCTGGCCAGCCCATGCGGCAGCTGCCAACTTGCCCGGCACCTGTTTGCCTGCCTGTTGTGCGCTGCCAGACCCTGCACTGCAGCCAACAGGGCCAAATCCAGCCCCCCCACGCTGGCCCCTTGCCCCCTCAGGGACCTCACTCAAGTTGACGTTCAATTGCAAGTGCCTCCCTGCGCCCCGCAAGCCCGCCCTGCCTGCCTGCCCGCCCCCTGCAGATCCTTTCACTCTCCACCCCCGCCCTGCCCTTCCTGCCTGCCTGCCTGCCTGACCCCCTGCAAATCCTCTTCCTCGTCATTCCTGCCCTGCCCTGCCCCCCTGCCTGCCCCCCTGCC
>JTEE01000038.1:675252-690578 GCA_002896455.3 Chlorella sp. ArM0029B | reverse complement strand
GGCGCTGCAGCAGCGCGGCTGCGGCGCGCACCAGGCTACCTGCTGACGTGTCCACCGCCATGCCGTCCACAGCCCCGCTGAGCGAGGCACGGCTGGTGTTGGAGCCGCCGCTGCTGTGGCTCAGCGTGGCGCCACGCAGCCCGCGCAGCTCGCTCCACGAGGGGCCCGAGGGCTCCGCCAATGCCTGCCGCAGCGACCGCCGCCGCGAGCTGATGTGCTTGCTGCCCGCCCGGCTGTGCCTCCGGCTGGACGGCAGGGAGCCTGCGGGGCTCATGGGCCCGCCTCCTGCGGCGCCTGCTGCTGCAATCTCTAGCAGCTCGCTGCGGCTGCTGTCCAGGTCCAGTGCCAGGGAGCGCTGGCTGACGGGCTTGGAGGAGAAGTAGGATGTGTCGGTGTCGCAGTCGGGCTGGGGGATGAAGGCCACCTTTTGGCGCGCAAGGCTGGTCCAGTCCACCCCCGAAAACCAGGGGTGCAGCTTCACCTCGCCCGCGCCCCTGCAGCACACACACACACACACATATGGAGGGTGAGAGAGGGAGGGAGGCGGATGGCGGGGCGGCGAGCCGGGCCCAAAAGGCTCCCGCAGCAGTCACGCCCAAAGAGCACAGCAGTGCATGCTATACTGCGCCGGCAGCTGGGCAGGCATACCTCACTCCTTTGCAATGCCCAACCCATAGCCTGCCGTGACCATCCGCCCTGTTCCCCCCGCGCCTCACCCACCACACACTGCACTGGATAGATCTCCCACTTGCCTGTGCCCCAGCCTCTGCTTGGGCTCCAGCACCAGCAGGCGGTCTATGAGGTCCCGGCAGTCGGCGGAGATGTCGATGTCGGCAGGCCAAGCAATATTCCTGCAGGGCCGGGTGGTGGGCAGGCAGGCAGGACAGGGGAGGCACAGAGGTTTGGCGGGGGCAGAGCCAGCCTAGACAGGAGACCCCGCAGGTGGATGGGCAGCCGGACTCGCCGCCTGCTGTTGGCCTGCCTGCTCCGATGCCTGCCTTCCACTCCCCGCCTATCTGCCAGTCACTGCCCGTCTGCCTGCCAACCACACATCAACACCCCCCTGAACCCCAACATTTATCCCCCCCTACCCGCTGCCCTCCCCACACCCCACCTGTCCAGGATGTTTTGGAAGATCTCCTCGGGCGTGTCTGCTGCAAAGGGGGGCGCCCCGCACACAAACTCGTACACAATGACGCCCAGGCTCCACCAGTCCACCTCCAGGCCGTGCCCCGTGCCCAGCAGCAGCTCGGGCGCCAGGTAGTCTGGCGTGCCCACTGCCCGCCTCGGCTCCTCCGCTGCCAGCCCGCTCAGCTGAGGCAGCCGTGGGCTGGCCAGGAGGGAAGCAGAGGGCCCGGAGGCGGAGCGCCCCTCCGCCCGCATCAGGTCCGCCTTGCTGGCAGGGCTGGCGGCCACCGAGGGCGGCAGGCTGCCGCCGTCGGCAAAAGAAGCGCCCAGCGAGCTGGTGGTGCGGCGGGTTGGCTTGGGCGAGGAGGGCAGGCTGTCGAGGTCCATGGCCATGGGGGGCGAGGGGTCGGTGGTATCGATCAAGCCAAAGCACGACAGGCCTGCAGGCGGCGGCGGCGGGGCAGGGCAGGGCAGGGTGGGTGGCACATGGTGCCAGTGAGGAGTCTGTGAGGAGGCTAGGGAAGTGGGCATGGAAGTGGCACACAGTTATCAAGGGCGGGCTCAAGGGCAGCACAGGTAAAATTTCAGCTGGCCAGAAATTTCAGCTGGCCTGTGCCCGCTGGTCTCCTCCCTTGACCCTGGCGTTGCAGGCCTGCAACACACGCAAACAACCCTTGCTTTAGCCCCGCCAAATGAACCCACCGAAGTCTGTCAGCTTGATGTGGCCGTTGGAGGAGACGAGCAGGTTGTCAGGCTTCAAGTCGCGGTGGATGATGCCCTGCGGGGTGGGGTGCGTACGCCGGGCAGACAGGCAGCGGGCAGGGAGATGGCAAGGCATGGTCAGGCTCGGAGGAGCGGCAGCGCTTGTGAGGCCCCCCAGCAACTCCCTTGCCAGCCTCGCACAGCTGAATCAGCCAACGCAGCCAACCTACAGTCTGCCTCAACCGCACCTGCCCAATGCAGCGCCCCAGCCATGCATCCCAGCACTTCAGCCCAGCACGCTGCCTGCTTGCCCGAGGCAACCCACCCCCTGCCAGTGCCCCTGCGCTGCCCCCAGACCCAGTACCTGCGTGTGGCAGTACTCCAGCGCCAGCACCGCCTCTGCCACGTACTGCCTCGCCACCTCCTCATCCAGCGCCCCCATGTTGCGCAGCAGCGAGTAGCAGTCACCGCCGTTCAAGTACTCCATCACGATGTACAGGTTGTCCCGCGAGGTGAACGAGTAGTAGAAGCGCACCTGGCAGGGAGGGGAGGGAAGAGAGAGGGTGCACGTGGCGAGCCGATGATGAGATGATGGGCAGGTTTGGTGGGCCCCACGTGACAAGTGAAATGCAGTTTGGGCCGACTTTGTAGGTAGTTGGCGCCATCCCTTCATTGGTGGGGTGTGCAAGCCATGTTGGTGGGAGCCAGGAAGGTTTGCCAGGCCGGCAGGCTGGCAGTAGACAGACCAAGCGCGCGCCTTTGCCCAACTCACCACAAACGGGTTGTTGGCCATGGCCAGAATGTTGCGCTCGTTCTTCACGCTCTGCACCATGTTCTTGCGGATCAGGTCAACCTTGCGCATCACCTGGGGGGGGGAAGGGGAGGGGACAGGAGGGCGGCAGATTGCAAAGGGAGGGGTGAGCAGCAGCGGGTGGGCGTGCAGGGCGAGGCGTGCGGGGAGCGATGGGTGGAAGAGCCCATTTTGGGCAGTGCCTGTGTGCGGGCGACGCTCGTGGTCCCTCTGGCCTCAGCTCCACTCAGAGAGCAGACTCACATCCACACATGCCCTCTAATTCACCCATCAACCTGATCTGCCCACCCGCAAATTCACAGCAAACCGCAACAACAGCAAACTGTTCACCTCCCATACAACTGCCCCTCCGCACACCTTGATGGCATACAGGTCCCCAGTGGCGCGCTTGCGGGCAAGGTACACGCGGCCAAAGGCCCCACGGGAGATGGGCTTTAGGATCTCAAAGTCGTCGATGGACATGCTGCCCGCGGCGGCAGCCCGTGGCGTGGAGGCGCCTGCGGCAGGTGTGTGGTGGGGTGGAGTCGCATGGGCAGGGGTGGCAACACGGAAGAGCAGGGGACATGCTAGCTGGCTGGCAGGCCGACTGAGGCGATGGTTGGGAACAGGAAAGCAGGGGAAGCAGCCTACAGGACAGACACTGCTTCCTTGTCATCTGCCTACCCCTGCCCTTGCCACCCCCCCCCCCGCATTTCCTGCCCTCCGCACCTGACCCAGCGTCTGACATGCGCCCCGGCAGCGCGGTGCGCAGTTCGCCTAGCTTGCAGCGCACAAGCTGCAGCACCCGCTGCGCATACGCCTCTGCCTCTGGCGACAGTGCCTGCCCCAGGCTGCCGCTGCTGCCCCCGCTGCCCAGCCCCAGCTGCTGCTCCCGCGGCCCCACTGCCACCCCCGCCGCCTGCCCATGCTCCAGCATGCTTTGCAGCAGCGCCGCCACGCCCTCGCAGCGCAGCGCCGGCTGCCGCGTGCCGTCGGGCTGCAGGGAGGCCACCTGGCGGCAGGCAGCCACCAGGTCTTCCAGGCTCTCAAAATCGGCACCATCCAGCACAGGGCTGTACAGCTGCTCCTCAACCAAGTTGCCCAGGCGTGTCAGCCGCGCATCCACGTCGCCTTTCTGTGGCACAAACGGGCAGAGGGGCAGAGGAGGAGCGTGTGGGGGTGGGGCCAGGGAGCTGAGTATGGGGAGCTGAGTATGCCGCCAGGCTGACAGGTTGCCAGCCTCCTCATGCGGCAGGTGCTGTCGCCTGCCTGCCCAACTGTCTGCTGCCAAACTGGCGAGCCAAGCATGACCATGACCAGCATGCAGCGTTTGTTCAGTGCCCCAACTGCCGCTCAGCCTGTGCACCCACACAGACACCCTCCACATGCCCACCCCATGCCCACCCGCACCTGCTTGCATATGGCCTCCAGCACAGCACACACGCGGCTGTGCCGCTGCAGCGCGTCGCGCCCCACTCCCTGCTCGCAAATGCGGCACACCACAAGCCGGGGTGAGCTGCCCAAAGGGGAGCCTCCCCCATGCGTGGGAGAGTGGCACGATTCCACTTCAAGAGTCAGCGCTTTTTGCAGGCCCGGGTGCAGGCGCGTGAGGCGGTGCGGCGACCCCAGGGCCTCCACGTCAGCGGACATAGCGCGCCGCGCGCCGCCGCGTGCCATTAGCAGCGCTAACGCCGGCGCCTGATGCTGTGGGGGTGGGTATGCAGCAATGGGCCCACTGGGTGGCTGCGCCTGCAGGCAGGCAGGCAGGCAGCCATGCTAGGCAAAGTAAGCTAGATGGTCGGTAGGACGTTGTCAGGAGAGCACAACAGCAGCAGAGAGCACGTGCACTTGGGCGGACAGATATTGCAGGGCATCGTCAAGCAAGATCAGGCGGAGTGCAAGGCAGGCAGGCAGCCGAAGCCTTTGGGGTTGCATTTGGCAGCCAGTGGTTGATCCCCAATCGCAGGCAGCAGAGGCACACGCACCCGTGGAGTGCTGCCACCGCTGGTGCCAGCAGGCCCGTGAGCGCTACCCTCGGCATCAGAGGGTGCTGCAGGTTGCGCTGCTGCCTCGGCTGCCACTGGGCGCGGCTCTTTGCTGGGGCTGCGCAGGTTTTGGAAGCGCAGCTTCAGCAGCTTGAAGATGTTCTGCCGCTTGCTGGGCGAATCGGAAGCGAGGGGAGAGCCGGTGCCGCTGCTGCTCGCCGGCGCTGCGGGGGTAGCACCCCCCAGGCCTGTCTGCCAGTGCTGCTCCAGCTGCTGTGCTGCCGCCTCCGTGGAAGCACCATCATGCTCGCTGCCCTCCCACGCCTGCTGCTCCTCTGTCTCTTGCTGCGGCTGCTGCTGCACTGCTGCCGCTGCCTGTTCAAGCTCCGCCTCCAGCGCTGTCACCACCGAGCGGCCCAGCGGGGACAGCCCCACCTGGCGCGCCGGGTGGCTGGGCGTGGAGAGGCCGTCAGAGGAGGCAGCGCCGGGTGAGCGCACCGTGCTGGGGGACTCTGGCATGGGGCTCAGCTGCTTGTGCCCGCCTGCGCCGCCCCCCACGCCGCCTTCGACAATGCGCAGGTGGTGCATGCCTGCCAGGAGGTCCTTGAGGGAGCGGGAGGGCGCGGTGGCGGAACGCAGCAGCGGGGATGCGCCGCCGCGCGGCGAAACGACAGCCCNAGCCCCGCCGCCGCCGCCGCCGCCGCCGCCGCCCAGCAGGTGTGCCAGGTGCCCGCCCCGGGCATCCAGCGACACCTGCCCACGCAGCATGGGGAAGCCGGAGAAGCGGCGCAGCCGGCCGGGGCCCTTGCTGCGTGGCTGCACCGTCATGTAGGCAGAGCCGCCGTGGCCGTTGCCGCCGTGGGTGCCCCCCATGCCTCCGTGCCCCGTCGCCCCGCCGCTGCCAAAGGGGCTGCTCTCCTCCGTGGCCACCAGGCGGGAGCAGCGGGTGAGGATGAAGAGCAGGCGGGTGGCCCAGCCGCGCACCTCGCGCGCTGTGCACGACCGCCGCAGCTCCTCCACCTGGTCAACTATTGCCTGGATGGAGTCCCGGAAGGAGCCCACCTCCTCATCCAGGCACCGCTCAGCAATCATCAAGATGCGCTCCATGCTGTCGTTGTACGGGGGAGGGCCCAGGCCCAAGCTGAGTGACAGCGCAGCCTCCACCTCTGCCTCGCCCTCACTGCCAGCGCTGGCGATGGCATCGGCCTCCGAGGCTGCAGCAGCAGCATCAGAGGCCGTGACTGCCTTCCGCGCATCGTGAATGTATGCTTCAAGGTCGCTGTTCACCTGCAGAGCGGGTGTGGGAGTGGAGGTGAGGGGCAGGAGGCAGGGCCCTGTTCAGACGGGGGAGGTGGGTGCCATGCCATGCCTGCCAAACGCTGCGCCAGCCTCCACTGCCCCTCCATAGCAGGCACGACATGCAGCAGCATGCCTGCTGCCATGCAAGTGCCCCTGCATCTCCTGCACGCCTGGCAACCAGCCACTCCAGCACGGCCGCTTACGGCCCTGCCCACCTGCAGCTTGGCCAGCTGGAAGCTCCTGTGCAGCTTGTCCTTGCAGGCCGTAGTGGGGGAGGGACATGCCTCGGGGGTGGCATCCTGCAGGCAGGGAAGGGGGTGATGGCTTCATAAGTGGAAGTGCTGTACAGCTGGGTGCTGGGGTGCAAGCCAGACGTGCTGCGCTCCCCTGACGCATGCCAACACTGCCATACACCACTGCGATGTGGCCATATGGCCAGTGGTACTTCCGTTCAAACATGCGGTTGCCACCAATTGGCTTTCATACAGAGCTGAATTTTATTGCACAACCACCCTCTCGTGGGCAGCACCCAAAGCGTCCCCGCCCACCCAGCTCCCACCGGCGGCAACATTGCGCCACCCGTGATTGGCTTGCTGCGCTCGTCGAGTCGTCCAAACAGGGAAGGCACACGCGAGAACGAGCCCCCGCCGTGCACATCTGTGAAATAGCCTCGGCGGCGCAAAGGCGAGGGGTGCGGGCCCGCCGGGAGGGAACCCAGCGGCGTCAGCGGCGTGCCCGCGACAGCACCCTGCACAGTGGTGGCAGCATGCCACACAGGCACAGTGCAATGTGTTGATTGTTGATGGAGGCTGTTACGCACGACGGGCAGGCTAATGGCAGGGAGAGTGAGCAGTGATCCTCAGCTCAGTACGCCATGGGGGCGGTCTTGGCTGGGCGCCAACTGCAGTACACGTGCGCTGCTGTGCACGCACCACATGCACACAAGGCACCATGCCATGCCATCCCACCCTGCCCCAAGTGGGTGCCATTCACACCGCCTCACCTGCGGCGCCTCGGCATCCACTGAGAAGGGGCTCGCGCGCGGTGCTGCCGACGCTGCTGGCGGGGGCGGCGTCTGCGCGGGCGCCTCCATATTGCGGCTGCAGGGCTTGCGGCCGGCCTCAGCACCCGCCGCGGCTTGCTGGCATCACCCCCCAGGCGCGGTGGGGGCGCCAGGCACGTAGGGAGCAGAAGGGCAGCAGGCCTGCCAACGGGTTGGCCTGTCCGCAGCTGAGGCTGGTTGCGCCGCTCCGCGGCCTACTGGCTCAATGGCACGAGATGCGGAAGATGCTTGTGTCAGCAGCCCGGGAGGAGCTTCAATCGCATGGGACGCCACGAGAGGAGCCACCTGCTGATGTCAAAAGCCCGCGGTCTGCTCGTCTTTATTCCGCCCTCGTTTCGCTTGCTCGCCATTCAAGCAGCTGTCTTGCCGCTCCCGACCCACGGCCGCTCTCCACCAGCGGAACAAGAGCGCACCGCAGCAGCAAAATGTCGGCGCCGCCGCCCCTGGTGAGGCGACGCACGGGCTTCAGGGGGACGCCAAGGCGTTGGGAAGCCGGACGCGCCCGGCTTGGATCAGTTGGCCTTGGCGGCCCACCCGCCGCTCCGCCCTCCGTTCGGTTGGGCGGCTCGCCGCCTGGCCAGCCCCTTGTAGCACGTCATGGCAGGACATCCACTGCCCTCCCTTGTTGCACACAAATTCCCTGCAGCCGCAGCAGGCAGGCCCCAGCGAAGCGGACCAAGAGGCGCTGCTGCGCGCCAAGTACGGCGGCCTGCTGAAGAAGAAGCCGCTGCTGCCGCAGGACCGCAAGCACTTTGACTCCGCCGACTGGCAGCTGTCCAAGCAGGGCGTGCCCGCGCCCCAGCCCAAGCTGGAGCCCAAGCTGAACCCCACCGCGCCGCCGGCGCGCCGCTCTTCACAGCTGGGCGACACGCAGTAGCAGTGCTGGGTGCTGGAGAGCAGCAGCCGCAGCGCTACGCCCAGTCCCCTGCTGCTCCTGCCTCAAGTCCACGTGTGCTGCGTCTGCTTTCTGCTCAATTTATTCGCTGTCTCTTCCCCAAGCTGAGTGCGTCAGCGTGCGCCTACCCCACCCTTCTCCCCACCCACTCCAACCTGCCCCTGCTTGCCCCGCCCCTCCCTTCATTATTCGTTGCCCGCCCCTCCCTCCTCCTCTGCTGGCCCCGCTCCAGGGGTCTATCATCTTTTTAAATTTCCCCGCACAGAATTGCGTCAGCGAGACACAGGCAGCAACAGACACTGGCAATGCTCAGCAACAGACACTGGCAATGCTCAGGCTGCAGAGGGGTGCAGGAGTGCAGGCGCGGGGCGGCAAGTGGCACTGTGCCCAGCAAAGGCCTGCCGTAACTGCGTGCTGTCCTGCCTCAGGTGGCCTTGCTGGCCAGCAGCTCATCCAGCAAGTCTTCCTCCTCGCTGTCGTCCTCCTCCTCCTCAAAATCAAGGTCCTCCTCCTCCTCTGCCCCCTCTGCTGCAAACTCCCAGTTGGCGCGGTCATCCTCGCCATCCTCCTCATCCGCCTCCAGGTCCGGCTCCTCCACCTGGCAGGGGGTAGTGAGACATGATGGGCAAAGGGAAGGGGCAGGTGGGGCAGTGAGTGGAGCGTCGCTAGAAGCAAGAGCAAGCAGGATGGGCACCAGGCGGGGTGCTCGGGAATCCCAGCAAGGCATGTGCCATTTCCCAAATCAAAGGGAACAGAAGTGTGCAGCAGAGGTGCGCCGACATTTGCCCCTGCACTACCCCAAGTGCTGGCACTGCAGCAGGCCCTCCAATAGCTGGCGCCACACCTGGAACCTCCATTTGGCCCCCGTATGCCGCTGCCAACCCCTCCTCCTCTTGCATGCCCCAGGCTGCCATCCCCTCTCCTCCTCTCGCATGCCCCAGGCTGCCATCCTCCATGCCCTTCACTGCTGCCCTCCTCTTCCCCTACATGCCCCTCCCTGCCGGCCCCACCCACCTCCAAGTGGGCCGCCTCCTGCTGCAGGAAGAACTGCTTGCCCGACAGCCGGCTCGCCTTCTCCTCGCTCTTCCCGCCGTCCACCTTTGCCCGCTCCAGCGCAATCTCAGCGTCATATTTGGCCTTCCACTCCGCAAACGCCTGCAGGGAAGGAGGTCGCGGGCAGTGTGGGTGGGAAGGGGCGGGCGGGAGGTGCGGGTGCTGGCGAGCGGCCGGGCATGCTGCGGCTTTCAAGCGCAGGCCGGAAAGCAGGCAGAGGTCGCGCATGCAACCCACCCAACTGCCCGCCAGCTGTGCCCATCCAACTGCCACACAAGCAGGCAGGCAAGCAGGCAGGCAAGCAGGCAGGCCACCTTCCCTACCCCCGCACACCTCTGGCGTCACCGGGTGCCCGTGGCGCCGCAGCTCCGCCAGCCGCTCCTCCTCCGCCTCTCGCCGCCGCTTCTCCTCCACCTCTGGGTCCGTGCTGGGCATCGCCATGTTCTCCGCCTTGGCCTGCAGGGGGAGGGGGGCAGGGGGAGGGCAAGAAAGCAGGCAGACAGGGTGCCAGGGGCACTCTGTGGGCATGCTGGCAGGCGGGCGCGATGCTGCGCGGTGGCGCCAGGCATGCAGAAAGACGGGCAGGTGGCTCAAGGGGAGAAGCTGCACAGGGTGCCGCGCTGCATGCTGATGAAAAGGCACTCGCGCAACCGATGCCATGGTCCTGCAGATGCCCTGCAGACGCCTGCTCCTGGCCTGGTGCCCTGGTGCCCCGGTGCCTGCGCCTGCCAATGCTAGTAGTCTTGGTACCCCTGCCCACCCCGCTCCCGGTGACCTGCACGCATCACACCTGCATCCAATCCTGCGCTATGGAGATGCACGTGTAGACCATGGCCATCCCCAGGTTTTCCTGCACCGCCTCATCCAGCACGCCCTGCAGTATCGACACGTCGGCGTCGCTGATGCCCTGCACCCTGCAGGGCGGTGGGCCGGGACGGGCAAGGTGGGGAGGGGCAGGGAAACAGCGCTCAAGGGACGAGTGACCACGCCAGCCTAGCATCCGAACTCAATGCTCACTCGTTAATTGATGAGCCTGTCACAGCAACCCATGATTGCCCTGCTGCCGCCAGCGCCGGGCTGCTGCGCTCACCCTCGTGCTTTCAGCAGCGGCGGATCATCTGGGTACGTGTGTGTGTGTGCAAACACCAGCTCCACTTTGACTGCAGCAAGGAAGCTCTGGACATCGTGAGCAGCACGGGATATGGGCTTTCCACAGATGTGCTTCAGCCTGGGGTGTACAGCGCACCCAGCCCAAAATGGCACCCAGCATGTTCCAGAAGCAGCACTGGCGTAGCTCACGTGGGTAGTCCCTCGCTTGCTCTGCATCCTGCTGTGGAGCCACCACCACCCTCCAGACTGGCCCATCTGGTTGCCATCCAATGGGGATGTCGTCCAAAACCTCTGCAGGCGGCAACAAAAGAGGTTGCTTGAGAGAGTTTGGCGGCGGCGGCGGTGGCGGCGGCAGCAGCTTGTGGGCGGCCTGCGGCGCTTGCCACTCCTCGGCTGCGTCCTATCACTACAAACATGCCAATCATACCCTCCAGATCATCCGCGAAGATGCTGGTGAGCGCCTCGAGCTCGTCCGCTTGCTCCTGCGCGTAATCCGTCATCGTGACGGCCTCTGCTGCCACAGCGCTCTCCCCAGGCGACCCCCGATGTTGTTGAGTGCGCAAACTGCGAATCGCTCGGGAGTCTATGCTGCGTGTGTCATGCTGGGCTACGCGAAGTGCTGTCTGGGCGTCTCTCGCCACCTCTCTCGCATTCGTCGCATTCTCGGTCCTTCCGGATTCACGCCGAGATCCATTTTTCAAACCGACGCGCTCCCAGCAGCCACTCAGCCACTGGACCTCGCTACCAGGGGCCTCGCGCTCGCCAGGTAGGCAGATGCATGTCGGTACGCCCCACGTAGAACTGGGGTGAGCGAGCAGCGCCGAAAGAGCAGCACAGTCGACGGGGCGCCCACCCGCCGCCACCCGCCGCTGCCGCCTGTCTTTTGCAGGTCGGTGCTTGTGGGTTGACGGCCAGCTGCTGTGACACACACAGCACCGGGGGCTGTCGAGGCGCAGAAACTAAGAAGGCCAGGGCTTGGCAGGCAGGCAGGCGGCGAGCAGGGCGCTGCACCCGCCCGGCCGCGAGGCGGCCGCTCGGCCCGTGCGGCAGCCGCTGGTTTCGCCTGACCGTGCATCACGCCGGGGGTGGCTCCAAAAATTTGTGGCTCCAAAAATGGGGGACTACAACATTGGGCTGCGCCTCAAGTATGAGCAGCAGTGCCCCGATTGCGGGCTGAGCGACTTTGTGGAGGACCACGCCAGCGGGGACCTGGTCTGCCGGGTGGGTGCTGCATTTAAACTCTGTGCCCTGCGGTGTGGGCGCGCCTGATTGGTAGTGGCGGCTCAGCACCTCCCCTTGCCGTTGCATTGCTGTGTCCTGCCGGCAGCTTGAACGCCCCCCGACTGCTGCACCAGGGCATGCCGCTAGCTTGACCTGCACGCTTGCTGGGTGTGCTCACTGGCCCTGCGTCCTCCTGCCTGCAGAATTGCGGCGTGGTGGTCGAGGCCCATGTGATTGACGAGCGGTCAGAGTGGCGCACGTTTGCAGACAAGGCAAGGCGCCAGCCTGGCTACCGCTGTTGTTGCTGCTGAGGCTGTCGTGCATGCTCATCATGCGGGTGTTGTGCATGGCCTGCTGCTGCTGCCGTTGCACGCTACCACTCTGGCTGCTGCTGCACGCTCATCATGCGGCCTCTGTGCATGCCCACACGCTGTCGGTGCTGCCGCATTTCGACTGCCGCTGCCTGCAAAGCTAAGCAAGCGTGCCAGCTGGCCCCAGGCATCCGGCTTGTGCAGTTTCTGGACCTGCTGGCAGCTGGCTGTACACCTGCCCAAGCACCAAGGAGTGCGTGTGCGGGTTGACACATCAACCATCATCCGAGCAACCGCGTCAGCATCTGCGGCACCCTTTTATGTTGCTGCGGCGCTGTAAACGAATGAATGAGCACCCGCGTGCCGGTGGCCACCACCCTGCCTGCAGGATGGCGGAGCGGGCGCGGACCCCAACCGTGTGGGAGGCCCCGTCAACCACCTGCTGTCCGACGGCGGCATGAGCACGATGATTGGCGGGGGAAAAGGCGTGGACCACGGACTGGTGGGTGGCGGGGCGGGGGTGTGCCAGGGTGGGACGGGGGCAAGGGTGGGCAAGCAGGGAATGGCTGCCGAGCGAGGGGCCCTGCAGAGTTACAGGGGTGCATGGTCGTGAGGCTCCTGCACCCGGGCAATGGGGCGGTAGGGCCAGTGGGGCTGGCCTGGGCGGGCAACCAGGCCACTTACAACCGTGCCGCCGCTGTGCTCACTCCCTCTCCGCACCTCCCCTGGGTCCCTTTCCCCCCCGCTCTGCCCTGCCCCCCTCCCTCCCTGCTGCTGCCCCCGGCCCGCAGGTGCGCAACTTGCAGCGCATGCAGGCACGCACAGAGGTGACGGTGGACCGTGCGCTGATTGGGGCGTTCAAGGAGATTGGCAAGATTTGTTCGGCCATGAAGCTGCTGGACACGGTGAAGAAGCAGGCGGAGGAGTACTACAAGCAGGTGGGGCTTTGAGCAAACAAACAGGTTTTGAACAGGGGAATCAAGACGGGGAGAAGCTGGAATGGCATGTGGGGATGCTGGGCAAGCAGCAGGCGGAGGAATGCTATAAGCGTGTGGGCTGGGCATTGCACAGCTTCTGGTACATCTATCGGTCAAGCGCTGTTGCTCCCCCCGTTCGCCTCCCACTTACCAGCCCCCTCCCCTGTCCCCCCTCGCTCTCGCCACACCACCAGGCCTATGACAATGCCAAGTCGATCAAGGGCAAGAGCCAGGCGGCGGTGCTGGCTGCCATCGTCTTCCTGGCCTGCCGGCACACCGGCAACGCGCGCACGTTCAAGGAGATTTGCGCCGTGGTGCCGCAGGCCTCCGTCAAGGTGGGTGCTGGCTGGTAGTCCTGAAACCATACATACAGCAGTCGGGCAGCTTGAAGCTTGTTGTTGCTGTGCACAAAAAAAATAACTGCGTGCCCACTCCTTCGTGATGGGGCGGAGGAAGACGAGCAGGCACGTGCAGCGCCGCTGTTGGCATGCTGCCCCTGCCTGCCTGCCTGCCTGCCTACCTACCTACCTTATTATGCGCGCACCTGCCCCGAATCGGCGCCAGCCATCCTGTCGTTCACCCCTCACACCCGCCCCACTTGCACTCTCCACTCACGGCCCGCCGTGACTTTGCCTGCCGGAGGTAAGGGGCCGTATCCACAGGTCGGCGGCCCCCGCACTCACCCGGTCACAGGCCCCACATCACCCCGTGCACACACATTCACCCTACAGCCACCACACTGCTGCACTCTGTTCGGCGCTGGCCCCCTGCAGCAGAACCTGATGGTACGAGTCAGTGGCTCGCCTTCACACCCACCGGTTCAGTCTGCACTTCCGCGCCCCTCACCCACCTCCGTACCTGCCTGCCTGCACCTCCGTACACACCACCTCATTTGCACCCACCATGCGCACCTGCCCTCCGCCCCCTGCCCCCTCGCCACCTGCAGGAGATTGGGCGCATCTACAAGTCTGTGGTGCGTGAGCTGAAGCTGGAGGCTGCTCTGGGTGCCAAGCAGCTGGAGGGCAGCCACCCTCACTCGTACATGCGGCGCTTCATGAGCCAGCTGAGCATGACGCAGAGGGAGTTCATGTGGGGGGAGGCGCTGACGCTGGCGCTGCTGCCGCAGGTGGGGAGGGCATGGGTATGCCATGTAGGGGGTGGTAAATCGGTTCTGCTTGTTGCGATGGGTGGGGGGAGGCGCTGACGCTGGCGCTGCTGCCGCAGGTGGGGCGGGTGGGAAGTGTTGAGTGCGCACGTGTTTGTGTGGCGTCGATCGTGGCCCACCGTTTATTGGGGTGGTTGCTTTGATGGGCGGGGAGAGGCGCTGCTGCCGCTGCTGCCGCAGGTGGGGAGTGGATGGGCACGCCATGTCAGTGGGTGCTGCTTGTTGCGATGGGTGGGGGGAGGCGCTGACGCTGGCGCTGCTGCGCAGGTGGGGCGGGTAGGCAGGCATGCCTTGCGCTCCTCTTTTGCCTGCCGCTCGCTCATGGCCACTTGTGCCCCCCTGGCTGGCTTCTTGGCCATCCTCACCTCGCCCTGCTTGCTGCCCCTGCAACCGCCCGCCCGCCCCACCTGCGCAGGAGGGTCCAGAGGCCAACGTGCACACCCCCTGGCACGGCAAGAGCCCCACCTCCATCGCCGGCACCGTGGTCTACATCATCGCAAACCTGCCGGGCAAGACGCACGTGGCGCTGCCCGACATCTGCCGCACCTGCGGGGTGGCCGACGGCACCATCCGCCAGATCTACCGCGAGATTCACCCGCACTTGAAGGCGCTGATCGACAAGGCGGGCGGGTTTGCCACCGCAGCAGACATTGAGCGGCTGCCGGCGCCCATTGAGTCGCAGGCCAAGTGAGGGGGCGAGTGAGGCCTCTCAGAATGAACCTGGGACCATGAACGACCTCACATTGCAAGCAAGATTGCAACACATCAGACAGGCGGCCGCCAACGCAGCGTCACTCGTGCTGCACCTACCAGACGCCGGCTTGGTCCTCCTGCGGCCCCTTCTGGCGCCACTGTATCTTCCCAACCCAACCTCTCGACAGCATTTCGGCCCCTCATGGGCTCGCACGCGCGTGTGCCTCCCAATGCCTTTGCCTCCCCCCCCCCCCCCCCCCCCGACTGATCACCATGACCGAGCGCTCAGAACCCACTTGCTTGCCCAGTGTTCTCACCCTCCCCCGACCCGCCAACACCCTGCTGCCCTCTCTTGCGCCACCCCTGCCCGGCTTTGCCGCGCGCTGCGCTCAACTCGCAAGGCGTCCTGTAACAAATTTGGACCAGATGCTGCAATACGACCCTGAAGCTGAGGGGATCAGCAGCCACGCGTCAGCGCAGAAGCTGGAAATCGAAGCAATTCGTGGTGGGGGTGGAGGGAGCAGAGTGATTGGCCTTGATGCATTAGCACCAGTGCACTCACTAGCTGTGCTAGGAGGAGTGAAAAGTCGATAAACAAAGTCGGGGATGGGACCATGGTGTGTGTGTGTTGTGCATTGGAAGCGTGGGTGGGTTTGGTTTGGTATTGCTGAGCGGAGCAATCTCGGGACGCTGCGCTCAAGGTGGGATGCAGGATGGGCGGGACGCTATACATAAGACGCCCTGATCCTGCCAGGTGGTGGGACGAAGTGTGAGGTGACAACAGGGGGTGCGCTCTCTGAACAGGCGCTTGCTGAAGGGGTGAACACGGGACAAAAAGGGGATGAAGTACAGAGGGCAGAAGCGCATGGTACATGGGAGGTGTCAATGTAGTAGGCAGTGACTGGTGAGGAGGGCATCAATCGGGCGGGCGGGC
>JTEE01000038.1:663732-675012 GCA_002896455.3 Chlorella sp. ArM0029B | reverse complement strand
CTTGGCGCTGCGGGCGCGCCACAGGCTGGGCCGCGGCTGCGACTCGCCCACCTGCGTCGGCGTGGCCTGGCTGACCAGCGCAGCAGCGGGCGCAGGTACCGCAATGGTAGCCGCCGCGCCCCAGTCGAAGAAGAGCACCACAGCGGTGATGTCGTCTGTGCGCGTCTCCTTCTGCAGCCACAGCTTGTAGGCCTGGGCCACCAGCGCCTTGGCAGCGTCATACGGGTTGTCGTGCTTGTTCACCTGGCAAGGCAGAAGAGACACGTGGCAGGGTGTGGTG
Organism: Chlorella sp. ArM0029B; assembly: GCA_002896455.3. Lineage (NCBI taxonomy): Eukaryota > Viridiplantae > Chlorophyta > Trebouxiophyceae > Chlorellales > Chlorellaceae > Chlorella > Chlorella sp. ArM0029B. The sequence continues at coordinate 674,732 of JTEE01000038.1, read as the reverse complement.
ATGCAGGGCGTGTATGCAGCTGCCAGCTCCAGTGTACAATTTCTAAAACATCATTGTCCTGGCAGTGGGTGGTGCAGGCACAGCCATGGACAGCCCCGCAGGCACACAGAGGCTCCACACAGCCCTTGCACAGGCCAGCCCCTGGGGACAGCAGGCTGCCCTGCTGCACAGCCATCCCTGAGCTGCACCTCCTTTCCACCTCAGCCTGCGCTCCGCCCCGCTGACTGCACAAACGGGTGCATCCCTGCCTGCAAACACTGGTGCACCCCTCGAGCCCTGCCAGTGCGTGCTCACCATGTCCACCGCCCTCTGGCTGGAGATGAACTCCCACACGCCGTCGGAGGCCAGGATGACAAAGCGGTGCTGCGGGCCCAGCTGGGTGGCGGTCATTTCGGGGTCGGGGATCACGCCGATGTCCTCGGCGGCTGCAGGGAGGGGCAGGGGTGAAGGGCAGGGAGGGAGCAGGGGCGGGTGAGGAGAAACACAATGGGTGCGCAGCCGTGTGGGTGGCGGTGACTTCAACGGGGGGGAGAGAGGTGACCCAGCATCCTTGGCTGCAGCCCCCTGCAGTGCTGCCAGCCCACCTGCCCCCCGCATCCATCTCCTGCCATGCCGCTCCTCGCCTGCTGCGGCTTCCGCACCATCCACCCCACCCCCGCCCTACCCTTCCTCACATCTCAACCTTCCCACCGCTTCCCTTCTTGTCCACCATCCTCCCGCCCTTCCTGCCCCGGCCCCCGCCCCCACCTGAGTCCCCGATGCTGCGTGTGAAGGCGGTGCCTGGGTAGAGGCCGTTTGGGGACCAGAGGCGCGGCGGGTCGCCGTCGCAGTCGGCCTCGTTGGTCCAGCAGGGCTGGTTGGGGTCCTTGAGCCCCTCCAGCTGGTCCAGCGTCATCACACGCGCACCCGCCTTGAGCACACGCAGGCACTCGTCATGCCTGCACAGCGGGGGAGAGGGGGCAGGAGAGGGGGCGAGGCGGAGGCAGGCGGGGTGGGAGAAGGAGAAGAGAGGTTGGGGAAGTGTGCAGGGGCAGACAGGGCACTGTGCACGAGCGCAGGCGCAGCAGGAGAGCTGAGCAATAGCAGAGAGGCGCAGCTGCGGCAGCTCGTGCCACAGCTCAGGAGCCTGCACCCAGGGTGCACCCCACACGGTGCACCCCACACGTCGACCAGCCGGGCATAGCTCTGCCCAGCCAGCCCACCCCATCCAACCACATGCCAGATCACCCAGCCTAAATCAACAAGGCGTGCACTCGGCTAGCGACTCCCTCCTCACACGCACCGGAAGGGCGTCTGGTCGTGGCTGAGGTCCCGCGCCACCAGCCCCACCGCCGCAGGTCCCTCCATGCCATCCGCCGCCGCATGTGCCGCCTCTGCCAGCACCGTGCGCGAGTCACCCACGTTTGCCACATGCAGCGTGCGGCCCACCAGCAGCGCGGCGCAGGCGGTGGTGCCGGACAGGCAGTCGTCAATGGGGGCTTCATGCAGCTGGGTGTTGGCCAGGATGAGCGCGGTCGAAACCGCGGCAGCAGGGTCAGCTAGGAAGCCAGGCTGGCTGGTCACATTGACAGGCAGCTGCAGGAGGGGTTGAGGGGCGGCAAGATGTGGGCAGGAGTGTGAGGAGGGGCGCTAGCGCAGGCTGGTGGGGCGAGCAGTTCAACAGCTGGCGGCAGCAGCGGCGGCGCTGCCCAGCTTCCAGACGGGCGTCAGCTGTGGTACGCACGCCATGTTGGCTGCTTGCGGGTAGGCAGCGCCAGGAACCACTGTGCGCGCACCGGCCAGCAGGCAGGATGGCAGGATGGCAGGCGGGCAGGATGGCAGGCAGGCGGGCAAACGTGCCTCAAACTGGCAGCCAACCGACCCCTGCAATAGCGGCACCCACCCACCTTGTCGCGCACAAACTGCGCGCACTCGGTGCCCTGCTCGCCGTGGCCGTCAAACACAGAAAACATGTGTGTGCCTGCAGCAGGGGGCAATGAGTTGGCACCGTTGAGACAACATCCAGCGTGCACGCGGCATGCAGCAGTGAAGAGGCGCAGCCGGGGGCTGGCTAGGCGTGGCAGCTGGTGCCAGCAGCACACGTCCCGCCGCCACTGTGCACCGATGCGCACCTGCGTTGCCGCCCAGGCGCTCTGTGGCGCACACTGCGTCCTGGTTTGTCTTGTCGGGTGCGTCAGGGTAGTAGCCGCGCTGGCTGATGTATGCATAGCGCACTGAGAAGCCGGCGTCGGCGGGCATCGGCAGCACGACGGTGCCGTTGGTGGCCACCGGCCGGTGCACGTCGCCCGGCGCAGCAACCTCCGTCTTGTAGCCCGCACCGACCATGCTGGCCCGGGGGCCGCGCTTCCGCATCATAGCCGAGTCGTCAGCGACGGGCTTGGAGGAGGAGCAGCCCATTTGCTCGACGCGGCTCTGCGTTTGACTCTTTCGTGGCGCCGGCACCGCGCAGGGGCTGGGGCTGTACACCAGGGGGCCTAAATCCGGAGGGGGAGCGGTCCCGTCACGGGGAGGGGCGGTGGTGGAGGATGGCGGGCGGGCGGTGAGCGGGCGCGTGGGTGTAAAGTGCGGTGTGAAATATTGCCACCGTTTATGAGCTTCGGGAATGGTCGCAAGATGGGGCGGGGCAGGTGAAGGCAGGAAGGCTCGGCTCTAAAATGCCACGGAGGCGCAAGAAGGATTGTGAGACGTGATAACTAGTGATGATGGGAGATCCGGCGACAGGCGGCTGATACCGGTGCCCAATTGGCCGCGGAAAGCGGCTTCGCCATGCACCAGGACATGACTGCCTGCAATTACATTATGCAAGCAGCTGGTGCTTGATGCTTGATGGTTTATCAGGAAAGCATTTGCCAACATCAAATTTGCGTTTGAAGGGAGGCACACACGTGCAATGCAGGCAAGTGGAACCGCCCATGCGTTCTTCGACAGCCATTGACAGGGAGGATGGCGTGGCCATCCGAATGGGCAGCTGCTCTCTACAAACCAGGCCACATGCAACCTTTCATATCCACATCCCCTTGCTGCCTCTGACCTTCGTAGCATGCAAAAACTGGAGCTACACTTACCTGTACCTGGCACTGGCGCCTCCAAACGGCGTTACACGTGGCAGCGGCCCGCCCACACATGAGCCGCCTTGGCCGAGGCTCACGGGAAGGGCCAAGGAGCTGAGCCTGCCCCAATGCGAGGCATCAAGCCACAAGCACGTCCCAGCAGACGGACCAGCCACCTCTCCCCCTATGGCAACTGGCCAGCATGGCATCAAGGCTGCCGCTGTCGTGTGTGGCGGTGCCTGCCTTGCCCAGCATAGATAGGAGGCCCTCGTAGTAAACTCATTCCCGTGCCAGCAAGCTAGGTGTCCATGGGCATGCCCTCGCCACACCGAGCCCAGGACTGCAGCCTGCGGGTGCCCTCCCTCGATTCAGCCCAGTGTCGAGCGGCTGGCAAACGATTGGGTGGTGAACTTGGCCTGGGTGGTCAGACAACTCTCCTGGCCTGCACGCTAGGCACTGAAAGGTGAGGCCGGCTGCGAGCAACGGGAGGCAGTGAGGTGAACCAGGGCAACAAACCTAAATGGTCGTGTGTTGTGAGCACACCCACAGGTTCTCCATCCATACAGACAACCATCCAGGCATGCTCTCACCTCATGCTTCCCTGGGCTCCTATAACTTGCCGCTCATGCCGCCACCGTTAGCACAGCAGGCAAAACACGACGTTCCGTTAACAGGCGTCAACTGGCCAACCCAAACTCGATTTGCCTCTCGATACGGGTCCTGAGGAGCCAGGCGGGAGACGGGGCCAGCTAGCTGGACGCCATGTTTAGGCTCGGGGCAACGACAGCGCTGAGCGCTCTTCGCAGCCTCGGCAACACCTCGAGCAGCACCTCCCGGCTCTTCTCCTCACAGACATACCCCATCATCGACCACACCTTTGACGCAATCGTCGTCGGAGCGGGTGCGCTCCACCACCCCAAGCCCTGCGTATTCGCCGGCGCTCCAATAGGACTTTACAGTGCGGTCGACAGCTGCAGGGGCGCTCCGATGCGCTGGAGACGGGGGGGTCAGCTGCCGCCATTGACACCGCAGCCACGGGTGCTTAGTCGCCGCGTGCTTTCTGCCGCCCCGTGCTGCAGGTGGCGCCGGCCTGCGTGCCGCAGTGGGCCTGTCCGAGGGTGGCTTCAACACAGCGTGAGTGCCATGCCGGCAGCCAACCCCTCTGGCTGGCCCTCCAGTTGTTATGGCGGCCGTGCGCGCCGCCTCACCGTCACCTCAAACGTCCCCTGCCCGCCTTGTCCCTCCGCCTGCCCTCCCGCAGATGCATTACCAAGCTCTTCCCCACACGCAGCCATACAGTGGCGGCACAGGGTGGCATCAACGCTGCCCTGGGCAACATGACTGGTGCGCAGCGGCTCGTTGGGGGCGCCCAGTTGCAGCGGCCGGGAGCCGCGGGGCAGTGCACAGCTGGTGTGGCCGGGAGGTGTGGGGGCACGCAGCCAGCGGTCAACAACACTTGCGCTGCCAATGAACCAGTGTGGATCTGCAGCCAACAGCAGCAGTGGCAGCAGCAGCAGAAGCTGGCATGGCAGGGTCATCAAGCCCTCTGCAGGCTGTGAATACATTGTGCCTTGGCACGGCCCCAGGCGCTGCAGCGCCCAATCACCCTTGGCCCGTCCCCCACACCACACCGCTCACACCCCATTCCCCGGCTCGCCCTGCAGAGGACGACTGGCGGTGGCATGCATACGACACGATCAAGGGCAGCGACTGGCTGGGAGACCAGGACGCCATCGAATACATGTGCAAGGAGGCGCCCAAAGCGGTGCGCGCAGGCTCGTTGTACCAGGCGCAGCCCGGGGCGGGACGGCGCCAGTGATGTGCCGTGCTGGGAATTGTGTGCGTGTGCAAGCAGGCGCTTGCAGCCGTGTGTGGGGTGGGGATGAGGAATAGCTGGTGTGTTTGGGGTGCCGAGAAGAAGGCGTCTGGGGCGTGGTTCAAGGACCCGTCCCCTGCTGCTGGCCCCCATTCCCTGCTCATTCCCCTGCATACCTACAAGCAAGCAAGTGCCACAGCCTGCAAATGTGGCCTCCTGCCTGTCCCGCTTACGGTGGTCCACCACATGTCCTTCTTATTCGAGTGTATGAGCTGGAGAATGACGGCCTGCCCTCCTGCTCTCCCCAGGTCCACCTTCATTATCCCTCCTCAGAGGCTTCCCCCCCACCCTCACACAACCCTTCCGTCGTGGTTGTTGCTTACTATTCTTCAGGTGTACGAGCTGGAGAACTACGGCCTTCCCTTCTCCCGCACCGAAGACGGCAAGATCTACCAGCGCGCATTCGGCGGCCAGTCGCTCGACTTTGGGCGCGGAGGGCAGGCCTACCGCTGCTGCGCCGCGGCCGACCGCACGGGCCACGCCATGCTGCACACACTGTACGGAGCTGCCATGAAGCACGACTGCAAGGTGGGCAGGGGAGGGCGGGCAGGGGCGGGTAATTGCGTCCCTACGGGCTTGCCCACCTGCACGTTGCGGCGCTCAAGGGAGGAGCTCAACGGAATCATCATAACAGGGCAGGGCAGAGGGCGCATGTCGTCACCATGGCGGGAACACACGGAAGCTGCTGCCACCCCCATTGGTACAATCCTGGTTGGCACAGAGGCTGTTGCCACCACCGAAGCCACCCTGCCTGCCCCTTGGCACCCCCGTTTGTATGTGCCCAGATCACGACTGCCGAAATCACCGCTGGGCTTACAAAACAAATCCCACAAAGGTATACCTTCCCTTCTCCGTCCCACAAGTCCTGCTGGCTCCACGGACCCTAACTGTCATTCATTGACTGATTGACTGCACTGCTAGGTGGACTGCAACCCGCCCATATTCCTGGCACCCAACCACCCAAGTTGTGCCCCCTCCCCTCCCCTCCCCTCAGTTCTTTGTTGAGTACATGGCTTTGGACTTGATCATGGACCAGGTGAGGCAGCCAGGGGGACGCCCTGGGAGGGGGAGGGAGGGGAGAGACATGTTCAAGAAGCCGCACGATTGCGTGGCGCGGAAATGAAAGTGACGTGATGTGCGGCATGTGCTCACTCGGCCCCCCCGCCCATGCGCATCCCTATTCCAACCTTAACTTTACTTCTCTTCCACCTGCCTGCTCAGGACGGCTCGTGCCGCGGCGTGATTGCCCTGTGCATGGAGGACGGCACCCTGCACCGCTTCCGTGCCCACAACACCATCCTGGCAACCGGAGGCTACGGGCGCGCCTACTTCTCCGCCACCTCTGCCCACACATGCACCGGCGACGGCAACGCCATGGCCGCACGCGCCGGACTGCCCCTGCAAGACCTCGAGTTTGTGCAGTTCCACCCCACCGGTGAGAGGGCGGACTTTTCAGGGTGGGTTGGGTTGTTAGATAGAGGGACAGGGAGGCAGGGAGGGTGAGCGGCTGCACCTGCAGCACCTCGGCTGTGTGCAGTTCCACCCCATTGGTGAAAAGTTGGACTTCCAAGGGCAGGCTAGCTTGACAAAGAGGGGACAGCGAGGTAGGGAGGGTGAGTCGGGTGGTGCAGGCGGCAATCCAGGCAGCCCCCGCAGCACCTCGGGTTTGTGCAGTTCCCCCCCACTAGTCGAGGCGCCGGAACTTCCCAAGGGCAGACTGGCTTGAGAATGAGGGGACATGGAGGCAGGGGAGGCGAGGGGCTGCCCCTGCTGTGCCCCCATGGAAGGGGAGCCACTTGAGGCAGCTAGTGGGGTTTGAGGCACAAGGGCAGGCCTTGGGTTCTGCCGCACCGGTGAAGCTGCACGCTGCACAGGATACAAGGAGCGGCCTGGGACTGGACGTGAAGGTTACTGGGGAGGGAATGAAGTCAGGAAGGTCAGAGCATTGGCCATGGACCGAACACGGCATGTTTTCAACTGCCCATCGCTTCCGGGCGGCTGCAGGCATCTACGGTGCTGGCTGCCTGATCACAGAGGGATCGCGCGGCGAGGGCGGCATCCTGCGCAACTCTGAGGGGGAGCGCTTCATGGAGCGGTGAGGCGCCCGCTCCTGTGCCCTGCCCTGCCCGCCTGTCAGCGTGTCATTGCTCACTGCTGTGTTGTGCAGTGCTGCGCTGTGCTGCGCTGTGCTGCGCTGCGCTGTGCTGCGCTGTGCTGTGCTGCGCTGTGGAGAACTTTACGGCAGGGTGAGGGACGTGCACTTTGCAGCCTGTGGTGCTGCGCTGTGCTGTGCTGTGCTGTGCCGGGCTGCTGTATTTTTCCAACGAGTGTATCCTGGAGCGGCGGGTGGCTTGTACCCCGCGGCCTGCCTGCCTGCACTGCGTCAATGTGGACTGTGCAGTGCTGCCTGCTTGCTTGGCAGCCAAACCTCCCTGCCCCTGCCTGCATCTCATCTCCTGCCAGCACCTCTCCCTGCCATCCTGTGCCCTCTGATTCTGCCTGCGTGCCTCCTGAACCTTGCTGTCTCCTGAACCTTGCTCCCCTGCTTCCCCCCACCGCTCTGCAGCTACGCTCCCACTGCCAAGGATCTGGCCTCCCGTGATGTGGTGTCCCGCTCTATGACGATGGAGATCCGGGAGGTGAGGGGGCACCTCTGATGTCTTTTTGCTCGCTTGACATGAAACGTGTCGAGTGTCCCTCGCTGTGCCGCAAGCTTGAGAAGTTTTGGTCATGTGGGTGGGGGTTCAAAGGGGGTGCTGACTGACGCATGCTTGGAGGCGTCCGCGGCATGCGCCTGGTGTCTGTTTCGCAGTCATGGAAACAGGGCATGCTCCTGGTGTCTGCTTCGCAGTCATGGAAAGGAGGCAGGGAGTTGATGGGGCTGCCTGAAGGCACATTCTTCCGCACCATGTCGTGCTGTGTGCTGTGGGGTGTGCATTTGCCACCCCCGTGCCACCTTCCCTTCCCAGGCACCTGTCAGGGGGGCTTTTTCGGGGGGCATGCCACGGCCCTGTGCTCATCGGCTTGACGGACCACCTGCACTTGCACCTCAGCCCCCTTTGATTTTGCCTCCTTCACTTATGCCATATGTGTGCTCTTTGCCGCAAATGTATGTCCATCTATCAAACCACCAGTCGTGTGTTCCTCCTGCCCACTCCTTGTGCGACAGGGCCGTGGTGTGGGCCCCGAGAAGGACCACCCCAACCACCACTTGTCACTCGCTTCCCTGCCATTTCTTGAACCCACATCCGTTCCATCCATCCGTGTTTGAAGGGCCGTGGCGTGGGTCCCGAGAAGGACCACCTGTACCTGCACCTGAACCACCTGCCCCCGGAGCTGCTGGCAGAGCGCCTGCCCGGCATCTCCGAGACGGCAGCCATCTTTGCGGGTGAGTGCGGGCTTTCTTTCTTTCTTCAAGTGCTGGGGCACTGCCTTGTGCCTTGCTGGAGAGCAGCCATGTTTGTGGTTGAGTTGGTGCCAGCACCTGGGCTTCCTCACACTGTGTTGTGTGTTATTGGCGTGCTGAGCTGGCTGGGTGTGCATTCGCTGGGGTGCTCTGCAACACACCTCACACTATGCTGTGTGCTGTTGGGCTGCTGGGCTGGCTGGATGTGCAGCTGCTGGCTGTGCTGTGCTGCGCTGCGCTGCGCCAGTCACATGCTGGGTGCCGGCACATGTGCCTTGGAGCAATGTCCCTGCCATCACTGCCCACCACTACAATGTGCTTGTTGCTTGCTTGCGTTCAAGGGCACCGCCGCCGCGCCGCCCTGCAAGTCGAGTCTGCTCCACACACCTGATCGGTTGCAACCCATCTGGGAGAGTTGAGAGATCGAGATCGGTTGCAACTCTCCCTGATGGGTTGCAACCCTCCCTGGTCGGTTGCAACTCTCGGCTCAAACCCCACCTCAACCCAACTCCCCACTCTGAGCAGGCGTGGACGTGACCAAGGAGCCCATCCCGGTCATCCCCACTGTGCACTACAACATGGGCGGCATCCCCACAAACTACCATGGTGCGCGGGCGGGGGGGCTGGGCACCTTGCGGTTGATGCCTCGCCAGGGCGGGGGGCGGAACTACGCTGGGGTACTTGCTTTGCTTTGCTTTGTGGCACTTGCCTTTGAGGCAGGCCCATTCCTGGCTGCCAAATAAGCGGCGCTGGCTCTGGCTGGCCCAGCCGGATGCTGCATCGCACTTGACCCTGCTCTGCTCCTTCCGTCCCAAGCATGGCAAAAGATTTGGTGGGCCCCGTCGGGCGCCACCGCTCCAACTCCGCACCCTTGACAGCTAGCATTGAATGTTTGCCCAGTGCAGGCGAGGTGGTAAACCCCACAAGAGGGGAGGCAACCCCGACGCACTCCTGCCAAGCCTAATCGAACGCATGCATCCCCACTGCCAAGTCCTGCAGGCGAGGTGGTCAACCCCCGGGAGGGCAACCCTGACGCCACGGTGCCCGGCCTGATGGCGGCAGGCGAGGCCGCGTCTGCCTCCGTGCACGGCGCCAACCGCCTGGGCGCCAACTCGCTGCTCGACATAGTCGTGTTTGGCCGCTCCTGCGCGCTGCGCGTGGCGGAGACGCTCAAGCCGGGCACGCCGCACAAGCCGCTGCCGGCGGACGCGGGGGAGGCCACCATTGCACGCCTGGACAAGCTGAGGTGCGGGGCGGGCTAGCGCTTTTGGGGTGGTCTTGGAGCGGGCTGGGCCTGGGGTGACTGTGAGGTAGGACTGCCAGCCTGGGGCTGCCAAGGCTGCCTGCCACCTGGCCTGCGGCATGGGGGTGCTGTGGGCGGGGCTCGCGGGGCGTTCGGCCTGGCCAAGCTGAGGTAAGGGGCAGGCTGCGGCTTTTCAGTGCGCTGGTCTGGGGTTGGGGGCTGGGGCTGGGGTGGGACTGCACCCTGGGGCCGCCCAGGCTGCCGTCTGACCTGCGCCACGAGAGGCAGCCTGTAGGCGGGCGGGGCTTGCAGGGGGGTATGACGTGGCAGCAACTTGCAGCCCTGGAGGCGACCGTGCCCCGCTCTGTTCACCCTCCTGCCCACTCATGCCCTGTCCCCGCCTGCTCAAATCAGTCGAGCCCCTGCCCCCGCACCCCCTCTTTGTATCGCGAGCAGGAACGCCAACGGCAGCATGACGACGGCTGCCATCCGGCGCAACATGCAGCGCGTGATGCAGAACAACGCGGCAGTGTTCCGCACCCAAGAGACGCTGGCAGAGGGGTGCAACCTGATTGACGAGTGTGTGGAGACATACGGGGTGAGTCAGGGGTGGAAGTGTCGGCATGGTGGCTTTTTGGCTGCTGGGTGTTTCCGTGGGAGGCCATCATCAGGGGTTGGGGTCCATGCATGAGGGTGTGCAGACGAGAGGGGAGGGAGATGTTGGGGTGGACTTGTGAGGGAAAGATGGGAGGCAGGAAAGTATAAGGTAAGGTGGGGAGGGGAGGGAGGTGCCTGGTGTATGCACGACGGAGAACGGCTGTGGATGCATGCTGTGCCACCCTCACCCAACACCTCTTCCTCTCCCTGCCTCTGCTGCTGCATCGGACAACACCTGACGTCTGCTGCGCTACCCTCCCCCACCGCTACCCGCGTCACCCTCTAAACTCTTCCCCCTCTGCTGCAGGACCTCCGCATGGCCGACCGCAGCATGGTGTGCAACACGCCTTCTGACGGCAGCTGAGCCGCCCTCACCCAACCCACCGCCTGCCCCTCTGCCTCCCTCCCCGCCCTCTGCTGCAGGAGACCTTTCTGATGTATGCCGCGCTGCCCTCGCCCACACCGCCTGCCCCTCTGCCTGTTCTTCTCTGCCAACTGCTTCACCCACTGTTTGTTTTTTTTCCCGTGAATCCTGCAGGACATCCGTCTGGCCGACCGCGGCATGGTGTGGAACACCGACCTTGTTGAGGCCGTGGAGCTGGACAACCTGCTGATGAATGCGGCCATCACGATGCACTCTGCGGAGCAGCGCAAGGAGAGCCGGGGTGCGCACGCACGCGAGGACTTCCCGGCGCGCGACGACAAGGACTGGATGAAGCACAGCCTGGGCTGGTTCGACTGGGAGTCCAAGGCGTCAAACAAGGTGGG
>JTEE01000038.1:635547-654664 GCA_002896455.3 Chlorella sp. ArM0029B | reverse complement strand
GCCCTGCTGGCGCTCCTCATGCCCTGCTGGCGCTCTTCTCTGCCCATCCCCTGCAGGTTGCGCCGCTGCCTGCCCACCACGCTCCCACTCCCAACCCTGCCCTATAAGCCTGCCCCTCACCTGCCCACCTCCGCTCACCCCCTCCTCCCGAACCCCCCTTTGCGTCCCAGCCCCGCCCCCCCGCTTGTGGTGCACACCGTCGGGCTGCCCAGCGGGGCTTCCATGGAATCCGGCACCCCCGCCCATTCACCTCTTTCTCTCCCTCCCCCCTCCCGCCTCTGCCCCTGCCCTCGCAGGTGGTGCACACCATGGGACTGCACTGCCGGCCCATTTGGAAGCCCGCACCCCCACCCACTCACCCCTCCCCTCCCTCCTCCTTGCCCTCACAGGTGGTGCACACCATCACGCTGCACTGCCGGCTGCACCACCAGGCGGTGACGGAGGTGCTGCTGCCGCTGGCGGGCAAGCTGAGCAAGGGGGAGGAGCTGAGCGCGCTGGTCAAGGAAAAGGTGTGTGGGCGGGGGGGCGTCGCCGTCGGAAGCACCCTGCTGCTGCTGCTGCTGCTGCTGCTGCTGCTGCTGCTGCTGGGCGTCTGGCGCTCCGCCCCGCTCATCTTGGCCTGCTCTGCAATGCCAGGGGCAGGCTGCGGGGGGTCTAGTTGCTCTGTCGCCTACATGTCTGCATGGGTGTTGGGGCGGCTGTTGCACCACTCAGTATTGTGGCTCACCACCACCCTGGTTACCTGCCCATGTACTGCTTTCCCTCCTCCCTGCCCTTGTCGTCCCGCAAGTCCGGCCCCATGCGTCCATTCTACTTCTGCTTAACTGTGTTCTAGTCAGTCAGTCGGCCAGTCGGCGAGGCAGGGTGGTGAGGTGGCTTGGGCCTGGTCAATCAATCAATCAATCAATTACATGTCCAGGGGGACCAGCAAGGTCTCATGGCACAGGGTGGGGGGTGAGAGTATCGGAATGTAGTTTGTAGCAAAGAAAATCGAAATGTGCGATGCGGGCACCGGCAGGCTGCGTCAGCCAGGCCGTGGATGTGGAGACGGAGGGTGGGAAGAGGTCTGTGAACTGTGTGCGTAGGGTGGTGTAGAATGGGCAGTGGAACAGCATTGTGACACGTTTTCTATGGGAGTAGAGCAGTGATGCCCTGCTGCCATAGCAAACGTGGCACACTCTCTGTTCCACTGCCCCCTCTACACCACCCTACGCACACAGTTCACAGCCCTCTTCCCACCTCCCCTCCTTCATCCTACCGTCACCTGCAAATCCGCCCGTGGCGGACGTGCACCGTGCTGTCTTCCCGGCTCCACCCCCTGACCCATTACCCCCCTACCCCTCCCACCCCACCATCACATGCAAACCCGCCCGTGGCGGACATGCTCCCGTGCCTTCCTGAGAACTCCACCCCCACCCCCTCTGCCCTCTCCACTGCCCTCTGCACTTCCCCCGCAGCTGTCTGAGTCTGAGGCCCTGTCCGAGGCGGTTGACAAGTCCAAGAAGCACCTGGACAACAAGGAGTTTGTGGAGGCAATGCAGAAGGCAAAGATGGTGCGTGGGCCCACCTGTTGTGGCAGGGGAGCCGGGGGCGGCGCAGGCAACACGTGTGAGGAAAGTCATATAAGCTCCCCATTGGCCTGCGGGGGGCAGGTGGGAGCAGCATATTGGGCCAAGGTGGTGCTCTCGCATTGCTTGTTGGGCGGAGGGGGGCGGGGGGAAGGGGCCAAAGGGTGGTGAGCCCATACCATCTGTGGGGCGGGGGCAGGAGGGGGCACGGAAGGCACGGAGCGCAGGGCCAGCAGGCAGGGCTACACATTGCAGGGGGTCAAGACGTGGCGGGGCGATAGCGTTCATTACTCCAGGGCTTCACCGCAGGCCATGGAAGGCTTGAGTCGGGCTTGGCACCGCGGCCCTTGGCCCCCCGCCCGTCCCACTGACGCCCCCTCGCCTGCCGCGCGGCCCCCGCCTGCCAGCCCTCCCTCCCTCTGTGGGCCTCTGCCTCACCCGCTCTTGCCACGAGGTTTCCGCACAGGTGGTGGCCCAGCGGTGCCTTACACTCCCCTGCAGCCTGTTGCTCGGCCCTCCCTCTGGGGCACTCGTCACACCTCAACAACTCACACTCTGCCATGTCCTCCCTCAGGCCAACTGGGAGCTGTCATGACTCTTCCTCACACGTGTTGCTGAGGCCTCGTTCCCCGGCCCCCCCGCAGATGACTGGGAGTTTATATGACTCTTCCTCACACGTGTTGCTGCGGCCTCGTTCCCCGGCCCCCCGCAGATAGCCGGGAGTTTAGATGACTTTTCCTCACACGTGTTGCTGCGCCGCCCCCCCCCTCCCCTGCCCGCCCGCAGGCCGAGCAGGAGCTGATGTCCCTGACTGAGAGCGACCTGCTGCCCGCAATGATGGAGGTGCGTCGTAGGGGAGGGATTACTAGACTAGACTAGACTAGACTAGGAGGGAGTGTGTGTGTTGCTTGGGCGTGCACGGTGTGGGTGGCTGCTCGTCTCCCTGCTTGCCTGCCCATGCTGGAGGTCGCCAGGCTGGGCTGGGCTCACGCCGTGCGGTGCCCATGTCGTGCTGTGCTGTGCCCATGCTGTGCCCATGCTGTGCTGTGCTGTGTCCACGCTGTGCTGTGCCCATGCTGTGTCCATGCTGTGTTGCAGGAGCTGGATGCTGAGGACCTGATCAAGGCTGCCGAGCAGGTATGCTGCTTCAATCATAAAAGCAAATTGTTCCATGTCGACAGAACCCCCCAGTTTGCGCATGCTGCTCTGGCTGCTGCTGCTGCTGCTGCTGCTGCTGCTGCTGCTGATGCTGCTGCTGCTGCCGAAGAGCGCGCTTGGCACTCGGCCTCAGCTGTGTCTTTGTTGAAACAGCTGAGCATCGAGACCTACGCCTGATGCCCTCGCGCTGCCTAAATCCCCGGCACGGCAGCTTTGAGTCTCTTGTGGCACCTGGTGCTGCAGCACCTACCTTTTCAACTCACCCAGCCAGCCCATTCACCGGCTGCCCTGCCCCCTGCCGCTTTGTTGCCCTGGCTCTCTCATCCTTGTTCCCCGCCCGCCCTTTTTATGTGCCGCCTGCAGATGGAGGCATGCAAGAACAAGGCACCCCTGACGCCCCAGCTGCAGGCCGTGGCCTAGACAGCCAGGCTCGGGCTAAGAGGCTGATGCTGGCTGGCTGCTCAGCCTCTCAGCCCGATGCTGGCTGGCTGGTCAGCCTCTCGCCCGGCGATGAGAGGCTGACACTGGCTGAGAGGACTCCTCGGAGGCTGACCAAGCGATTGGCCGCCCCATGGGGCAATGCCTGCCGGCTGCCGCAGCCAGGCATGTAGTGCTGCTGTTGTACAGGGCTGCCGGTCTGATGCGGAGCTCACGTTGTGTTGCAGTCGGGAGAGAAGTTGAGCAGCAGCCAGCGGAAAGAAAAACCAGCTGCGGCGGCAGCAAGTTTAGAGTTGCAAGCCGTGCACAGAAGGTGCAAGAAGCTTGTACAGAGAGCTGTAAAGCGCATAATACAGGTGCAGGTGCAGGCACAGGTCCACATTGCTAGGCGCAGGTGCAACGCCAGGGGGCAAGACATTTATGGTTTGTGTGGGGGTGTTCCCAAGTGCTTGCATGCATACGTGGGGCATGTGGAGGCATCTAGCAGTGCAACGCACAAAGCCTTCGGGAGTGTAAGGCTGGACGTTGGGCAATCCAGCAGCTGGCCAAACTGCTGCGAGCATGCTGTCATGCTGACGAGGCAGGCAGCCTGCACGCGCCTGCAGCTCCCCGATCCAGCTAGCTGGTCCCGGCTTTCTGGCCGCCTCTGTGCTTCTTGATGCTGGAGCGCACTACGCCGCAGCGCCCCACCTGCAGCGGCGGCGGCGGAGGCAGCATGAGTGGGGACACAGTGCCGGTCGTTCGGGGGGCAGTTGATTGACCAGGGGGCCAATGATTCAACTGCATGCAACTGTCAGCAGCGCAGGCAGGCGGACCTCCAAACAGACAACACAGCACCACCGCCGGCGGAGGCAGCAGGCCTGGTCCTCCCAATGCCCCGTGTGTCAAATATTTAATGGCAAAAACAATCGCCCCGGTTGCACTTCACAGGGGGCGGATCGACAGCCCTGCACTCTACGTAGTGTCCCCGTGATCCTGCTCTCTCTGTCTTCCCATACGCATGTCCCCCCATGCCTCCCTGCTCCCCTGCTCGCTCGTCCCCGTTGCCTGCCGTCTGCTTCATCTTAGCTGCACAGTTTGGTAACCCCACCTTTACAGGAAGCCACTCGAAACTTTGACGCTTAAAACCTCTACCCTACCTGGTTGCAGTTCTCCAGGGCGGGCTCCAAGTCCTGGGCAAACCTCCAGCCGATGCGGGCGCCGCAGGTGCAGCAGAACACGTCGGCCACGCGCATGTCGCCCTGCACGCACGCAAGGGACACCCGCCTGATTGGCCAGCGCAAATGATTGGCCAGCAGAGCTGATTGGCCAGCACAACTGATTGGCCAGCAGAGCTGGGAACGGGGGCAGAGACACTTGCAATAGCATTCTTGGCACCGGCTTAATGTCACCACAAAGCTTGGCACACGAAGCTGTGTGCACGATGCAACTGCCAGTTTGGGCGTACCGCAGTGTGAGGGGACCCCAGACACAACGAGGGAGCCCGCCTCACACACACACATCACACTGGAAGCCTAGCAACGTCTCTGGATCCCACCCCCCTTGTGGCCCACCCGCGCACCTGGCACAGCACCTCCTGCCTCTCGTTGCGCGCCTCCACAGCCCCCGGGAGGAAAGCATTGATGAAGAAGGCGCGCTCCGGGCCGCCCCCCGCGTCCCAGCAGTGCTGGCTGGAGCAGCAGCGGGAGAAGAGGGGCAGGGCAGGGCAGGGCAGGGCGGGGCAGGCAACAAGGTCAACCAATGCAAAACTCGCCTCATGCGGCTGGCGGGGCTGAGAGAGGCTAGCACAGAGCAGCATGAGGCTGCGCACGTGGCGAGCTGGGCTGGCATCTGGCAGGCAAAAGGG
This sequence comes from Chlorella sp. ArM0029B, assembly GCA_002896455.3. Classification (NCBI taxonomy): domain Eukaryota; kingdom Viridiplantae; phylum Chlorophyta; class Trebouxiophyceae; order Chlorellales; family Chlorellaceae; genus Chlorella; species Chlorella sp. ArM0029B. The sequence continues at coordinate 649,654 of JTEE01000038.1, read as the reverse complement.
CGGGCATGGTGAGGGATGGAGAGCGAGACGTGTGGCATGGCAGCACACCCAATCGAAAAGGGCCAGGCGCCAGCCAGACAGCCGCCTGCCCGCCTACCGGCTGAGGATGTCGCGCGCGCAGAACAGCGGGGCGCCGCAGCCGCCCGGGGGGCGCAGGCTGGAGCGCGCCGCTGTGCAGGTATACAGGGCGAGGGAGGAGGGCGGCGGCGGGCGCCCCAGGTGCTCCTCCTGCCCCCCAGGCATGCGCAGGCGCAGGTAGCGTTTGCCGAGGAAGCAGGCGCCCAGCAGCTGCAGCTCGCGCCAGTTGCTGCAGGCAGGGTCAGTGGGGAGTGCAGGCAGGAGAAGATGAGCAGGCACAAGGGGGACGCGCTTGGGTGGGGGCGCAGGCGAGCCCCCTGCGCACCTGCAGGGGCAGTCACTTCGGAAACTGCTGAGCAGGGCGAGTGCTGCGTTGCTCTGCGCATGCCTGCCATCCAACTCGCGCCATGCATCATGCAGCAAGCAGCAGGCGGCCTGACCGCCTAACCTGATGCAGACAACCGCTGCCCCCGCTCGCAGGAGTCCCAGCTGCACGATCCTGAGCCCCAGGTGCAAGCCGCAGCCGCCACACAGCACCTCCTGTGCGCGTGCCTCATAACCGGGGTCCCCCGCCCGCCAGATGCCCAGCCCGGCCCTCAGGCAGAACAGCACGGCGGGCGTTTGCAGCGGCGCCTCGCCACCCAGGGTGCACCCAGGGGCGGGGCTCCCTGAGGCAACGGCGCCAGGGGATCCGCCGCTGGCACCCCCAGGCCCAACGGCCGCTGCAGGCAGCAGGCAGGCGGCATCCAGGGCATAGCTGTCGCAGTCTGGGAGGTCCAGGCGGGGTGTGTCCCGGAAGGTGACGCTGGTGAAAGCGTGGGCAGCGTCGGCGACCGTGTGGCCGCAGGCGGCGCAGCACAGGTGCCTGCGGCCGTGCACAGCGGAAGGGGCACAGGGGGCAGTGATCATGGCTGAGTGCACAGTGTGCAGGGCACTCTGCATGACGCATAAGCATTGGCACGCATGCAGCGCAAGCAAGCAAGCAGAGCGCAGGTCCAGAGCCAGCCCACCCCAGCGCAGTGCAGCGCAGCGCACCTGCGGCGCGCGGCGGCACCCAGCTCCCACAGCTCCTTGCAGCACAGGCTGAGTGACACCGCATCCGTCAGGCACCCGCCCAGGGCCTGGAACACCGCCACGACGCACGTCTGGGGCAGCGCCAGCAGAGGGAAAGCGGGCGGCGGCGCCCCCGCGCCCGGTGTCGGCGGGGCCAGCGACGACATTGCCTGGGAGGAGCTGGAGCGGCCCCGGGCAGAGTGCGAGCTACCCATCGATATGATGGGTTATGTCCGCTCTCCGCAAGCTTGCGTCACCTTTGGAAGAGGAGACTGGCAGGACTGCAGAAGGAATGGCGCTCAGAAGGCCACTCGCCGGGCCTTGCTGCGCTCTAACTTGGCAGTTTAATACACCACAGTGCAGAAATGAGTCCTGTGGGAAAGAACCCTACTGCCAGCTCAGCGCTCCACCGCGAGCTCTCTCTGAAACAGTCACCGTTGTTGGCTTTCTGAGTGCGCCTGATTGCTCGAAGCTGTAGATCGCCCCGGCTTCGAAACGTGCCTGACAGTTGGCTTCTTCGCAGCAGGTAAGGCTCTGGCAGAAGCACGGGCGGCATGGAGTGCGACAGGCCCGCGATTGCCGCGCGGCAGGCGCTGGCGCTGGGGCAGGTGCCGGGCGGGCGCCGCCGTCACCAGCCAGCCGCCGCCGCCGCTACCGCTGTTGCCCCCTTTGTTGCAGCCCGCCGCCATGATTGCGGAAAAGTCGCTGTTCAGCATGTTCAAGAAGCAGGAGGACCCAAAGGAGCTGGTGCGCAAGTGGCAGCGCCAAATCCGCACAGAGATACGCGGCGTGGAGAGGCAGATGATGGGTGAGCTAAAGTCACCCTGTCTGAAGTGTTGGCATAGCCACGTGGCCGTGGTGTGTGCACTGGCACGTACACATGCACACATGCCTGCGGTACAAGGGGCAAGTGCGACTACATCCGTCAAAAGCACGCGCCGCCAGCGCGCGTGCCACTGCTTTCGTGCAGCGGCTGTGCCCGTGTCGCGGCTGTGCTGGCGGCTGTGCTGGCGGCTGTGCTGGCTGCCTGCCCGCCTCTGCCAGCACGCGCTCACACCCGCTGATCTAGTGCCCCTGCATCCGTCCCCTGCTGCCACTGCGCTGTCGCAGATATTCAGAGAGAGCAGAAGAAGGCTGAGAAGCTGATCAAGGATGCGGCCAAGCGCAGCGACATGGTGTCGGCAAAGGTGTGCCGGGAAGCCGAGCGCAGGTTGAGGAGTCGAGGAGCCTCTGAGGGAGATGTGGGGCCGCCAAGTTTCGCTGACCAGGCGGCTGTCATGCTGCATGCGCTAGCTCTTTGTGAGCAGCTGCCCGTGCTGGTGGCACCCGCATGTGGAGCCCTGGCGCCTGTCCCTCGCTGCCTCCCTGGTGCTGCCCTCCGCTGCCGCGTTTGCTGGCACTCACATCTGTTCACCCCAGCCACGCACGCGCACACACACACACGCATACACACACACGTGCAGATCCAGGCCGTCCCTCGCCTCTGTCCGCCAGCCACGCACACACACATGCACTTTCCCACTCACAGTGGGGATCCTGGCCGGCTACTCAGCTTTGTTCCACCCAGCCACACACACACACACACCCATGCACCCACCTGCACCCACCCTCACCCCCACCTGCCCCCCCCTCAGATCCTGGCCAAGGAGGTTGTCAACATGCGGCGCACGGTGACCAAGCTGGCGGTGAACAAGGCCACATTCATGTCCCTGTCCAACCAAATGACGGAGCAGCTGGGTGCGGCGGGGCGGGGCGGGGCGGGGCGGGCATCATGTCTGTAGGCTGGGCTGGTCGGTGGAGGGTGCGGGAGGATGGTGAGCGCCCTGACCGGGAGCGCTGGGGAGGGAGCACCCAGCATTCAACCGCTGGGCCGTGCGGCCCCGCTGCTGCCTGCAGTCGTGGCGCATGTTGCGGCGCCCGACCAGGCAGTGGTGCCGAGGGCATAGCGCCCTTCAATGAGTATCAAAAACAACCCGCTGCACCCCTCTGCCCGGCTGTGTCACGCAACCCAACCGCACCCCTCTGCCCTGCTGTGTCAAATAACCAGCTGCGCCCTGCTGTATCAAACAGCCAGCCGCCCTGCTGTGTCAAACGGCCAGCTGCCCTGCTGTACCAAACAGCCAGCTGCGCCCTGCTGTGCCCTGCTGTGCCCCGCAGCCATGACGCGCGTGGCGGGCGCGCTGAGCAAGAGCAGCGAGGTTATGAAGCTGGTGAACAACCTGATGAAGATGCCGCAGCTGCAGCGCACAGTGGTAGAGATGGCACGAGGTGAGGCGGCGCGGGGGGCTAGGGCTGTTTTGGGGGCTGTGGGGAAGTGGTGGGGTGGGGGTGCTGCGGGTGCAGTGCACAGCATTGGTGCAGATGGCGCACGCTGGTGGAGATGGCACGAGGTGAGTGAGTGAGGTGGCGCGGCGGTTGGGCGGTGGGTGGGCTGTGNTCGGCGCCGCCCCTGCGGCACACGGTAACCTTGGCGCTGCCGGGTCCGACGCTCACCAGGCGCACCACCAGGCCGGCGGTGGGGTGTGCCCACGCCTGGCCCCTGGTTGAYAGAGCCGCCTGCCAGGTGGTGGGCCTGGGGTCGAAAGTGTTGGTGATGGGGGCGGTGTAGACGTGCAGCTTGCCGGCTGCGTCTGCGGCCACGTCACCGCCCGCCTTGGTGCGGTAGCCCACAAACACGGGGTCCACGCCTGCCGCCCAGGAGGGCACAATGCGCAGGCCGCTGCGTGCCGACAGCGATTGGCTGGCCAGCACGGTGGTCACCGTCTGGCCCGCCTGCAGGGAGGCACCGTCCAGCTGCTGCACGCGCACCCAGCCCAGCTGCCAGGCGTGGGGGGTGTTGGGGCAGCGGTCTGCGCAGCAGTAGCCCATCGTGCCGCTCAGGTCGGCATACTCGTCAAACACGCCCTCTGCRTTCACTGACCCCGCGTGCCCCATGAACAGGTTGTGCCCAATCTCGTGCACCATGGCGGCGGGGGAGGCCCAGAAGTCGGCGCCAATCCAGGTGCGGCAGTCGTAGGAGCCGTCGCAGCCCACATAGGCCAGGCCCACAAAGTTGCAGGCGCCGGGGGGGATGAGGTACACCCTGCAGCAAGGGAGGCGGGGAGGCAGGGGAGCAGGGGTGAGGGGGCGTGCTTGTGGGGGAGGGCTGGGAAAGCTGCAATGTGGAATCAGTGCGGGTGGGCAGGTGCTGGAAAGGGGGCAACGGTACAGGAGCAGGCACAGCTGCCGAGGCGTGGCAGCAGCACGCATGCCAGGCGCCCACCACCGCTGCGCAAGGCCGCTCTACCTGGTGCACATTCTCAAGGTGCGAATGGTACAGGTGTGCCCACCTGTGCTTGTAGAGGGAGAGGTCGACGCCGCRTGCCCGGAGCACCTCGTCGGCGGCGTCGGCATAGCCGTTGAAGTCGTCAAACTCGCAGCGGCTGAAGGCCCAGGGGACGCCGTTGCTGCAGCAGGGGAGGGCGGGGAGGTGAGGGGGCACAACGAGTGAGTTCCACAGACGGCTGCTGAAGGTAGGCAGGCAGGCAGGCGCGCGCTGGCAGGGCAGGCCAGAGAGGATGGCTTGATTGTTATTGACCGGCCAGGTAAACACAGCCAGGCTGGGGCAGAGCAGCCCAGGACGCTTGCAGGGCAGGGCAGGGCCCAACAAGATTTGCTGCAGGCTGCGGCGCCAAGCGTGTGCCTCACTCACGTGGTGCCCTGGCACGGCAGCTCCACCAAGTCGGCCACCAGGCTGTTCTGCTGGGTCAGCCGGCTCTTGCCGTAGGAGCACTTGTTGAAGGTGGAGCCGACGGTGATATTGCCCGGGCTGAGCTCAGCGAACACCGCCCTCCGCACCTGGTCGACAGTGGACTTGGGCAGCCCGGTGCCGGGGCAGGCAGCACGAGCGGAGTCAACTCCCACGACTGCAAGGTGGCAGGGGCCAAGATACGATGGCGTGTGAGTGCAGTGCTACATGCAAGGTTTGCGATTGCACAGGCATGCAGGCCAAGGAATGGGCCACTTGCCGTCATGCCGGGCTGCAGCCGCCAGGAAAGCAGGCAGGCAGGCACTTTGCCAAGGAAAGTCCTCACTTGGGATGACCAGGGTGCTGACGGCGCTGGCAACAAGCTGGTTGGAGCTCAGCACGGTGGCGGCCTTGGCGGGGACGGCAGCAATGGAGGCCATGCCGGCGCCGCTGGTGGGGCCCTTGGTCAGCGTGGGGGCGGCAAAGGCGGCACCTGACGCCATGAGGCTGGATGCCACAAACGTGGTGGCAGCGGGGGCGGCATGCGCTGCATGGAGGCTGCGGCGCGGCTGCTGTGCCCAGCGGCCCGTCAGCTCGACGTGCATGCCGGTGTGCAGGCCCGCCAGCTGGCGCGCGTCGGAGACCTCAACACGCACGCGCCTGCCGTCGGGGGTGCGCACAGCCAGCATGCTGCAGGCAGAAAAGGGGCAGGGTTGCGGGCATTGGTAAGAGGGATATGATATGAGGAGGGGTGACGATCTGGTTAGGCAACCTGTCCCTCCATATCAGATATCTGATATGGAGGGACAGGTTGCCTAACCAGATCGTCACCCCTCCTCATATCATATCCCTCTTACCAATGCCCGCAACCCTGCCCCTTTTCTGCCTGCAGCATGCTGGCTGTGCGCACCCCCGACGGCAGGCGCGTGCGTGTTGAGGTCTCCGACGCGCGCCAGCTGGCGGGCCTGCACACCGGCATGCACGTCGAGCTGACAGGCCGCTGGGCACAGCAGGCACAGCGCCGCAGCGTCCTGGCAGCGCATGCAGCCTCCGCTGCCACCACGTTTGTGGCATCCGGCCTCACGGCGTCAGGTGCCGCCTTTGCCGCCCCCACGCTGACCAAGGGCCCCACCAGCGGCGCCGGCATGGCCTCCATTGCTGCCGCCCCCGCCAAGGCCGCCACCGTGCTGAGCTCCAACCACCTTGTTGCCAGCGCCGTTAGCACCCTGGTCATCCCAAGTGAGAGCTCTCTTGGCAAAGTGCCTGCCTGCCTGCTTTCCTGGCGGCTGCAGCCCGGCATGACGGCAAGTGGCCCATTCCTGGCCTGCATGCCTGCGCACTCGCATGCTCTGAATAAGACGGCGCTCACTCACTGGCCCTCCCTTGCCACTGCCTCCCCTCCTCGCCGCCCCCTGCAGTCGCTGGAATGGCTGCGCCGGGCGCCGTCTGCCCCGGCACCGGGCTGCCCAGGTCCACTGTCGACCAGGTCAAGGGGGCGGTGTTTGCTGAGGCCAACCCGGGCGGCATCACCGTCGGCTCCACCTTCAACAAGTGCTCCTACGGCAAGAGCCGGCTGACCCAGCAGAACAGCCTGGTGGCCGACTTGGTGGAGCTGCCGTGCCAGGGCACCACGTGAGTGAGGCACACGCTTGGCGCCGCAGCCTGCTTGTGCTGCCGTGGCTTTCCAATGGCCCACACCGCACCGACACCGCCCGGCCTGCCTGGCCCACCCTTCCCCTTCGCCCCGCTCTCTCCTGCCCCGGCCAGGCCGCATCAGCCCTCACCTGCCCATGACCCGGCTTATTGAATGACGCGCATGTGCACACGAATGCCGCCCCAACAGGTGCCCCAAACGCATGGCCACCTGAGCGCACATGCCCTTTCCCTTGCTCGTCTTGATTGCAGCAACGAAGAGGCCTGGACCTTCAGTCGGTGTAGTGTCACAGACTTCATCGGCTATGCCAACGCCGCAGATGAGGTGCTGAGCGCACGCGGCATCGACCTCTCCCTCTACAAGTACAGGTGGGCATGCGTGCTGGCAGGCATCGCTTGGGCAGCGGAGCAGGCCAGCGCCACTGCTGGGGTCGGTGCAGCTGCCGCAGAGAGCCTGCCTGCCCTCCTGCCACGTGCGCGCCATCCGTCGGTTGCCGCTGCACTGCCATAGCCCCTCCCACTCACTCTTGCACCCTCCCCCCTACTCCCCCACCTCCCCGGCTGCAGGGTGTACCTCGTCCCGCCCGGTGCCTGCACTTTTGTGGGCCAGGGAAGCGTGGGGTGCCACCCAGACTACGAGTGCCGTGTCTGGGTCGGCTCTGACTGGTGGGCCACACCCAACCTTATGGTGCACGAGATGGGGCACAGCTTGTCCTTGGGACACGCGGGAGCACTCATGGACGATGGCACTATCAATGGATGTGAGTCTGCAACCAAGGCGGGGTCTCAGGGCCAGGCTCAGGGGTCATGCGTGGGCAAGACGGAGGGGATCGAGCGCCCAGTGCCAGGAGTTGGGCCGACGGGTGGCCAGCCGCGTTCCTCCTTGGCTGCAAAGGCAAACAGGTGTTTGGGGGCGGGGGCAGGCGTTCCGAGTCCCGAACAGCTGGTGGGTGACTGCGTGGTGTTGCCGTGCTGAGATTCTTTGCCCGGACCTGCCTCCTCCCTCCCGCAGACTATGACTTGAGCGGGGCCATGGGCTACTGCTGCTCAGACCGCTGCCCCAACACCCCCCACGCCTGGCAGCTGGGCTGGGTGAGCGTGCAGGAGCTAGACGGCGCCTCCCTCCGGGCAGGCCAGACGGTGACCACCGTGCTGGCCAGCCAATCGCTCTCGGCGCGCAGCGGCCTGCGCATTGTGCCCTCCTGGGCGGCAGGCGTGGACCCCGTGTTTGTGGGCTACCGCACCAAGGCGGGCGGTGACGTGGCCGCAGACGCAGCCGGCAAGCTGCACGTCTACACCGCCCCCATCACCAACACTTTCGACCCCAGGCCCACCACCTGGCAGGCGGCTCTGTCAACCAGGGGCCAGGCGTGGGCACACCCCACCGCCGGCCTGGTGGTGCGCCTGGTGAGCGTCGGACCCGGCAGCGCCAAGGTTACCGTGTGCCGCAGGGGCGGCGCCGAAACCCTGGCGAGCTGCCGGGCCGGCCTGGACAATGACTGCAACGGGCGGGCTGGGGCCCGCGACCCCGCCTGCGCCCGCCTGCTGAGAAAGGCGGCAGTGACCGCCCCCAAGCCCTCTCCTGCTCTTGGATAAGATGTTTGTTGCACACCTGTTTGTTGCACACCCCTTGCTTTGCACACCCCTTGCTTTGCACACCCCTTGCTTTGCACAACTCTTGCCTTACCAATGAACCCATCTTCCTGCACTTTTCGTGCATTGCCACTTTTGCAATACTATTTCGGTTGCCTCGTCCAGAGCTTCCCCCGCACTGTTTCCCGTTCTGTACCTGCATTAGCATTCATGCACCAGTTTGGGCGCGCCGCCCACTGTTCAAACCCCCACTGATCAAGCCCCTACCTGTTTCAGAACCCCCATGGCATCTCCAACGATGCGGAAGCCTTGTCCCTACCATGTCCATCTTCGCCCAGTTTTCCCGTGTCGCATGCGCAACCCTTGAATCCACCGTAATCCCAAATCTCTTTCCCAATCCTTACGAATCCCTTCCCGCTCTTATCCCGTGCCTTATGTAAGCCAATGCCCTTCAGAGCAGCACCCGCAAGCGAGAGCTACAGTAAATGTCTGAGTGGGGACATCTTTGACAGCCTGAACCTCGCTGTGCCGACTGACTGACTGTAGTGAAGCCGCTAGGAGTCGCCGCTGCCAAGCCAGGCGGCACTGCCGACCTGCTGTGTGGTGCCCCCGGCATGCCCTGGCACACAATTGGGCACACATGTGCATCCCAGATGACGATGCAAGTCCTCCTGGCACGTCATTCGATGCAGTAAGACCTGTACCATGTTGCACTCAGCATGGGGCGGCGGAGGCGGCGGCATCCCAGCTGACAGTGTGACACTGCTGGGTTCGGGCCCGAAGGTTGGCATGTCTGTCGAAATGCTAGAGTGTACATCGCGACCCTCGGATAGCCGAAGAACTCTATCCGAAGACTCTATCGGATACATAATCTGGATCCGATAGAGTCGGAGCCATGGCCGGAGCCATGGCCGGAGCAGCCGGTCCGGCCCAAATCGCATGCCAAATCGAGGGTTCCGGAGCATCAGGTCCAAACTGATTTTGATGAGAAGGGTACCAAGTCGTTTGACTATGTCCTCCTCACTTGACGCGCAGCGCAGTTCAACAAGACGCACAAACCCGGTGTCTAGAGCCAGGTTCTGGCTCGGACGAGCATTGCGGTTTGCCCACCGCAGCACGCGGCGCACAGCAGCCCCACACCTGTGGCATCTCAAGACGCGGTCGTCCCAGCCAGGCATCTCTGTCAACGTCTAGCTTCTGGTTACCGAGACCTCGCTTACTGTACCCCATGTGTTGTTCGGGTTGCGCCGGGCGCCTGGCACCCGGCGCCCGGCACCCGGCACAGCTGTACCAAGCCGCTTGGGGACACATTTCCCTGCCACGTGGGGAAGCCGCTTGTCGTATGTACGCCATGACTCGTTTTGTGAGGTATCATCAAAGTTAAGGTCATGACCAGGGGCTGGCATCAAACGCTACTGGCATTAGCTATGGCCTATAGGGGCGGGTGCGGTGGCGCGCCTGCCCCACCCGGCCAGCACTGGCTGGCTGGATAAGCCAGGAAGACGCACTCACCGGGGCCAGCTACCCAGTTTATCGGATTACGTCACGATACAAGGCAGCGTGAGCCTGAGCTGCCAGCGACAGTAACCCCAGACCCGCATGTGCCTGCCACGGCACCCAGCAGACGCACAGCAGCTGCCCCTGTGCAGGGAGCAAGCCGCCCAAAAGTCAGCCCTGCCCCTGCTCATCCCAACGCTCGAGTGTCTCTGTTGGGGCGTGCCCATTCTTCTGAACGTGTAAGCAAGCAGGCCCGAATAGAAGAGCAAATGCTCACCGGATGATGCATGGCGCGCCCCCGGATGATGCACGGCTCTAGGGGAGGGGGTGGCCGTCCCAGAGGGAGACCAGGAGGCACTCGGCACACCCGGCGTCGGCACCGCAGCACGTGGTTAAAGACTGCATCGGCGTTTGCAGAGCTGCTCTGGCATACAACAGACCGCGACAGGCAATGCATGCCCATGCTGCTGGTTGGGAGCACCATACGACGCGGTCTATTGTATGCCAGAGCAGCTCTGCAATCGCCGATGCAGTCTTTAACCACGTGCTGCGGTGCCACACTCATGCATGCATTGTGCCACTTGGCAGTCATCGTGATGGGCAGCAGCAACAGACTTGGCCCGGCACAGATGGCAGCCATCATGGGCCAGCCGGCCACACTGCCGTGTGGTGGTGCCAGTCAAACTCTGATTACATATGTTTTGAATGGTGTTTTAGGGGATGCGGGGAATCTGTATACATGCCGAAGACAAAACAGCCAGCCCTGAAGAGGGGTAAGCGAGAAAACAGAAACAAAACTTGGGTGGGGCTTGAAAAAGGAGCAAACATCTGGGTGGGTGGGTGGGTGGGTGGGGGGTAAGTAGTCGGGGTTCGTTCAGACAGTTGTGGGGAGGGATGGAGGGCAGGAAGGCCAGAACGTTGGCTGCCGGAAAACTTGGGGTGTGCACGTAGAAGGGGCGGTAACAAGCAGGAGTGACGGGTTGGTTCAAGAGGCGCAAGGCGTGGGGGTTCCTAAGGGCGGTAGATGTAGGTGGTGGGAAGTGTGGGAAATGCGTGGGCGAAATTGAAAACCTTGTGACACAGGGTTGAAGGGGTTGGGCACACACTGTGGCACAGAAGGGGGAGGGAGATTGAGGGTAGCGCTCGGTGGGAAAGGTCGTGGATGGGCACCATAAGGCGAGGGTTGAGGGACTGGAAATAGAAGGGGACATGGCAAAGGGTAGCGCAACATTAGGAGAGGTTGGATGCGCAAGTTCAGGAGAGGTTGGATGGCAGGCGCGCCCAAGAGAGGCAAGACAGAGCGAAGGGTAGCGCAAAAGCAAGGGAAAGGGGTGGATGAAAGGCACGCTCAGGAGGAGGGGAAGAGAGCGAAGGGTAGCGCGGAGTAGTTAGAGTGTAGACGGATGGCACGCTCGAGAGGACGGGGGGCAAACGAAGGGTAGCGCGGAATCAGGGGAGGGAGAATGGCAGGCACGCTCAAGGAAGGGGATGGCGGAGCGGAGAGCAGGGCCAGGGGTGGGCAGGAAGGTCAGCGAGCAGCTACCAGGCGGCTGCCAGTAGTGGTACCCTACCGGACAGCCTTGGTCCTGGGCACAAGTACTGCCGCACGTCTCAGCAGGCGGGCGCAGGCGGGGTCGCGGGCCCCAGCCCGCCCGTTGCAGTCATTGTCCAGGCCGGCCCGGCAGCTCGCCAGGGTCTCGGCGCCGCCCCTGCGGCACACGGTAACCTTGGCGCTGCCGGGTCCGACGCTCACCAGGCGCACCACCAGGCCGGCGGTGGGGTGTGCCCACGCNGGGGTGCTGCGGGCGCAGCGCACTGCAGTGGTGCAGATGGCGAAAGGTGGGCAGGCGGTTGGGCAGGCAGGCGGTGGGTGTTGGGGAGGGCGTGTGTTGCTGCGGGGGTGATGCATGGTGCGGTGAGCAGGGTGGGGGCCATGATGAGAGACACATCCTGCCCCCTGCCTGCCCACCTGGCTCATGTGCCCGCCTGCCCCCTCCCTCCCCCCGCCTGCCTGCCTGCCTGCCTGCCTGCCTGCCAGAGATGGCCAAGGCGGGTATCATTGAGGAGATGATGAGCGATGCGATGGAGGGTGTGATGGGGGACGAAGACCTGGAGGAGGAGACAGAGGAGCAGGTGAGGCATGTGGGGCAGGGAGTCATGTGGGGCATGCGGGGCAGGGGGTCGTGTGGGGCATGCGGGGCAGGGGGTCGTGTGGGGCATGTGGAAGAAGAGCGGGGGCTCGAGCACAGGGCAGGAGTAGACGGGGGCAGGGGCAGGGCCAGAGGGGGCAGGTGGGCCGGAGGAGAGGGCGGAGAAGCAGGGGAGTGGCGGGGCAGAGAGGCATGCAGAGGGCGGAGGTCACATGCGTGGGGTGCAGGGCAGCTGGGAGGGCTGTGCGCAGGGTGCGGCAAACAGGTGGCAGCCGCCTGTTGTTTGCCTCGCTCCCCTGCCCGCCTGCCCCCACCAGCCGGCAGGCCCGCTGCTGGAATGGGCCGAGGCGGTGGTGCCCCAGCGCCAGTGGGCCCCCACCAGCCGCCCTCCCTGCCCTACCCCGCCAAACTTCTGCGCCCTGCCTGCCCCCACATCGCAGGTGGACAAGATCTTATTGGAGGTGGCGGGGGAGACGCTGAGCCAGATGGCAGCGGCGCCGCGGCAGCAGAAGCAGGCAAGGCGCCCCGCCGCTGGCCTCGGCCTCCGCGTGCCCGCTTTGCTGCTGCTGTGCCCCGTGCTGCCGCCTTGGCCCCTGTGGCACCTGCACGGCACGTGTGCTGCGTTGCCAGCTCGCCGGCCTGCTGTACAGCCGCCGCCGTACTGCCGGCCTGCTGTGCTGCCGCTGCCGCACCGCGCGTTGCAGAGCCCGTGCAGCAGCTTGCTGACCGTGGCGGGTGTGCTGCCTGCCTGCCCTGCCGCGTGTGCTGCAGGCTGTGCAGCAGCAGCAGGCGCAGCAGGCAGAGGAGGAGGGAGAAGACCTGCAGGCACGGCTGGCGGCGGTCAGAAGCTGATCAGGCACCCCGCACCGTGCCCTGCCCTTTTCACTTCATGCGTTCAGCGCTTGTGGCGGCTGGTGTGCCGCTGGGCCCCCGCACCCTGCCCCGGCTCTCCTTGCCCTCTAGCTGAGAGCCACACTGCACTCCCCTGCTGCCTGTCCCCGCTGCCGCACCTTGCCCTTGCTCCCTCTGCTGCTCTCGCTCTCCCGCTACGTGAACCCCCCGACACCGCCACCTCTTCATGCCTGTACAAATCTGCGCCCAGCGTGCACCCGACTGGCCGCTGCCGTGCTGCACCCCGTGCCCGCATGCGTCCATGCGATTCCTGTGTTGCAACCTTCCCACCTTCGCCAAAAAAAAAAAAAAAAAAAAAATGCGATTCCTGTGTTGCAAGCAGCAGTGTGCAGCAGCAGAGGCGCAGGCCTTTACACAGGAGCGTTTGCAGAGGATGGGGGGTTCTAGTCGGCAGGAATCGCGACAACAAGGGTAGAAAGACAAGGGGGGAGTTGACTGTGCGGTACCAGGAGTGCAGTGTGTGTAGGCCACTTTACGTTGGGCAAAGGGGCGGTGATGCGGGGAAGCAGGGTTTGGTTGAAGGGGGGATTGTTTCAAAATTGCGAGGACCGCGAAATTGAGAAAGGGATACTAGGGAGGGAAGCTGAAAGAACTCGACAAGCAAGAGGCACAGGTGATGGGGGCGCGTGATGGCAAGGAGAGGTGCAGCTGCAGCGGCAGGACAGCTAGGGAGGTACATGCACATGTTCAGCATCGGAGAGAGAACAGGGCCCAGTGTTTCATTGTTTTGTGAAGGGGTGAAAGCGTGAGGGGAGGCGCTGCGTGGGAGAGACGCAGGGGTACAAGCGGCACTCTGGCATGGCCTTAGCAACAAGGCAACAAGACAAGGGGGGCGGGGCCTGGGAGCGGCGGATGCCGGCAGGCGCAGGCGCTGGCGCACGCGGCGCATCAGGCAGGGGCTCAGCAGAACACAGGCGCAGGCGGGGGTGAGTGCTCCAGCATGTGCCGAATTTTGTGCAGCCACGCCAGCACGCCGTGCGGGTCCTGGCTGCCTGCCTGCTGCTGCTGCTGGCGTTGCTGCCACAGGATCTGCTGCTGCTGCTGCTCCTGCTGGCGCTGCTGCCACAGCAGCTGCTGCTGCTGCTGCTGCTGCATCATGTAGCCGCAGGCAAGCGGCCGCAGCGGAAGCACCACCGGCACAAGCATGGGTGCCACGCTGGCGCCGGTGGCAGCGGAGGCATGGGCGGACATGCAGCAGCAGCTGCTGCCGCTGCTGTTGCTGCTGTTGCCGCTGGCGGTGGGGCCTGAGGCCACCAGGATGGGCAGGTGTGCCAGCGCATTGGGGGCCACGAGGTAGCCGGGGCGGGCAGCCGAGGTGCAGGCGGCAGCCGAGGTGCCCAGGCGCAGCCGCTTGGATGGCTGCTCTTGCGGGGGGGGCGGGGTTTCCAGGCGGAACAGCGGTGCGGCGGGCGCGGGCCCGTGGGCAGGCGCCCAGCAGCTGGCC